>VMOF01000111.1:54962211-55472138 GCA_011764245.1 Trialeurodes vaporariorum | reverse complement strand
TTGGTGATTCTGCGGCCCTCCTGTCCCCCTTCGAGATATCGTTCAAAATTGTAACTTTCTTAGTGTTTAGCTTAATAAATTACCTACATTTTGCCCAAGTTTCAAGTCTTTATCTGCTTTCGTTAAAAAGTTATGACTTTTGTCCGTATCTCCCATAAGGTCAAAGCACTGTGCGTCACGTAAAAGAGACAAAAAAAATCAGCCAAAGGTAAGTAATTCACTTTCCAATCCTAACCAAAAACATCTCACTGCTGAGTACTGTTACGCTGGTTACCCATCTTATAAGAGAACCGATCTAGACAAAGATAGAGCACGTTGATTTAATCCTCCGTGCGGAGAATTAGGTTTGCCAAGTTAAGTAACTTTCCGCCAGAGTTCATTGCCGTCACTCCCATTTTCCTTTGTAAATTATTTTGTCTGACATATATCGGACGGTTTTATTTGTAGGAGATTGTGAATGGAAATGGGGCGCTTGATTGCCGTGCCATCCTTAGATTTCAAAGAGGGGAATTAGGAAATCGCACAATTAAGCCGTTTCCAAGGTTATGCCTCGAACTGTCAGTCTCTTATTAGAGCTATGGTCTCACGTCCTTGCGTCTATTTTGGTTGAAGTTCACGGAGCATTATGCTATCAAAACTTTTAAATTATTTTCTACTTTTATTTAACCTTTTGAGTTGGTCTATACCTACACCAAGTTAATTGACCTTTTATGTTTACCAAGGAGGTATTCTCGGTTCCTTATTTAAGATATGAGTTTTGCCCGCTTTGATACTTTTGAGATTTTTCCTGTTTTTAAATCAATTATTGATTACAAAGAAATACGGTCAATGCCGCAAATTCCCCTTAGAATTCAATATGTTAGTTTAGTTTTGTTTTTCTTTTCTGTACCGCCAACAAAAAATAAACGAAAATTACTACTACTACTTTCTTTCTTTCTTTCTTTCTCTCTTTTTCAGTCACCTCCTAAAAATAAACGAAAATTACTACTACTACTTTCTTTCTTCTTTGTTTTTGTTGTTTTTTTTTTGCTCACCAGGAGTGGCACGTGCATTTTGACAAAAACGTTAGTCCTCCATTTCATTTCACGAGAAACAATCCATTCGGTAGCGAAGCAGTGTTTCCTGCAAACGATTATTCAACAATAAAGACTCAAATGGAGGGAACGCGTGGTTGCCAAATTGCATATGAGCCACCACTATCTGTTCGCACTGTTGGTTAATGAGAACTAACCATAGATGGCATGCCTGAACATGAGCTACTAGTATTTACTCACAATCAGATCGTTTCCGCCATGGTGCTAAACGCCTTACATATCGGCCTAAGAGCTAAGAACTGTCATTTTGCTTGTAATGGGTCTGTTGCAAACTTTTGCTACAACGATTAAGAGTGTATAATCTAATGTAAAATTGCCTGAAAAGTGCATTGGTGGCATCAGAAAGTCATAAAATGCAATAATCAACTCACAAGAGGCGTTTAATGAAATCCAAGATGGCGGTAAAATATCGAGCAATCTGTATGCATGCACCGTGAACATCCAAGGATGGCCAACTTTGACAACCTCACTGGAGGTAGAGGTTCTGTGTTTGTTTACATTGTGTTTGGTTGTGATCGATATTGTGAGGTTGGCTATCCTTGGATGTTCCTGGTGCATGCATACAAATTGCTCGATATTTCTCCGCCATCATGGATTTCATTAAACGCCTCTTGTGAGTTTATTATTGCATTTTATGACTTTCTGATGTCACCAATGGAATTCTCAGGCGATTTTACATTAGATTATACTCTCTTAATCGTTGTAGCAAAAGTTTGCAACAGACCCATTAATGTCATTTTTCAATTAATCGATGACTCCACCGCACCGGTTGAGAAAAGATTACACAAATTAGCTCAGTGTATGACTGTAATGCACAAAAATACTCTGATATCTATCTAGTCTTTCCTCAACCGGTGGAGTCGTTGATGACTTTAAAAAAAAATCTTTCGGATATTTAAATAAATTAACGGCGCCGGCTTTTCCACCGATTGAGAAAAGATTACAGATGCGAGTATTTTCGT
Source organism: Trialeurodes vaporariorum (assembly GCA_011764245.1). Classification (NCBI taxonomy): domain Eukaryota; kingdom Metazoa; phylum Arthropoda; class Insecta; order Hemiptera; family Aleyrodidae; genus Trialeurodes; species Trialeurodes vaporariorum. The sequence continues at coordinate 55,470,082 of VMOF01000111.1, read as the reverse complement.
GCAGTTCAGTCATACACTGAACTGAACAGAGTAATATTTTATCAACCGGTGGAATCATCGGTAAATTGAAAAACCCTTGCGTAGTGAGGCGGCAAAACGTGTGGCGCCCTGCGCTATTCTTTGGATTTTAATGGAAAAAAACAAAAAAAACAACAAAAAAACAAAAAAATGGATTAAGTTATCAGGTGACCCTTTAGACTTGTCGTTTCAGTCGTCCTGCCTGTTTCATCTCAATAATAAAGAGTATATCTATTCTTCCTTTATTGTGTTTTTTAAGATTATTCATTAAACTGTAAAACATGACACTTAGCGCATTTATTTAAAAAAAAAAAAAAAAAAAAAAAAAAAAAAAAAAAAAAAAAAAAAAAAAAACCCCCTTGGTTTCAGTACTTTATGAATAATAATTTCAGCTTTTTTTTTTTTTTTTTTTAAGCTCAAACATTAGTGCAGTTTATCTTTTTGTCTTTATTTTAACGACAACGATAGTTCACAATGCATCGAAACGGATAGTTAGTCCCACATTTAAAGGCAACTTCATCGCCTACAGCGCTTGTTTGAATTGCCTCTATACGAAAATGAGACAGAAAGGTGCATACTTACAATTAGTTCATTTTGAAGAAAAAAGCTATGCCCCTAGGGCCTAAACTCTCGTTTCTTCCGTTTCACGAGGCTTTTACCCCTCTGTGTTTTCATGTATGTTTAAGAGTAGCTTTGAACTCAAAAATATTGTTTTCTTAGAAACATTTAATTGAAATGGCAGAAAGAGTTCCGAGCTCAATTCTTCGTAGAACAACAGAGCTGTATAAAAAAAGTAGAAAGCTGGAGGGTGAAGAAAGGAGCATCAGGGTTTTTTTTATTTTTTATTTTTACAGAAGTCCTCGCCATAATACGTAGAATGGATTAATGGCAAATTCATCTAGTCTTTAATTTGTTCCACAAAGCTGATTTTCCCCCCTGAAATTCATGTAGGTAATAAGGACTGTGAAGCTCTTTTGAGCTCTTTCCTCGTATTAAAAAATCACGTTAAGCGCAGAATTTTGAAATCGTAAAAGAAACTTCCGAAGCAAAAATTTGATCCAGCTGCGCTCTTTCTGTCACACCCAAGAGAGCGAAATCCAGAGCTGTCGTTTTATGGATATAGTTAATGACATTTTTCAATTCACTGATGATTCCACCGGGTGAGAAAATATTACACAGTTCCGTTCAGCTTATGACTGTAATGCACCCATAATACTCATATCTGTAATCTTTTCTCAACCGGTGGAGTCGTCGATGACTCTAAAAAACTTGCGGATATTTTAATAAATTAACGGTGTATCCACCGATTGAGAAAATACTACATCTCAGAGTATTTTTGAGCAGTGCGCAGTCATACACTGTATTGTACTGTGTAAACTTTTCTCAGCCGGTAGAATCATCGGTGAATTGAAAAATGCCATTAATTATATGCAAAACGGCAGCCCTGGAAGAATCTTCATTTCTCAAGACTTGCTATCGCACTTACTATCTCAACTCTCTATAGTTACAGATGAACTCAAAATTTAAATAACTTCTTTCCAAATTACCAAAAGCAATTAGAAAACAATTTTCTCAGCGTTTCTTTCTTAATCTTTTTTCCACTCCGCCCACCCAGATAGCGAGAGATGAACAAATTCCTGTAACCGCCTATGATTCTTGGAATATTTATTTGTGACTTGTCAGAAAAACGATTCCTCTCGCCCACATTTGCTAAGGCTTGAAGTTGAAGTTGCAAGGTGTGTATTAGGAGCTGGTGCCTGACAATATAATCGTAATTTTAATATGTGAATGGCAACTACGCATTTTCCATGCACCCACACTTTTATCTTATCGCTGTGATAATATTTTGAATTATCAAAGTTTTTTAATTTGCTATCCTACTATTCTTATCGCACGCATTAAGTTTCAGAGCCAAGTTTTCAATAAGTATCGTTCGTCTGGAGACTACGAAACATAAATACATTTGATTACAATAATGATGTAGTAATTTTCATTGTGATAACTGGGCTGATCATCTCATAAGGAAGGAGCTAACAATATGTGGAAATAAAGAGAGAAGTGACTTCTTTTCTCCTGACAATACACGAATCCTCGTCCAGCGAACGTTTTTTTCCGTTGGTTCTTTCGTATTCTCTTCTCTCTTCCTCCAAATCCTTTCCCAACAAATATACCATTTCAAACCAGATCCTATTAAAGCAGCCGCAGAACTTTTTTTTGTATACTTATAATAACATGTTTCAATACACGTGGTTTTAGTGCGAAGTCAACGGTTAGCCAACAATCAAAAAAATACACTCATCGGTAGCAATCGGTTGTGACAAAACTCGTGTAGCGTTCCAAACTATGTATCTCACTCACTCTCACTCTCCCGTGACTCCCATGTATACCCATCTCTTTCTAGTTTTGAAATTCCTATACATAGGGCCTTGTTTTACGACATATTACTTCTAAAATCGCATTAAAATGCCTCGAAGAATTCATTTCTGCCAAAAGATTTCACAAAATATGTCTGTATACGATTTGTGAAATTAGAGTGAGATAGCAGTACATGGGGGTTACGTAAGAGCAAGAAAAACAGTTTGTCTTTCTTGAGAACGCTCATGGCCGGATGACGTCATCACCAAGTCATCACTAAAACCGTCTATTCATTGATGTTTTTATATTGATTGGCCGAGATTCCACCAATTAGGAAAAGATTATTGATGCAAGTATTTCCGTGCATTACGGTCATACATTATGAACTGCGAACTACGTAATCTTTTGGACAACTGATGGAATCATCGATAAGTTGAAAAATGTGCTTAAATGTTCACAAAACGGCCACGGTTCGGCGGCTGCGATCAGACGCAGACTCCTGAAAAAGTCGTATTTAAAGGATAAACAAGTTAAAATGAGTAGTTAACTATTCGTGCTTGCGTGCTCTGTTTTTGCATAAACGACAGAATGAAGGCGCTTTGGTTCTACTGACGCGACGCACCACTCGAAGTGAATTTGATAATGGGTAGAAGAACTGTTACTTTCAAACTTGCTTTGCTCAAGCTGAATATATTCATAAGTATACTGCTGCTCAGCGGCGGATTCGGGGGGGGGGGGGGGGGTTGTCGACCAACACCCCCCCCCCCCGGAAGCTTCAAATGTTGACGTTTTCATAAGAAAGTTGCACAAAAATGTTTCGTGCAACGCGACCGACGCCTCAATTTCCAAATTTCATCGGCGTCCCTCTCCCCTCCCCCCTCTTCCCCTCCCCCTCTTTTTTTTTTTTTTTTTTTTTTTTTTTTTTTTTAATTAACCAACACCTCATCTATTTTGAACAGCTCTATTAACCCTTGTGGTATACTAATCAGATAAAAGTCCAAGCCCCCGTTTAAACTGAAAGAAGATAATCATCATTGAAACGTACCTCTCGTAAATTTGGAGCCTTGCATTTTTGAGCTTCATCAAATCTTCATTCTCTTTGGTCTGCTTCTTGAGTTGATTCGAGGCTGCCGTCAATTGACCAACACGCAAACATTTTTCATCACACGCTTTCTTGAGCTCGGCTATCTATTAATCATAAATCAAGGAGTTTTTTTTTTCTATAAAGTTTTACAATAGTATTTCTCATCACTGCATCATAATGGAGTATGGACGTAGCAACTTAACGGCTAGGTGGAAGCTCAAGCTCTCCCCCTTCCCTCTTTTTTTCGGAAATTGTACCAGAGGATCTAGCAAAATAACATTGAACTCATTTGAAAGATCAACTCATTTACTATCGATTGAGTTCAAGATGAGCTTATTTTGTTGAAAATTGACGACGTTATGACAGTTTTTTTTTTTTTTTTTAAAAAAAAAAAGAACGAGTTGACCCCCCATCCTTACGGGGTTTCTTTTTCTTAGCATATATTTTCTCGCAGCGAAAAACGAAGCACACAAATATCCGATGCTTTCTTCCTTAGAGCACGACACTGAAAAAACAAAGTTTATGTACAGCCGAAGCAGCTTTTTAAAATAGCTTCGCAGAGCAAAAGTTCAAGCTGTACTGGAGAAAGTTACAGGTGTACCAAAGCACTACTTCTTTAGAGTGACAACCCCTTTTCTTGCATCGGCTCTACCGAAGTAGTGCTTCAGGACAACCGCAACTTTCACCGGTAGAGCTAGGACTTTTGCTCTGCGAAGCTATTTTAAAAAGCTACTTCGGTTCTACTTAAACTTTGTTTTTTCAGTGGACTTGGAACACCAAAAAGACTAGTAAGAAACGTTACTATACGGTCGTCTAACTCAAAATGAGACTGATTATAATGCTCATTATCTGATCACTCTGACGTCTGATTACAACATTTAATTCTTCATTTGTCGCTGTAAGAAAATATAGATATGCTAAAAAACTCATAGGGGGTCAACTTTTTTTTTGTTTGTTCAAATTTTGTCAATTTTTGACCAAATAAACGCATCTTGAACTCATTCGATAGAAAATATATTGCTCTTTCAAATAGGACCATTTCGCTTCCTTGTTCAGTTTTGAAGTTACATCGTTAGTCTCGGTTTTTTTGGGACAACCCTTGTATGTATTCCTTATATTCAATCATTTAGTTTCAAAAAAAAAAAAAAGTATTATTTTCATTCATTATTCCCTAGGGATAGGACTGTTGTTTAGTCAACTTGATTGAAAACTTTGCTCTTCAAAACCAAACCGCAAGCTCGTAATGTCAATAAACAATAATAATACCTTTTGAATACGGGTATCGCATTGTAGCAGAGCTGCCGTTTTGCGTATAATTTATCACATTTTTCAATTCACCGATGATTCCACCGGGCGTGAAAAGATTACACAGTTCAGTTCAGTGTATGCCTTTAATGCACGAAAATACACGCATCCCTAATCTTTTATCAACCGGTGAAGTCGTAGATGACTTTAAACAACTTGCGGGTATTTTAATAAATTAACGGCGTTTCCACCGATTGAGGAAAGATTACAGATCAGAGTATTTTTGTGCAATACTGCAGTCATACACTATACTGCACTGTGTAATCTTTCCTCAACCGGTGGAATCATCGGTGAATTGAAAAATTCGATTAACTATGCGCAAAACGGCAGCTTTGCATTGCAGAGAGTTTGCAACGGACCCAAATGTCTGAATGAATTTCAAAAGAGACGTGTATGAATTTGAATCCCTGCACTTTTATACTTTTGAACTCTTTCTCCCCTCTTATTTTATATCCGAGGGGTCTTTTTTTCCTTATTTTGTCTGGCGAGTTGATATTCATTCTATCAAGTTTTGTTTCCTGAAGGATCTGTCAATTCTGTCGACTGAGTGAAACAAATTACCTTATACGTCAAGCTTTCCTTTTCATTCTGAGCGTCCCTGAGTTGCTTTTGGAGTGTAGAAATGACAAGATTTGCCGCATCCATCTTGTTCCTCAGATTCATATTTTCCGTCCTCATATTGACGGTCCGCTCATCTAACCGTTCCAGGTGCTCTCGCTTAGAATCGAGCTCCTGAAGTAAAAAGAGCGAAACACATTCAAGAGTTTAGCATTGTTCGCTGCTTGATAAATTGTATACCAATGCTATTGTGAGTGTGACAATAAAATTCGCGACTTTTGAATGAAAGCCCAAGGTTAGTATTGCACAGTAGGCTAAAGAATAATAAAGTTTGGACAGCAAAACGGTTTTGGAAACTAAATATTTTGATTAAGCAATGACTCCGCTAGTTTACAGACCCCATATCATCCAATCAAGAAGGCCCCATTAATTTGTTGCAGTTTTGCCGTATGCTGTCCTATAATTTTCAAAAGGAAGTACCTAGGTCGAAATTATTATAGTTAAATTTCCCCGTTGTTTCCAATAGAAGTTTCGATCATTCATGACTTACTCTGAAATAGGCTTTCTGATTAGTCTTCAAACTCTTAAAAGCCGCAAGATTATTTAAAAATTGCCAAGATTTAAAAGAGTAAACATTTCGATCAGGGAACTGTCTTTTGAAATTCATAGTACAAATAAAATGACGATAAAAACTTTTATTGTGATTGGAGTGCAATTTGTGGAAAGTATGTTAATTGCATAAAGAATTCTATAGACAACTGTATCCGTATCTGCGTAGTTTGTTGTATCACCCAGGAAAAATAACTTCTCGACTGCAGTAAACAGCCCTGATCTGGCAACTTTCCTAGTGGTTTTTTGGAATTGTTCTGGGTAATGTTTGAAGTTTGACTCACGAAATACATTTTAGAACTCCGAAGAGCTATTTTGGCAACAAAAACAAGTGAATTCAGTCCACTCTATTGCTCTTTTCCCCCAGAAAGTTGAAAAAACTGACCGAACAAAGACATTTCTGCTTTTTTGGAATTATAAGAAAAAAAACCAAAAAACATTCACATTCAGACGGATTATAGTTCCTGTTGAGAATTTTGTGGTTTATTTAACCCACGATAATTTCAATTCATTCCTTTCTTTAGACAGAAATACTTCGATGGGACTTTACTATTAATTGGAATTACTGTGAACAATTTTTTTTTCAGTATTAAAGGTATGATATTTTTGTGAATACGTTGGAAAAAAAACTAAGCTGTATCCAATTATTAACTTTTCCGAGAAGCACTTATATTTTCTCCATTTAATTTTTTGTTTGCGATAAAAGTTTCTTTAAGAATACTGAACCAAGCCTCACTAATTAAAAGATTCACTGTCCTCCAATTATAGTCCAGGCAATAGAGACCGAAAAAGAGCTTATGAAGGAAAGTTCTATAGAAGTTCTGTTTTATGTCGATTCCTATGTATTTTGGGTCGCTAAATCCGAATTTGATGTTGTCCACCAAAATTTCCTGGAGCTTTTTACGGAAATTACGGAAAACTGCAAAAATTTCAGGATTTTGGCGGTTTTTTCATTTTAACTTGGTTATCATCGATAAACATGAAAAAATACCTCTTTACAAAGTTAAAGAAGATGAAATTTCCTACTAAAATGATCTGCCTTTTATTTTTGTGACATCAAAATTAACGGAGCTGGAGCGCACGGAAAAAAGTCGCGGCGCGCGGATCCGCAACATTACGTGTCTTACGGAACGGCCATATAGCGATTAGGCGCGCCGCGCGACGGTCCATGCACTGGCGGTCGCTTCGCTTGCAATACTCCTTAAGCACCCCCCCCCCCACCCTGCAGGAGGGGGATGAACCCCAATTATCATCCACCATATACCCCCCCCCTCCAATGAAAACTTATATAATAATTATTGTGATTTGCTAAAAGTAGTGTGTAGATTTGATACGCCACATTTTGTTTACACAGTGAATCATACACAAACGTGAGATCCTAACTCCGGCCACGCACATTATCGGGTCCCTTGGTTAAAACTGGGGGTCGTCGCCTCAGCGTCTATTTCAAGTAGCTAAACTGTCGTGAAAGTCAATTGGTTCAAAAATCATAACTTGAGGCAAAACGCTGCAGGGTTTGCTTGAAGTCTCGTCTTATTGTACTTGCAGTTTACTTTCAAATTGCCAATTTGGTTTTCGTTTCTTTCGATGTTCCTCTGATAATTGATCAAAATAAATCAGAATGTGATGCTTTCTTTTAGTACATTATTTTGAATTATTATTTTTGATATAGATATTTTATTGTTTGCCTGGTGGGGGATGTAAAATACTACGGTTATTATTAGCGTAAACACGCTAGATAAGAACGCAACGCCAAAAGTGATGGAAAGGGTATGAAGTGTTGTTCTGGGCTGCAAATGAACATTAAGAGAAATTACAAAAACAACTTATTTCGTGGACTGTGAATCCATATATAACCGTTCACTATCGCATCAATGTAAAAAAACTACGTTAATGAGAAATCATTTTGAAAGAAACGAAAACAAATACCAAGTTATCTTGTCTCTAAAACAGCGGTTCCCAACCTTTTCTGGTCGTGGACCACCAATCGGACAATCGGTGGAGGTCGCGGACCACCACTAGAAAAAATGAAAAATCGATGACTTTTAGAGTCTAAAACGTCAGCTTTTGTGTTTAAAAAGTGTTGCTTTTCTTGCGGGGATGAAGTGTCCGCCATAAGGAAAAGCCTCAAAATCGGCGAGTTTAAGCCTGCAAAAACTTTACTTGCCTCCTGTAGAAGGAGCAAGTGTAGGGGATACGAAAAAAAATGCCCCTCCTGCCGCGGGAATTGCCAAATCTTCGCAAAAAAATTTTCTGTTTTCTCGACGAAAAAGAAAGTTAGTGCCAATTTTCTATTTCAGAATTAATCGATCAAATCACAGGTAATTACACAACGTAAAAACTTTCAAAACGCAATTACACTTGCTAAATATGGCGATGATATATTTATTTATTTCTTCAGCTTGGAAGAAGTCTACGTTGTTTCTTATTTAAATAATGGGCATAAAGTTCTCTCAGATTCTTTTTATTCCAAAAAATTGTCAGATCAGCGGGGAAAACGAGAGCGCGCTTATTGTTGAAGAGACGGCGGCTATTATTCTAGAGAATATCCATTCTACAGTATTTATGACAAGCTGAAATATCCTATATGCAAGCGATCATATTTTTTTTTTTTTTTTTTTTCAGAGCGCTGAATCTAATGTGACCAAGTGGCAAAAGTCTAACGATTTTTTAAAAGAAAATTGCAACTATAAGCACAAACAGGGTAATTTAGATAAATGAGGGGGGATGCGCGACGTTTGCTCACTATTTAATTGCATCTGCTCAGCCTAGGTCTTTTATTTCGTGGGTTTAGGCTTCGTATTTCTATACTTTTATTTTTTAAAAATTGGCTCTCGTTGCCTGCGAGACCAGTGGCGTGGCGTGCGATTTTGCAACGTTGCAGTTTGTCCATTTAATCCCACGAAAAAGATCGAACTATTGGATGTTCGTTGAACACCCTCGCATTCGAACTTTTACATGAGTTTAAATGGACACAAAACAACGTTGCCAAATTGCACGCTACTTCACTGATAGAGACTCCAGAATCTTCCGGCCTTTGCGCAACGGACCGATATCGGTTTACTTTAAACTTTCTACAATTATGAACTCTCCACTAGGTGTTCAGGGTGATTAATTTTTCCAGTTCATATTCGATAACGCCAATCATAACTCTCAAAAAATCCATGGATAGCACACATTTCATGCAATATGGGAGGTAGGTATTCAATGTTTGAAACCTATAACTCTAATGGTTCCTGACCAGTTTATTGACGGAATATAATAATAATGATATTATACTAATCGTACGATGCAATCAGTTCCTTTTGAAATAAAAAAAAAAAAATATAATAATATGAGCAAGTAATTACTGGAGGAACATGTAAATCAGTGGAAAGAAACAAAACTGACGAGAAAACATGAACAAATATTAATTAATGCAAGGTAATTGTTTAAAGATCGATATTCAATGATTTTGTAAGTTTTCATTGGGGGGGGGGGGGGGGGGAGATTATGGTGGATGATAATTGGGGTTCATCCTTCTCCTGCGGGGTGGGGGGGGGGGGATGCTTAAGGAGTATTGCAAGCGAAGCGACCGCCAGTGCATGGACCGTCGCGCGGCGCGCCTAATCGCTATATGGCCGTTCCGTAAGACACGTAATGTTGCGGATCCGCCCGCCGCGACTTTTTTCCGTGCGCTCCAGCTCCGTTAATTTTGATGTCACAAAAATAAAAGGCAGATCATTTTAGTAGGAAATTTCATCTTCTTTAACTTTGTAAAGAGGTATTTTTTCATGTTTATCGATGATAACCAAGTTAAAATGAAAAAACCGCCAAAATCCTGAAATTTTTGCAGTTTTCCGTAATTTCCGTAAAAAGCTCCAGGAAATTTTGGTGGACAACATCAAATTCGGATTCAGCGACCCAAAATACATAGGAATCGACATAAAACAGAACTTCTATAGAACTTTCCTTCATAAATCCTCTATTGCCTGGACTATTAGTACTTAAGAGCATTACCGTTTTGTCATCAATGATCAAGTCTGTCAATGCAAGAAACTCATACAGGATGTCCCAAAAGTTCCTACTCCCCCCCTTAACTTTTGAATGGTCAATTTTTTCGAAAAACACCCAAAACACGTTTACCCTTGTGTTAGCCGAAGTTTCTTTTAAGCCCTAAAAAATATGAGGGTCATTCCTTCGGAGGTATTTGGGGGGGGGGGGGGGGGGATTTTCGTTTGTGCTCAATAGAAAGGTGGCGGCAGTTTTATTTCAGTAATTGATTCTCAATTAATATTAATGAAAGCTGACACAAACTACAATCTCAAATCCACCTGTTCAAAAGTTATGGGGGCAGTAGCGTCATTTGCAGGGGGGCAGGGGGGGGGGGGGCAACTGCCCCACCCAAGGGTCGGCCAAAAGTGAAAAAGTGATGACTTTTTTTTTTTTTTTTTTTTTTTGAGGAGAAGAAAAAAGTTTTGTACTAAAATTTGGTGGTCATTGACGAGTTTTGTTGGAATTTAGGGCCGAAACTATAGGATATGCAGAGCTGTAGAGTGTCTAAAATTATATTGATGAGCAAAAAAAAATAAAAAAAGATCATCACATTTTTGCCCCCCCCCCCTAAGCCGAACCTGAAATGACGCCCCTGTATGGGGGATCAAAGTTTTAAAAAGGCCCTTGTCCCCCTATTTTTCTCTCGCGATGAGAATGTCGTAAAAAGCAATGCCATGCTATAACGTTGTTAAAGCAATATGAAACATTGATTTTCAAGTTGAAATACCGCAGAAATAAGGGTGCTCTCAATTAAAACTTTCAAAATCCGCTCATTACCTCAGAAATTCACTTTCATTTTGAACATCTCGCGCCACACTTATAACACTATTTTTCACCGATATACTGCTATATCCTTACCTACGCGAACCGTGTTTATGTAAATATCATCATGACTTCCAAACGCAATAGTTTTCTTTTTGATACGTACAATTTTCGTCTTTTTTTTTATAATCTTTGGTGCTCCAGAAAAAACCAGGCAGCAAATGCAGTTTCATGTAAACAAGCGGAAAATTCAATATTTCGATGTTATGCGTGTACATAAACGCACAAAATTCCTCCTGTACGTTGTAATTTGTCGGTGAAAATAGTGTATGTATGTAGCTCTAATTTTTCAAAATGAAAGTGATTTTCTGAGTTAATATGAGAGGATTTTGAACTTTTTCGATGTGTGTATAATTTTCGCCGAATTTCATTCGAATCAATGTTCCATATGTTGTTTTTTTGTTAAAGCAAAAGTAGGCACCAAATCTGTTACACGAAAAAAAAGACTGATGGTTGCACGGAAAAAAAAGTCTTGATTTGCACCCTCTGTGCGTTGTTTTGTGAAGAAGGGAAACATTTTGACGGTACCTTTCCCTTTTCCCATTGTACGGAACTTTTCCCTTTTCCCATTGTCTTCCGGTCACCCGTCTCTCCTCCGCCCCTAGTATCCCATTCATCGGTTTAATTTTTTCAACGGAACAATCGGTAAACTTTATTTTAGCTCCGAATTAAATTAATGAAAGCCTTTTCGAGGCAATCGGATGTGTTTGTTTAAACAAAAAGGCCATCTGAAATTCGTGCATGGGCGACCAACCTTTTTCATTTTTCTTTTCTGCTGCTGCTCGAGATGAAAGTTTTACTGTCACCTCTTTTTAAAGTCTGTACTTTACATTCGAAGTTAACGAGAAACAAATATTTTGGAATTGAGAGTCCCGTGTTGCATCAAAACCATTTAAACTCAAGAAAAAGGTCTCAGAGTGCATAGAGCACTCCCTCCAATCGATATTTTACAAAAGTTTTCTAAGCACTAAATGCAAGCAAAAATCAGGCGTTTTCTCAGGTCAAAACGTTTACCGTAGAAGTACTATCAGTCAATTAAAGATTGGGACTAAAATATGCGGCTCGAAATGCGCCCGCCCACTTATCTGACTCGATTTGCTCAGAATCTAGAGCGGTGTTGCCATTCCCAAATAAATGTGCGAAAAAGCCGAATCAATTGAGGTGGGCTATAACTGAACAGTTACAGGGGAGATAACGCACCGCAAACCTTCTCGCATGAGGAGCCAATTCTCCGCCGCTCGCCGCCGCGCCGCCCGCAGCAGCGTCCATTCACTAAAATCTTATTCTTTCAAAATCAGTTCATCGAGATTCGGTGGTCGGTTCTCTCTCCGCTACCTTCTTCCCCCTTCCTATTGGCCTTGTCTCATTTTATCACTCATGCCACTTTTCGTTCGACACTTCACATTTCAAACGTTTTCCTCCGGACCATGTTTCTTTCACCATTTGCCTAAGAATGAATGCAGAGCTTCCCGAATAAGAGCATATTGTAAAAATCTTGGATTTAGGCGTCTGGCCGTCTGTAGAAGAAATTTCTCGCTGGCGGGAGGGGGGATTTAAATGCACTTTCCAGCTGATTTTCTCTAAGTCCCTATATGTAGAGAGTTAAGACAAGACAGGGGCGGATCCAGAAAAGTCTCAAAGGATGGGCCATTTTTGTAACGTGAAGGGGGGGGGCCCTCCCTTATAAAATTTTGAAAATTTTAGCTTCTCTAAAGCCAATTTGAGGCATCTTTTAACGGTTCACTCATCATTTTTATACTACCTCATTTCAATTTTTGTTAGTAAAAGGGGGTCAAGGGTAAAAGTTTGGAACGGCTGATATTTTACATCATTGACCTCTCTATCAACACAAAACTATTTAATCAGCAACCCCCCCCCCCCCCCAACTCCCCCCAATTATCTTGTTCTTATGAGCTCGAGTAAACTTTTCCTTCCTCCTCACTAGGTTTGCTCCCGGCTCCCACTTTTCATTCAAATTTTGGAATGCCAGCTACCTATATTTTTTGCATTTTCGTAGAAAATGGATGTCTAGTGAATTAAATTAAGACCCTATTCTCCCCCCCCCCCTCAAAACCTAGTCTAATATACCTACGGTTACTTAAAGGCTTTTGTTTTTCTCTTCTCTTTTTCTTTTTCTTCTCCCTCTCTTTCTCTTCCTCTAACTGCTTTTTTTTGGGGTCCAAGGGGGGGGGCATGCCACCGTGGCCCCCCCTCTGGATCCGCCCATGAGACAAGAAGGTAGTCAACTTCTGAGTGGTCGATGAATTTTAGGCTCTACGGACACCGCCATTGGATGCGATTTTGCACTTTTGTTCTGTTTACCAACGGTCTTTTACAGATAAGAGTTAATTTGCGATGAATCTGTTAATTTTAATAATGAATGTCAATAAGAATGTCTATAAATCTCAAAAGAATCATTAAAAGCGTTAATACATGTTGATCAACAAAAGGAGGGAAAGATTACATCGTTACAAACTTAGCGGAACTGTAATCTTTGCAGTGGAGCAAAACACAACAACGGCCTCAGCATAATGTAAAAAAATGTGTAAAATCGCATCCAATGGCGGCGCCCATGATTTCACTTGTCTTGACTCTCTACATATAGGGACTCTGATTTTCTCTAGAGTCCCTCATACCAGAGCTGCCGTTTTGCGCATAGTTAATTTATTTTTCAATTCACCGATGATTCCACCCGTTGAAAAAAGATTACACAGTTCAGTTTAGGGTATGAGATGGTAATGCACGAATATATTCGTATTCGCATCTGTAATCTTTCCTCGACCGGTGGGGTCGTCGATGACTTTAAAAAAACTTGCGGATATTTTAATTAATTTACGGCGTTTCCACCGATTGAAAAAATATTACGGATCGAAGTATTTTTGTGCAGTGCAGTCATACACTGCACTGAACTGTGTAATCTTTTTTCAACTGGTGGAATCATCGGTGAATTGAAAATTTTCATTAATTATACGCAAAACGGCAGCTCTGCCTCATATTCAGGGACTCTAATTTTCTCTTAATTCGATTTACTCTCAATTTTTTATATGCCAAGGAGTGGTGGGGGGGGGGGTGTTTTACGGGCTCTCTTTGGACTTCCATGATCTTGAATAATGCAGATTCTCATTTCTTCAGAAGGTAATGAAAGATGGGTGGTATATCGATTGCAATTAATTATTGTAAAGTAACACATCTAGCCCTCGCGAACAGGGGGGGGGGCGATCTGGGGAATTACGCCCCCGTTGACCCCTTTTTCCTTTCTCTTCCCTTTCCCTCCCTTCTCCCTCTTTTCCCCTTTTTAGGCTGAACGGAGGGGAGGGGGGTCACCCCCCCCCCTTTCCCCAGGTATTCGCCAATGATTACAGTCGTCGTAAGCGCCGAAACCTTTCCTCTTTTAAATGATTTAACTCATTTGAGACTAATAATAAAGCTTATACTTTCAGAGGTAGCTTTTGAGGAAGGGGGTCTTACCTCGGGTGGCATGATGTTATGATCTATAATCTTTGACAAACTGGGTTTATCGATTTCTTTCATCGATCACTTTTCAAAAGTAATCGAGGTGGATTTCAGCCTTAATCAGGTGTTCCGATTTTATTGAACTTATGATGAAATTCAATATACAATCAATGTAATTCATCAAAACACGATTAGTTCCTTTGAATTCAGCACCCCTAAAAACTCCCCCCCAACCCATATCTAAGAGGTTTGAAAATCAACCCAGATGTGAGGAAGCGATTACCATTTACCGTGCCCACCTCTGCTTTAAACCCCTCCCCCCTCCCTAAAGTTGATTAATGGGTTCTGGTGAATATTTATGCAAGTAGGAGAAAGAAATGCTTTGTTAGAGGGGCGAATACGATTTAGTAAGGTAGAAGACGAGACTTTCCTGTCAACAATTGACAGTTAAAATCAAAGGAGAAAACTAAACTGGGTCATGAATTTGAGACGGGAAAAAATTATGTCCTGATAAAACTGCGACCTTAAAAATTAAAAAAATATTCTCCATGAAAAATTTGAGTAAACGTTTTACGAAAGGCAATGCTAATTTCTACTCCATAGTCCACCTGCCTGTTAATTACGTTTGTTTTTATCATTTATGACCCAAAATGTCCTTCGGTAACATGTCTTAGAGGAGTTTTTGATATTAAATGTAAGCGCTTGACTTAAACTTAAAAACTCAAATGAGCTTTGAAACCAATGGATCAAAGCAAAAGAAAAAAAATTGATAAACTTTCTTTTCCGCTGAAATCACTTCCCATCCATGCTTCAAAACGTGACAATTTATTGCTGTCCCTTCGCAGAAATTCTATCTCATTGTTAATTTGCCTTCGGTCCAGATGATCAACTGCACTTGAAGTATGAAAAGAAGGTATCAAAAGCTAAACCCTTGAAGAGTAAAAAGTTATATTTGGTAGTACTGGTGAGGCTAATTTTTTAATCGGAACAAACCGGAATTTTTTAATCGGAACAACGGAACACTCCCGTCTTTTTACTGCGGTTAGCCAATGCGGTTCGAGTGTTTCATCAAAACAGAATGGAACACTAACCATGCCAACGAGCAACGAGTCGATCCACCGATCAAGCGCAGTTTTTTGCGTTCTACTGAGATATAACTTTAAACCCGTAAGTTTCGCTGTAATCCTGGGTTTCTTGACCTGGTGTTTTTTAACGAGTCCCAAAACGACGATCAAAGTCCAGTATTTTGTCGCTATGATAGTATTTTTTTCCGTGGATGTCGGGGGGGGGGGGGTACTAGAAGGGAACCAACGAGAGGGGAGATGGGTGGCGGCGAGCGTGTCTGCCCCGGAAACCCTTAAAAGTCGCCCTTACTTGATAGAAAATTGCCAAAATATTCTTTCAAAGACACTACAAATTTCCAAATCTAGAGGGGTGATCTCCTCCCTCCCCCAGGAAATCTTCTGGATCCGCCACAATTGCTGCTCCAAATTAAATTCTGAATGATACTTTGAACGTCTCTGATAATTGAGGCATTTTTCGGTAAATGGGCGTATGGCGATTTACGCCCTTTTTTTGGAGAACTCGTTTTTGAGATCCTGACGATGTGACCTAACAGGTGATATAAAGTTATTCATATGTTGAACGGAAAATAACCACGAATCAATCGTTCGAATGGACCCACCTCGGCTGAATTCAGAAACTTATGGGCTACAGTGCCTCTTATGAGCGGTACTCGCAGCGGCTCGCGCTCGCGATATCTGTACTCACATCGCATAAGTATCTGATATTGATAAGAGCTCAGTGGATATGTCAGTGTGTGGGTTTTTTGCGTTTTTGGCTCCGTCTCCGATCACAACAATAAAACCCTCCTTTTTGGCCAAAAATGAGCCCAAAAGGGCCTAAATACCATCCCTCCTTCTTACAATTTCCTTTTCTTCAAGTTTGTGACCCAAATCTAACCCAAACAATACTTGTCAGATAGGCTGGGAGAGAAAAAAAACGTTTTTCGGTAAAAGGGCGTATAACGCTTCAACTTTGAACTTTCACTGCTCAACTAATTTTCACTCTAAAAACTTGAAATTAAGTAGAGTTCTTCTTGAATGTTTGTTCTACAAGTCAGTCTTTCAAATTTTGAAAAATCTGCAGTAGTTTCTAAGTTATAACGTTTTAAACTTTCAAACGCGTTTTCTCGAAAGTCGTTTTTTCGCCATACGCCCATTTACCGAAAAATGCCTCAATTAAAAAAAGTTTCCCGGGCAACAGATCAAAATGTGTCAACAGTCATCAGCCTAATGAAAGGTCCACATAATTTTTCTAAAGGGCGAGGGGGGGGGGGCGGGGCACGTTTTAGACATGGCAATTTTTAGCGTCCAAAAAGCATTACACGCTGCGATAGCATTATACGATGGGAAAGGGCAATTTTTAACGCTTTTTGAGAATGGGGAAGGGGGGAAGCACATGCCCTCGTGCCTCCTGGATCCACGCAATATCATCATCGACGGAAGCGCAACCCAAAAAAGTCTTTCTTTAGTCTTAAGGGAGGATTTGTCCCAAAAATTGTCGGCTTTGACTCAATGATATTTGTGTTGTGGAGGAGGGGGGCCATCATCGCTGAAAACCAATTTTTACAACAAACGAGTAACGAGTCACTGAAAGTCTATTGAATGAAAAGAAGAAATAGTGAGCTGAACTGACAATGAGAGTTGAAGCAGCGTGGAAGGAGTAGGGGAGGGGGATGAGGGGTTGACGACAGTGCGACTGTGTCGTTTGGACACGATGGCCAGCTTTTAGGTGAAACTGCACTGGTCGGAAAAGAGACGGCGCAGATCGGAGACGGATAGCCGCTCTCGACGAGGCACGCTTATCTGCTCGCTCATATTTGTTATGAGTGAAGGCCCTGCGGTTTATATTCCACTCCCCTCGCTACCCCACCCTTATCGCTCACCGTTAGCACAAGCTGGCAACACTGCTGCGAATTTCCGAGAGTTTCTCCCCTTATCGCTAATTCCTCAAGCGCCGAGTGTCCGAGCCCAAATAGTTTAGTCCCAATCTTTAATTGACTGATAGTACATATACTCTGTTCACGATAAGAAGGCGGGTGAGAATTCAGGTAGTAACGCACTATTTAGCAACAATGCGGCTTATGCTTATGCTGGCTACTCGGCCTACTCCAACCCTTCGCAGTGGCCGTTGTTTTCCCGAACTCTCTCTTGGCACGGAGGAATGGAGGATTTCCAAGAACCGACGGACTCTAAAATTTACACCCGTCCAGTAAAAATCGCAAACTGTCAATAATACGAAAAAACGGACGAAATTTTCGCTCTAAAGGGCCAAAACTCGACGAAAATAGTCGAGTTTGAATACTGATGACTCTCAGAAATTCGATATTAGACGAAATATCCTGAATTTAATTCGGACTGAAAAATACGAATTTCTGAGAGTCATCAATATTCAAACTCGACTATTTCTGCCGAGTTTTGGTTCGATAGGGCGAAAATTTTGTCCGTTTTTTCGTATTTTTGACCGTTCGCAATTTTTACTGGACGTGTGTAAATGTTTGAGTCTGTCGGTTCTTGGAAATACTCCGTGTCAAGAGAGAAGTCGGAAGAACAACGGCCGCTTCGAAGGGTTGAAGTAGACGGTATAGCCACACTGTTGCTAAATAGTGCATTACTACCTGATGAGCTCTCACCCGCCTTCTTATCGTGAACAGAGTATAGGTCATTATAAGGTCTCTTTTGAACGATAATAAATTCAAAGAAAACCGTTGAAGCCAAATCAGTGGTGGAAAAAGGCCTCTCTAAATGGTCGTTCTTTCAAGCTATTGACAACCAACTTTTGAGAATCTTTCTCGGGATTCCCCGAAAGCTCTAAGTTTGCAGCGAGCGTATCTAAAGTGCAATTTTTTCGCTGCACGTTTGAGTCGAGGCGAGCTTTTGTTGAAATAAAAATAATAATAATAATAATAATTATAGAACAAGAACTGCGTAGTAACTTCTCAAAAAAAGAGAGGAAAATAAAATTGGAATCATCAAACATTTCCATCATTTACTTCAAAGAATCTTATTTCTTTCTCAGTGTATTATTATTTCTAGTTTTTTTGTAGATTTAGACCTTATTGCCATATTGTGATAAAAAGTTAAGTATACCCATTATTTCTATTCAGACTAATTTTTTAATATTTCACATTTAACGATATAAGTTAGAAATTGATAAAGTATTGCGATGGTGCAGCCGTCTGTCTGTATCCCAGCATAACTTTTGACCCAATGCTTCATATGCATCCAAATTTTGCAGAGAAGTTGCTTTCAACATTCTCCAGATGGGTTCTTTTTTGGTTTTTTGAAATTTGAAATTGTAAATTTATAGAGAGTAAAAGTTTTCCATTAAAATCAATGGGGAAATGGGTAAAATGAGGAAACATTCACGGACAAATTGGAATTTTAAAATGTAGTTCTTTGAATTTTGATGAAAATTTGCAAAAAAAAAAAAAAAAAAAAAAAAAAAAAAAAAAAAAAAAAAAAAAACTGTAACCAGCCTACAGTAAAATTAACCCCTTAAGGGAGGAAGGAGGTCTGGGGGTCTCCCCCAGAATATTTTTGGGAGGTCTGGGGGTCTCCCCCAGAATATTTTTGGGAGGTCTGGGGGTCTCCCCCAGAATATTTTTGGGAGGTCTGGGGGTCTCCCCCAGAATAAGTTTTGTGTGAAAAAGTGTTCGCGGGGTATTCCCGACAGTTTATTTTTCTTCTTTTTCTTCTTCTTTCTGATGGTTTTTTGTTTGTTTTCTTTTTCACAGGTACGTTGCTTGAAGAAACGTCCCTGTGCTTCTTTGTATGCTCAACTTGAACTTCAAGTTGAGCAATTCAAGTCTTGAAGTCCTTCTGTGACCCTGTCATCTTACTGCATCTTCTCTATGCATGATGCATCCTCCGCAGCATCCAATCCCACCAGTTTATGAACACAAATATGTTTGTTTATGTTCAAACTTACCGCCTTGAGAGCGCAATTTTCCTCAAGTTGGTAGTTCAGATCCGACGAGATGCGCCGGAACTGTCGCATCGTATCAACGACTCGCATCTTCTCCGACTCCAGCAGCTGACGTAGCACCGATGACGTCAAGTTGAGTCGTGTAACCTATCAAAATAGGAGAATAAAACTGAAGTCGTCAAAGAGAATTTAATCAACTCAAACTAAGCTATGAAGGTACCTTTAAACCAAACAATGCGTCCGTTTCCCTTCACGCATAAGTCACATTTGCCGTCGCGGACGATATTTACAAAGTGACTCTGAGCGATAATTTACTTTTGCATAGTTTTAAAATGTCCTCTTTCTAAAGTTGCTCAGAGAACTATTATCTGTTGCCCTAGCAAGACGTCTGCTTAAGGTTATTCTAGACGAAACTTTTCCAAATTTTAATCCGATGGATGGCACCATACCAGTCGCCTTGGGGAAAAGCTCAGTAACTGGCATTTTAAATTGAAAACAAAGTAAAGACGTAAAATTCAAGAACGCAGCACCTGATTCATTTCGCTATAAGCTTGCATGGTTAGTGCGAATGATAATATGCTTACCTATCTGCCTCACACACACTCATTGAGGCTTATGGGAATTTTCGTATTTCATAATTTCCGGCTGTATTTTAGAGTGTTTCAGCTTGAAACTTTTAGAGTATTTTCCAGAAAATGCTTACAGGTGCTGGCGTTCCTCAAATGTGTACTTTTGGCGTGAATTGATCAATTCAAGCTAAATAATTTTTACTTCCAGAGCAGCGTTAGTGGCACTCTCAATCGGATTGATTTGGACCAGCTTCGCTTGGAATCACCTAAAAATCTACTTACGTAACCGGAAAAATAAGGATAGACGATTTAATTTAGACCTTTTTTATTGGTGTGCTACAAAGAGCTATCTTTTCATGGGGAGGCCTTTAAGATCTTTGAACAGTCGAAACGTTTTTGTGAATCAAAATTTTAAAATCTGACAAGAAAAGCTTGAAAAACTTGAAGTAATTTCATGAAGTTCCAAAAATAGACCGTTTTCCAGAAACTTAATTCAGATCTAATTTGCCTGGAATTTGGCTCATCGTTTTGTAAATCTCATTTTCAATTCGCACGCCAACACTGACCTCACGATTGTCGGAACTGACAGCTTTATTGTGTTTCCAAACAGTGCTGCCAGATTAGGCAAGGAATTAATATCCTACGTACTTTACATTAATCACAAGGGAAGTTTTTAAATATATGTCATGCCAAATCTGGCACCATTGGTTTCTAAACGGCACGTGCCGTACCTGCATAATTTTGCTGTGTAAGTTGCCTACCTTCCGTATAAATCATAGAGCGGGACTAATTATTCTTATGATCTCATTTACCAGGAAAACATCTCTCATCTCTTTTTTTATTATTATATTCAATGTTAAATCACTTCAAATTACAATTTTTCAATGGATATTAACGTGCTTTAAGCTTCTTGCATCTAAATTTTCAAAGTTTTAATTTATAACATAAAAATAAAAATAAAATAAATTAATAATAAAAAAAACATACCGAAAATGGACCCTATCCCATACTCTCTGGAACCTCGCCATTTTAAGGCGATTCTTTAGCATGTAGTGCTGATTTCTACAATCAGATCCATTCGATTAATGTCAGCTGCCATTCGATTAATGTCAAACTACACTGAAAAATACACTGAAAAAAAAAAGATTACCAGAAGCATGACGATATGTGAACCAATGTAAACGATATGGTCTGTTGCAAACTTTTGCTACAGCGATATAAAGTGTTCAGTCTTAAGTAAAATCACGTGAAAAGTCCATTGGTGGTATCAGAAAGTCATAAAATGCAGTATTAAACTCACAAGAGGCGTTTAACTGAAACCCAAGATGGCGGTAAAATATCGAGCAACCTGTGTGCATGCACCGTGGACATCCATGATGACCAACGTCAACAACCTCACAGCATCGGAGGTTATGAGTTTGGTTGCGTTTAGAGTCCCTATACCTATATGAAAGAGTCAAGACACGTGAACAGAAGTGAGGAAGAAGAAGGTGTCTGAGAAGCGTGGAGGCGCGCCTCTTGTTTACATTTTTATCCAACGATCTTCCCGCCAAAGATTACCAATACATGTATTCGTGTGTAAGTAATCTTTGTTAGGTCAACCTAACCTCCAATACCCGTTGGCTTCACTACCTGTTTTAAAAGTAATGCGTGAATTTTATTCTGTTCTGAACATATTTTCATCAATTTCTAATTCAAATTCCATGAGTACAAGCTAAAAATGCCGAAAGTTTCCTCAAAGCAGGGCAGCAATGAAGGTGGCTCCATGAAGATGTAAACAAGAGGCGCGCCTCCCGGCTTCATAGACCCCTTCTTCTTCTTCACATTTCAGCAGCCAATCAGAGATGGAACCTCGTATGGCGAGACTCTTTCATATACATATAGGGACTCTAGTTGCGTTGTGGTTGGTTGCGTGATCGATGTTGATGTTGTAAGGTTGGACATCTTGGATGTTCATGGTGCTTGCATATACAGGTTGCTCGATATTTTACCGCCATCATGGATTTCAGTTAAATGCCTCTTGTGAGTTTGTTATTGTATTTTATGCCTTTCTGCTTCCACCAATGGACTTTTCACGCGATTTTACATGAGATTGGTCACTCTATAGCGCTGTAGCAAAAGTTTGCAACAGACCCATTACCAGAATTCTAGTGTTGGTACCATAGTTCTGGAAAATTTTGAGGAAATTCTAGTTGTATAACCATATGCTGGTATTCACAACAGAGTTTTCTGATTAAAGAACTATACTTTCTGTGGTTCACATATAGTTGTGCTTATGGTAGTATTACTAGAATTCAGGAATTACTTTTTTCAGTGTACGGGCCGAAAGTAATTTATATTTAAGAAAACGGAAGGTCAAAACTATATATAATTATCTGAAGAACGTTTCTGCAAAAAAATCTCGTCAATAACTTCAAAAATAAGGCTGAAAGTACCAAAAAATGTAAAATTGCATTTCGATACAAGAATCGATTTGCGATTTTCCAATTTTTTGGTACTTTCAGCCTTATTTTTGTAGTTATTTACAAGATATTTTGCAGAGACGTTCTTCTGATGATTATCTATAATTACTCCGTTTTCTGAAATATAAATTACTTTTGGCCTGTAATTTGACATTAATCGAACGGTAGCGCTCTGGAGGCAGAAATCGACACTAAACGCTGAAGTATCACTTTAAACAATAAAGCATCTTTGGATAATTCTTCTCCAACGATGGAATACCAACTTTGGTAAAAGTTATGACATTTTTAACTTTTTATAAGGAAAGTTCGCAACAATGTAATTAGAAAGCGGTGCATTTTTGTTCATTCATTTATGGAGATAAGGAGTCTAATATCGATATGGAATAATTCTTGAAAAACTTCGGGAACAGTTTGGCAATACCTTGTATAAATGCATACTGAGTAGGGATAAATTCTATCTGTTTTCTTAGTCTTGATCAAAGTTATTGAGTGTGATGATATCGTTTTTTTTTTTTTTTTTTTTTTTTTTTTTTTTTTTTTTACGATCTTTGGAAACGAACTCATCCAGTTGTTTTACACGGCAAGTCATCGAAGAAAGCGCATTGAGAAATTTGCCTTCTCGCTCTTTCCTCCCTTGAAACTTGTATGTTAGACAAGGCTGGACAAGAGGATGAAACTCTCTTTTTCTATTTTTTCTCAATTTATACATTCAAATGGGAAATGAGAGAGATAGGAGAGGTCCATGCGCCATTGCCGTCGAACTTCTCAAGTAGTGTGTCTTGAATATAGGCAGATAGATACAGTTGCGTATTGTGCAATTTGGCAACGTTTCGATTCGTCCATTTGAATCCATGAAAAAGGTCGAGCTATCGGGTGTTCGGTGAACACCATCACATTTGACCTTTTACATGGGTTTAAATGGACGAATTGCAACGTTGCCAAATTGCTCACTGCGCCACTTCTATAGGTTCAACTTCTTACCTGGCCCGTTCTTTCTTCGCTTTGCCTCAGTAGTTTTTTAGATCTCAATTTGCCACTCCTCCACGCGTTGAGAACAAAAGCTAGAACCGCGCGCTGAACTGTTGAATTTGAAGATGAAACTCCGAGTGAGGAATCTGTTGTCAAACCAAGCCTGTTGGATCAAAGCCATCTTATGAAAAAGCCATTTCTATATAAGTAGGTAGGCAATCTTGTACCAAAAGCCTGCAAATTGAATTTGCATAGGTACAGTTGGGGACCAAACGAATGTGAGGCGTGATTCCTGCGGGGATAGGCAACCTACAATAATTACCTCAATGCATTTTAGCATTGCAAGTGGCCTATCTAAGCCAAAATTTTAGGAGTCGTCTGACATTCTTTTTGCCCCACGACCGAATACTTTCATGGATACACAAAATAAAGGCTCGCAATGAAGCTCTTGCAAACTTTTGCTGTCAGCAAATGAATAGTTCAATCAGATGTAAAAACCAGCGAATATCACGAAAATCACACTACAGGGAAGTCTAAAATTCAGTAATAAACTCATATAACTGTCATCACGGCAGACTCGTAATGCCGGTTCAACGCAGGCATCATGGAAGATTCCTGTAGGTATAATTTGTAACTTTCTCTACAGAAACACAGAGATATGTCTCAGATTAGATAGGGATCTCCCATGATACTTGCGTAGCTTCGCCATTAAGGACGGTTCTGAGAGTGAATTTAGTGATTTTTTAGTGCACTCGTCGTCATTTTTACAGGTTTTTTTTTGCAAGAATCGACTGTTTGATCTCGTGTTGCGAAAGTTTTCAAGAGCCCCATTATATAGAAGCATGAGAATGTGACATCACCACTCGATGTATTGCTCCTATGTTTCGATTTTGACCTGTTAAATGAACATCACGTTTACATTGATGGAATGGTTCGAAGCGAAAAGATCCATATACGAGGGGCGTTCAACTTAAAAGTTTCCCTATTTTTTATATCTGGACCTGTTGGTGCCAGAAAAATTTCATTTATACGGTTAAATCCACCAAATCTTCAGCTTTTCAACGGTATTTTTGTTTTTGAAATTCGAGCAATTTTTGTAGGAGAAAAAGCTATATTTCTACACCCGTGTCGAAAAAGTCCCCGCCAACTTTCGAGTTGGGAAGTAAAAACTAACTTTGACACTTGGAATGAAGAACGCAAAACTTTAAAATAAAATATACATTTTATTTTTGAAGTATTCCATTTTCACGACTTTTCCACATAATTTCCTTCCAGATTGATACATTTTTCGCAGTGATGAACCAGCTTTTAATACCTTGGGCGAAAAACTCTCGGTCTAAGGACTTGAAAAAATTCATCACGGTATCCTGACTGGTCATCTGACAGGAACTTTACGTGCGATACTTTTGCCAACAATATGTGATTATAATGCATCTCATGATCATCTTAGATAAGATTCCACGACAAAAATTGAGCGCAGCAACAGGTATGGAGCGATAACGGCTCATTTTCGTCGCTATAATCAGACGAATGCTGCTGTTCAAAACAGGCGAATACTTTTTGCTGAAAAAGTTGGCGGGGGACTTTTTCGACACGGGTGTAGAAATATAGCTTTTTCTCCTACAAAAATTGCTCGAATTTCAAAAACAAAAATACCGTTGGAAAGCTGAGAATTTGGCGGATTTTACCGTATAAATGAAATTTTTCTAGCACCAACAGGGCCAGAGATAAAAAATAGGGAAACTTATAAGTTGAACGCCCCTCGTATTATTTGATTCTGAGAATCATGACCAAATTTGCAATATGGAAAATCATGAGTTCTCATAAGTGAACCCATGGAAAATTTTATGATTTCCTAGTAAATCTATGAAAATTCTCATGAGTTTACCAGAGGACTCATGAGAGATCCAAAGGGAAATTATTGGTTCATCATGGGTTTCACATGGGTTCCCATGAGAAACCCATGGAGAGTCATGATTCCTCATGCGTTCTCATGAACTTTGCATGGAAAGGAACTCATGATGTCCTATAAAAATTTGGACTTTTCGCAAATTATGTCATTTATTTTCTACCAGATAAAACAACCACGTTCATTCAAATCTGTGGCATTATCCGTTTCCAACCGGCCATTGAGCTGGTTTAAAATGTGTGGCCTTTTATTTGGGCCAAAATTTAGGCTTTAAAGGGATATACTACAAAGGTGACGTCAGCACTCGATGCCTCTATTTAGTGTCAGTTATACAAAAGCCGTTATCACATGAGCGTTAACTTCAAATTCAGTGGCAGCAAGTCTCGTTTGAAACTCCAGAAAGGTTTTCGAGAAGTTTCGAAACTGTTCGAGTCACGAGTAAGTTTTGTTTGTAAATTATTTTAGTTAAATCGGGGCACTATGAGCAACAAGTGTGGTGTGCTCGCACCACCCACTATGAGAAGAATCCGAGTAGAAGTTATATGAAGAGCATCATAAACCTCACAAATCCATTGCAGCGTTAAGATATCCCGGATCAATACAACAAATATGCTTCGTTTGGACGCAAAAGTTCCAATCTCTGTCAAGCTTCACGATCTTTTCCTGACTTTGAGCTTTGCAGTATAGAGTTCCCACTTTCAGCGCTTAGACCAAAGTTTAACTTTGATTGCCTTTTCACAGGCTGAGGTTGGAGAGTAGGTCTGCGTTTTCAAACCTAAAGTAACGATGGCAAGCCTTAACGGGTCCATTGCAAACTTATGCAATACGGCGTTGTGAAGGGTCGATTCCAACGTAAAATCGCTTAAACGGATGTCATTGCATAAAACTCTTTTTTGGCTGCTTTAAGTGCCAACATTTCAAAATTTAACATCAATGCACGACTCATTAAATTTTTCCTTCTCAATTCCGATCTCATCAGATTTTCCTCTCTCTCAATCAGACATCTGATTGGACAGATTTGAATTTCCCGCTTCTCATTAAATCAGTCTATCAGAATTAATTTTTTTCGAAAATCATCACCGCAGTCATTCTCTAAAGTTTTCTCAATGTAAACGGCGCACTGAGGTGTGAGGTGTGAAGTCGTCAAAAAGTGGCCACAAATCAGAACATAAATATCGCATTAATTGACCATTTTTATATACTTCCAACACCGCAATTTTAATCACAGAGCACACTTCTAGCAAGTAATTTCCACCTGTAGAAATGTCTCTAGAAAGTTTTTATTACCCTTGAAAGGACAAAATTTATGATTTTCGATGGCTTTTTTTCACTGAATTTTGAAAACTTTTTTCTATCGAAGACCATAGTGCGGCGTCAAATACAATCATCTCACCAGATGACTCAAATTGTGGTCTAAGTTCAACTCTCCTGTCTTTCATTTTTGTCGCCCGCAGCAAGATGCTGGCAATACTCTGATAAAAAGAGAACTTTTCGAAGAGAATGACTAATTACCCACTCCTTTATTGAACTACTTTAAAGATATCTGTTTGCACTAAGAAACAAAAATACGGTTGGTGATCATATACATTATACATATAATACAGCAACATGACCCGATTAATGCATCGAGTTCTACTTTCCAGCCGATTTTCTTGCTACAAGCTTTTTCATAAATATATCAATAGTATCAAAAAGTATTTGGGCGGTGCGATAAAATTAATCGGGCCATACGGTGATCATAATATACACAGCAACACAACCCGATCATCGGGTTCCCCCTCTCCCAGTGTTGGGTGGATGGGAAGATGGTAGTTATCATGTTGTGTTAGGTTTCACCCGCGGGGTTTGGTCATAGAACTAGTGTTCGGCAGAGTCGATCGTTTTTTGATTCTTTGAACGACTCCGGTTTTTAGTCGGTCGTATAATCTTAAAACAATGCGATCCGGTACCGTCAATCTTGCTCCTGATCAATCAATTCGATCTGCAATACGAGAGTGATCAGAAAAAATATGAATCGAATGAACCCTTTATCTTGATGAAAAGTCCTGAGAGTGAAAGATCATTTGACGCGAGGAACGGTTCTTCCAAGTACTATATGGAATCGATCAAGTGAGTCGGTCATGCGTCCGTAATTTTGCTTTTATTTTGGACAAACATTGGTGAATATTTATACTTCCACCAACTAAATTGATTTTTTTCTTCTTTCTTTGTGACCATGAAAACTTCTCGTCGACGTTCATTTAAGGAAAATCGTAATTCAAAAATCAACTTTTGTCAGGCAAAAGTGAATTCAAAAGGTGAAACTGCGTACTTTCACTAATTTATTCGTATATGTATAAAGAGAACACGCCTAAAAACGACGGATAGCACATTAATTCATCGATAAGTTCAGATAGTCTTTGAAGGAGAGGCCTAGGTTTGTTGTTTCACTTATTTTTTCCTCAGAAAATTACGAGGAAACTCCTCGTAAAATACCCTATATTTAAAACTACCCCGCGTATAAAAAATTACCTGCCCGATCAAAGTTCATAACCTTGAGGATAGAGTGTTGTTCTTCACTGTAACCATGTACTTATATCGTCTACCACTCTGGACTCCGGAAAATTTTCTAGACGGCTCAAAAACTACGCATAAAATTTGTTGCGCCCCAGACGATATTGACGCGCCAGAAATGCTAATCTGCGCTTCAATTCCGAATTAGAAATCACTCAAGTGTGAAACATTCACCCTTCCTCCTGTAGTTGTGAGGTCGGTATTTCTCATATTTTCATTTCTCGGAGTTTAAATCTAGGCAGACTGTTATTTCAGGAAGATTAAATTACGCGCTATCGTACTCGCATTTTAGGGGTATTAGCGAGGAGGTACGTACCATAGCAGTCAGGCGTGGATCTTTGGAGGGGAGCTGTAAATCTCCCCTCCCCCCCATTGAGTCAAATTTTAACACTATCTACGAGGGGATTTTCGAGGAATTTTAAGCGTTTTGTTGAAATCGTAGGTTTTAGCCCCCCCCCCCCCCCTGAAAGATTTCTAGATCTGTAATTGGCGTAATTGATGGCCGTATTTAGGTTACTAATAAAAAGTTTTCTCGCCGAATATTTTTCGTCAAATGACAGTCGGGCAGAATCACTTGACTAATGACTATTTAATGTTTTCTCAGCGTCGGCCAGCCCAATGTGGCAACAGCGAATGCTCTACATTTATCCTGTGTGAAATAATCGATCTTGAGGAGGTTCATTGAACCCCAAAGAAATCGATTCTTTTGCATATTTTTAAATCGTAGCAAATGTGGTTGCCAAATCGCTTGAGCCGCTGATACATTTTCCGCGTTTTATACGTTTAAGCATTATTTGATTAGTTATAAATAATCTCGGGGGAAGTAACTGGGGGGATGTCCTCGGGGGAAATGATCGGGGGGAAGTGTCCGTGGGGAATTGTTGTTCGTAAACCCCCCGATATCTTCCTCCTACCAATGTGAACAAAAGTGCGAGCGTTTTTCGAAATTCGAAGCCGTTGCGCTGACATGCTAGCTTTGGCTTCTTCTTACGTGAATTTGTGCCATCGAGCGCCTTCAATTATTGGTGTAGGCAAAATGAACACCGGAAAGTAGAAATATTTAACTACCTAACTAATTTGGTCGAACTATCGTTGTTTTTATCGCTGTTTTAACGAAGAAGTATCATTTGATTCTGAAACCTGAAACAGCTGAACCTCTTGGCAGTATCTGTGAATCGCAAACTAGGGAGTATTATAGCTCACTTATTTTGAGTATCGGATTCTGCGATAAGTAAAGGGGCAATAAGGGGCCTGCCTCCGAAATGCATCGAAAAGCATCAGGGAGCGGTTGACTAGTACATAGAGTTTTGACTCGTTGCTAACCAACTGCTCGTCGATGCGTTTTGATGCGCATTTCGGAAGTAGACACCACTACTTGTCAGAACTCTATCTCAAAATACGTTAGCTTCGTAAGAAAAGAAAACAAAAAAAAAAAACAAAAAAACAAAAAAAAAACTGATGCAACGGAACTCATTTTTCTCACATACCTTTGATCTTTCGCGAGTATCCTCTGATGGTCCCCTTGGTCAATAATTGTTGTCAGATCAGTCAAAGAGACGCTTTTTTTCAAGTCGGCTTGGTTTTTAGCGCAGGATGATCTCGATAGAGGAAAGCTCGATGCCTTGACCAAGTCTCCGTTCGTTTTAGATTTTTGACCAGCTCTCCCTGTTTTCCAGTCAACTTCCACTTCCTTTGATTCGGCCAATATTGATTCCTTCAAATTATCTCCGCAACCTCGCTCCATTTTCCTTGTTAACTCCTTGAAGTATTCTCCTGCAGACATTTATTTATTCTCAGAACTTTCAGCAACTGCAACTTTATTTCAATTTTTTATTTACCGATCACAAATAATATTTCTCTATAGCTGCTTGTGTCTAAATAGAAGCTTTGGTTAACAACCATGGATATCTTATCATACAGACGGAGTGCATCCTATACCGTAAAATTGAGCCGGGTGAGGCAAACTTAGCGTACACTACTGTAGGCAGACGGGCGAGTCCAATGTTCGAAATTTGGAAGGGGGTGGAACGTTCAACTGGTGACAAACAAACGAACGCAATCTCTTAATCCAAAAGTACTACTTTAGAAATCGATATTTTTTGATTGATTATTTTGACAACAGTACCTATAATATTAGATAAAAAAAAGCACCAAATAACATACAAAATTGAAAATAGCATGCAATTTTCATTCACTCTCAAAATGGCGTAGGTTTGATTGTCACTAGCTCTACCAAAGATTAACTTAAAAATATTACCAATTTAAATTTTGATGCAGCTGTTGAGCGAGCAGATGACTGTTGAGCATTTTTGGTGATCATGCGAAAGTACCGCAAGTTTGCCTCAAGAATATTGCTATGCACTCTGCCTATATGATATAATGTTTTCGGTGAGTACATACGCTTTGTAATGTTTTAGAAAGACGGAAGACTATAGGCTATTTTGTAAGACTTAAATCGTTATGAAAGCACGCTATTGTCATTTTTGCGTACAGCTTTAGGTTGTTTTTCCCTTAACTTCGCGCTTCGGTTGGTGAATTATGAATCCGATTAGTCGTCACCCTTTCGGCTGAGGGAGTGTTCCTGTCACCAGGATTTACTGTTTACTTATTTTCTCGTCTAAAAGTATCTCTCTAGTTCCTTGAATAATTTCATCCTTAATGAAAAACAAGGTAAGGAGATGGGAAACTATAATAACCTTCCGAACTTTAAAAATGTCTCATTTGGCAGCATCGGATACCAAACATCCATCCTACGTCGAATTTAAATCAGCTGTTATCGTTATCCAAGCGGAACGCAGGTAGAGTGAGACTGCATTTTTTCTACGTTTAGTATTTATGTCACCATTCCAAAACTAACGCGCAGTTAAGAAAAAGGAATGGAAGAAAACATAGAAATATTTAATTTATTGTCCTATCCTAAAGTGAGGCACATTGGACGGTTTGTTTACCTTTAAACATTTTATACAAAATCGGTCCGGTCAGATCGGAGATACGCTGATGAATGAAAACGAGTCAGTGAGTGTGTCCCCCTTACGCTTTTATATATTAGAAATTCAGTGAAACCTGGTTCTTAATTAACGAAAGTGCAAGTGTTTTAGATCGGCCATGTGGACGCAGAATATTGATACAACTAAGTATATTAAGGTGAGAAAATTTTGTTTGTTTCTGTCGGAAATTGTTTGTTTCAAATCCCATTTGAAAAGTCGGAACTGAGAAAACTAAGAAAATAAAGTACCTACTCTAAAAAGCAAATACTTTCCATAAAAATAAAACGGTTCCAACCAAAATTCAGTCAAAGTTTTGTTTTAGAGCCCCAACCAATTTTAAGAAATGTTGCCCTTCGAGGGAGGGGGGGGGGGGGGGTACCTACCTCCAAATTTCAGTGGCACAGCCCCTTACGAATACACTCATCAAAAGAACAAACGAAACTTAAAATTTTGGCACCGTAACATTTTAACTCCGTAGGTCAAAAACGTTTTTCACATTTCTGATATCAAATATCAAAGTTGGCTTTCTTCTTTCTACCCATAGTCATTTGATGTCTCAAATATGAAAGACGATATTGACTGGTGGTTTTTAATTTACCGCTGCTTCCACTGGATGTCGAAGAGATTACACACACAGTACGGATCAGCAAAGTGACCTTTCAAAATACTGTGATCATTAATTTTCTCACCCATCGATGGAAACACCGTTGACTCTAAAATATGATCCTAGGTTTGGTATTCACCGTTGATTTCATCGGTTGAAAATAGAATACAGATCTGAACATTTTCTTGCGTTATCGTCATGTAACTGAACTGGACTGTATAATCTTTTTGTCAACCGGTGGAATCATCGGTAAATTGCAAAATTCTACGTAAGATCAGCTGAACGACAGTATTGGTGAAAGAGCTTTTGTCTTTTTTAAGTTAGTCCAGGCTATTCCAAATATTAAAGGGGAGAATGAGAGGGATTCAACGGTTTTAATATTGAGGTTTCTTGACCTTTAGCCTTTTATAACGTATTTCTCAAAAAATGTACGTAAGTACATGTATTAGAGACGGCATTTTTCACAAAATCGCCTCCAAGCTCTATAACATCCCCCTCCCTCAATCATTTGACCCTCACACCGCCCATGTTCTTCAGGTTTCTTTAATTACTACTGCGACTTAGCTTGCTAGATACTTCAATCCTTAGTAGGGCGAACATTTTCGAAATTCATAAGAACTATATGAAATGAAGGAGAAAATGTTAGGAAGGGGAGGAAAGGTGGTTCCATTCAGACAAAGTTGTATACGAAAGGAAGCTTACCTGCAGATTACATCTGAAGGGGTGGATTCTTTCGGAACTACAAACGTTAACTTTTCCCCTGTGGGACTAATCAATCTTCCTTGATGAATCTGAGGCGTCCTTTCATAAAAATAAGCTTTAGAATCAACGTTATTTAAACTGAAGCTATACTTATGATGATATAAATCAGCGATATAAATTGAATTGCGGCTCCTTAATCCGAAGGAAGAGGATGTCGAGGTCGAGCTATACATACATCTAGAGTGGAAGTCTAGTGGGTAACCTGCGTAACCACCATGAGGGATGTTTTGGTTAGGTTTCAGTGAGTAATTTTTTCATTTATTCCCGTGTATTTTAGTGCGACGCACACCGGATTAATATACAGGGTAATTCAAAAGTAACGCCCCCCTTAACTTTATTCTAATTGAGATAAAAGGGTGCGGTTTGGACCATTCTTATTTATACTGGAGGTGCTATCGGAGTGGGGCTATTTTCGATGACACCCACCCCGGGGGAGGGGGGAGGGGGGAGGGGGAGGGGGTCCACTTCATTTTCTCTTATGGCACTCCATATCTTGTGTTACATCGTTTGAAAGGGCATTAAATTTGAAGACTTTTAGCGCGAGTCGCAGCTCGATATCGATTTTCTTTTTCGATAAATCGAAGGTCAAAGTTCGATATGGACCCATTTTTAAAAAAATCATAATTCCACTTTGAAAAATCGGAATTTAAAAAACTAGGAAATTAAAATACTCTGAAAAGCAAGTCCTTTTCAGAAAAAAGCACGGCTTTGGCACAAATTTAGTCAAAAATAGGATTTAGTGCCCCCGAATTTCTTATTGTTTTGGTCCCCGGGGGGGGGGGGGCTATCAGAAAAACACCGTGAGATGATCCCTATCGAGTGATACATCGATCAAAAGCGCTTACCAAACCGAGCATTTTGACGCAAACCGGAGGTTGATATCGTTTCAAGTTAGATCTTCAAATCATCTAATTATCCGAATCGCTACTCACCTAGCGTATTCTTTCAATAGTAGAGAAGTTGGAACTCATTATTCCGTCTGACAGTTCGGCTCACCTTGCAATCAGTGGGAGATTTGAAAAGGGAAGGTTGTTCTAATGGGAGACAAGGAGAAAACGAGAAATAATTTTTCAACAATTAAATTTGACTACTTAATTTTCCATGAAAGGGACACAAATTACATAAATGGGACGATTCAAAACTCTATTACCGATAAACAACATTTGAAAATTTAAATAAATTAACTTTTCTGGACAAAAGATAGAGTCCTATACAAGGGTATCCATAAGTCTCGCACCGGGGGCCATAACTTTTGAACCGTTTCGCCTAAAACTTCGAGGATTTCCCTAAGTCAATGTGATCTATATACTTCTTGGCACATCCAAAATTTCCGGGGCGACCCTAAGGGGGTTTTTGTCCCAGCTCGAAATCATCAAATGGCAACCTTTATTTTGTGATACATCGTTTGAAACGGCGTAAAATTCCAAGACTTTTGGGGTCAACCGAAGGTCGATATCGTTTTTGTTTCCGATACATCGAAGGTCAACGTTTGATTTCGACTCATTTTCAAAAATCAAAACTCCCATTTAAACAGAGAAAAAAATACTATCTTGGCAAAAATTTCGTCAAAATTTGGTTTTAGAGTCCCTCAACAGTTTAAAAAAAAATATTGCATCTCAGGGGGCTATGTCAAAAATTTCGAGGCCCGACCCCTATCGAATCATACATCGCTCGAAAAGGACACACACAACTGACAGTTTAGGTGAAACAACTATTAAAAAGTAATGGCCCCGGTGCGGGACTTCTGGATACCCCTGTATAACTTTGACTTTAACAATGCTTGGTGCGTAGTTAGGAGCAACAAGAGTCGTTATTCAATGACGAGAGCTAGGACTCAGAGAAGCCGCCGTCGGCTATCATCCGAAGCAAATTTGCATGTAGTTTATGCGTTAATTGAACAATTGCGAACATTTTGTTCAGCTGAAATCAGAGACAAGGGAATGCAAAGCATGAAACAGTTCTGGGAAGCCATCGATGTCTCTTTTATGCGTCGTCATTATGAATAGACATAATTTACCGATTGATCCTCAAATACAAGCGGGCCACCCTTTATTTTGTGTATCATCATTCCACGAGTACCATAGATGACTGAGAATTACTACAGTTTCACATTGATGGTTAGTGATCATCCCTAAAGAGTTAATCTAGGTAGAAGCATAGGCGGATACAGGAATTTGTCTTTCTCTCTCTCCTGCCATTTTTACACTTGTGTTGGAAAAAGATAGCAAAGGGGGTCATCACGTGACTCCAGCTCCTATCTCCATCCTTTTCTAACACACAGATTTAAATGGAAGGAGAGAGAGAAAGGCAAATTCCTGTATCCGCCCATGTTTATGAGACGCAAAGTGCATCAGAGCTGTGTAGACGTCACGACGCGACATATAGTGCCGCGGTGTTGCATGCAATCCGGCAAATATGCATTTCGTCTAGTGTTAAACCCATGTGAACTATCGATTTGAGGGAGTGCAATGTGCAAATCCAATATTTCGATCTTTCTCTTGACTTTAAATAATGCGATGGATGCAACGCACGGATGAGTATATTGTGCCTCTAAACCTGGCCAAAAAGATTTTACCGCTCAAATTGCTTGAAAATTGCATCTTAGGGGTATTTTTACTCAAACTTTTCGAATTTTTACTCAGATGTTCAGTAAGAAATATTTTTAGGCTGTTTTGAGGTCATTTATTCAATTGAGCCCTGAAAACATTAAGTTTAGAGACTGCTAGAGACTGCGCTGAATGGATTCCGAAGCAGATTTAGTATACTTATAAAAGTGAGTTATTCGAGTAACATTTTATATTTTGAGTAGGAAGAACAGAGGCAGGAATTTGATTTTAATCCATGGTTGCCATATCGTGCAATAATAAATTTTTTCCCCTACACAGTCTCCTTATAATATGATGCTTGATAAAAAAATGAGGCAAGAGTAGTCCTGCATAATTATTGGTTTTCTATTTCCTAACCTGCCACCTCCCCCCCCCCCCCCCCATAAGAGCATATCATCTTAAAAACAAGGAATCAAAGATATAAATGATTTAT
This sequence comes from Trialeurodes vaporariorum, assembly GCA_011764245.1. NCBI lineage: Eukaryota > Metazoa > Arthropoda > Insecta > Hemiptera > Aleyrodidae > Trialeurodes > Trialeurodes vaporariorum. The sequence goes on along the minus strand of VMOF01000111.1, from coordinate 55,435,000 downwards.
TAGCATCAAGATTTTTATTAAAAACCAAGCAAAACGGCTGCTGGCTGCTCTCGTGATGGAACAACATGAGTTTTCATCTATTCAATCGCACAATAAAACAACAATATTCATATTCACAAGAAAAACATCTATCCTATCACAGGCGGGGAAAGCTGCTTATTTCGGAATTTATTTAAAATAAAAACGTACTGTTACCAACTAGCACTATCAATTAATTGTTTTGGCCGAAATAAAATGAACCTAGTCTCTAATTAAAGAGTTTTCATTTCAGTATGATTTTTTTTGTTTTTTTTTCTTTATTAATACTTTTTTTTTTTTTTTTTTTTTTTTTTTTTTAAATTCTTCAAACATACGACTAAAAAAAAGAATATGCATTGTAAATCAGTCTATTCATGGCTTTTCATCAGAACATTCGTCTGGTGAGGCATCCTCAGGTCCTTTGTGTCTTTTTTTGTATTTTTTTTTTTTTTTAATTGTTTTTTGTTTTGTTTTTGTTTTTTTTTTTTTTGGTTTTGCTAAGGCAGCACGTGATTTTTATGCTTCTCCCTTTAGAAATAGGACTGTATTTTAACGGAAATGTACCGCGTTAAACTAACTCAACCTTTAGTTTCTCATTCCCACGATTTTAGCTATTTTTAAGTTATCAGATGCTCTGACACCCCCCCCCCCCCACTACTTCTTTCTTCCCCTGACCTTTGTAAAAGCAAATTTTAGACACTGTGCGTGGTACTTAGGACGGGTTTGCTGTTTAAATTATGATTTAGACTCGTGTAAATGCTAAAACTGATCAAATCTGAAAATTTTGGCCTAGTAAATGAAACTTTAAACCTCTGTGCGCTTTCGGGGAGCAGTTGGGAGCAGCTACGGTTTTAAAAATCTGATTCTAGACTAGCTTCCGCATCTTTTCGTGCCAATTTGATCACTGAATACCGCTGAATTTGGTACTTTTACCATATTTCTTGTCCAAATTCTATGAAAAATGAAATATATAGGTATAATAGGCACTGAAAAACAAATTTATGAGATCAAATAATGATTGAAATGTATTTAATCACCTTTAGTATGAACATAAATTACGTACAAAACCCAAAATTCAATATTTAGAACTTTCGAGCAACGTCATCTGTAGATATGAATGGAAAAGTGGATAATATAGTTTTTACCCGACAAGTGACAAAGGGTCAACTTTGAGTTCACCGTACTTCCACCGGTAGAGAGATATGAGTCCGGTCGTTTCAGTACGTCTTTCCACACCCCTTTGGCAACTCTAGGTACCAATGTCATCCACTGAAGTGCGAATTTCAAAATTTGACTTTTGGCCAGGTTTAGAAGCAAAATACTCCTCCGTGCACCGTTGCCAGTTAACACGCTCCGCTACTAGTTTGAATAGATAAAATACAATCAGAGGCAAACTACTACAATTACTTGCAAATAATGAGTTAAAATTACAAAATGAACTGATAATAAATTTTGTTAACTGTTATACTAATTTTATTGACATTTCATCTTTTTCTGTTCCTTTCATTTTTATCGTGAAAGGACGTGGCACAATCCTTATGGGAAATGGCCTACGGTCAAACTTAATAAATGTGGCATCATTTTTTTCGTCTCGTCGTCCTGATCAAAAAGTCTCACGGGCCCAAAAAATTATCATCGCCCGTTTTCGAGATAATTGAGCTTAAAGTTTGAGCAAATCTCGGCACTCAAGGACGAATTCGCTCGGCAATTGAGCGTGCGTCCTACCCTGGAAGCGGCTTGCCGCAAACTGGCAATGGCTGCCGCTCCTTTTGCTCACACTCCGTCCGGAGGTGATGCCCCTTTTTCTCCCACTCCAAACGCTTCAACACGCTCTCCGGACAGAGTGTGAGCAAAAGGGGCGGCAGCCATCGCCAGTTTGCGGTAAGCCGCTTCCAGGGTAAGACGCACGCTCAATTACCGAGCGAATTCGTCCCTGAGTGCCGAGATTTGCTCAAACTTTAAGCTCGATTATCTCGAAAACGGGCGATGATAATTTTTTGGGCCCGTGAGACTTTTTGATCAGGACGACGAGACAAAAAAAATGATGCCATATTTATTAAGTTTGACCGTAGGCCATTTCCCATAAGGATTGTGCCACGTCCTTTTGACAGTTAAGTACCCCCCCCCCCCCCCCCCCCGCCCCCTCGCCACGTGTGTCCATGGTGGTGATGGAAAAGGCACCGGCACCGCTGCAGCAATGCTTCAAAAACTCAAGTGTATCTCTCAGAAATGTTTCAGAGAGTTTTACAACTCGCTTATAAATAAATTTTTAATTAAACATTTTCTTTCGCACGTGTGGAAACTGGAAAGCTCCTGTTCGTTTATATATTACTTGGAGCGGAATCTAAACAGCATGTCCCTTGGTCGAGAGTTTTCTTCTCAGTATCGGGAAGTCTTCTCACAAATATCCTTCCACATTTGTCTATTGACATGTACACACAGGGTGTTTTTTTTTTTTTTTTTTTGTTAATTCCCTGCTCCACCCCTTTGGGGTTTTTTGTGGCTAATTGAGATAAAGAGTTGCGGTTCTGACCATTCTTCATTTTAGATATAGTTTCATTTTTGAGGCTAACCCTCCCCCCCTCCCCGCCATCGCTCCTGGGAGAGGGCTCTCAGTGGACTAACTCAAAAATTTCAAGTTACAACCCTTAATTCGCTATAAATCGTTTGAAAGAATATACCATTCCAAGACTTTTGGCACAACCCGGAAGTTGATATCGTTTTTCGTTTTCGGTTTATCGAAGGGCAAAGTTCGACTTGGGCCCATCCTCGACGACTCAAAGATTCCATTGAGAAAGACGGAATTTGAAAAACTAGGAGTCCCCTAAAACCACCCCTCTTCGTCTCAATTAGCAGCAAGAAAAAAAAAAACCTAAGGGGAATTAAAAAAAAAATACCCTGTATAGTGTATATTCCTTTAAACCTCTGTCCTCTATGACTCATTGACGGAGTTTCTAAATGGCATGTCGCCTGGTCGAAAGTTTTTGTCCAAGTGTTATAAGCAGGGTTTTTGTTGGTCGGGGGTTGCACTGATGAGCGTTTGACTGAAAATTATTCCCTTCTTCCCTCTACCCCTGAAAATCAGAGGTCGGGGGGGGCGGCGGCTAACCCTCCCCCTCTCACCCCCTCTCGACCCCACCCCCCCGAGAGTACGCTACTGGTTGTAAAACTGGTAAATTGGCTCTCGTTCAATCGCAATCGCCTTGGGACACAATTATTTCCTCTTACGACACACAGTTCATGGTATCAGGACACGCACAAAGGATTCATTTACATTTTTTAATCAGCAGAACCCAATCGCAACAGTAACTGACCGTATCAAGTGAAGATGCGCTTTTTGGTGCACCTGCGATTTTGCAGGAACGGAAATAAGGGCATTGTTTGCTTCCTCCAGGTCGCCCGGGCCGAGACCCTTTTATTTCAACTCGGTACCTAATTGTCAATCGGGAACAAAAGGCGGAAGCCCTGATAATAATTGTCTCTCGCTTTTTCACGCTCCTACGCTCAGTGCGGTTTTCATATTCGCACTCCTTCCCCGCTTCCCCTTCTTCTGACCTTTCGACTCTCCGACTTTCTCTTTTCCTTGTGATCGTAAAATCAAAAGCAAAGTAGAAGGGGTTCTAAATTCATTCGGGTAGAGAAGCCCCACTCCGAACCTTTTGCCCATTCAGTGTCGATACGAGTAGCGGTTGTAAATTCTTACAAGTTCAGTGCGATATTTTTTTCTCGAACGTAAAATTATTTCCATGCGCCCCTCGTTTTTCTAAGGCAGTCCCAATTGTCAATTACCCACGAGCGACGTGATTTTGCATTCTTGGTTCTTTGGTCGGGTTTTGCTTTTCTCTTGCTTTTTTTTGCCAACTCTGTGTCGTCACTGTGTCCTCTCAAAGCTACCGCAAGATCTTCGATCGCGCGTGAAAAATCCCATTTTGAAAAAAAATTGACTCCGCGAAGGACAAACGTATGCTAAAATTACTCTTTTCTCCCATTTTTTTTATCATTTTTTTGCGGTTTACTTCCAATTCATTTTACGAAACCGAGAGGACACATCATTCCTATGATTATGAAACTGTGGTTCTGGGTCTTCCTGTTAAATCGATCGTTCAATCTTGTCTTCAACTTGGATGAAAGTCACGGCTCAGTTTCCGATAGAGGTATGTAATTTTCAACCATGGGTACTATGTGACTCATGTAGATCACAATTCGTATTGTTGCAAAACCTTTTTATGTCGAAAAATTGAAGGACGTGTCTATAGTGCCAGTGATTTATTTTATTCTGTATATAGCTGTATATTCAAATGTTCTTCCTCTGAGTTAATTTTCGAGCAATTTTTCAAGTCATCTCGAAAACTTCTCAAATGAAGGTATGAAAGTAAGATCATGTCCTTAATTAAGTAGGTAGAGGCAATTGCCAACATTTTTGCTTCAATAAATGTTTCATTTCTATTAAAAATCCCTCGTTTCAAGTTAGGGGGCCTTTAAATGTAAAATCTTCAAGCAAAAATGTCGGCAATTGCCTCTCACTTAAGGGCATGAACTTTTTTTATACGTTTGTTGGAGGTTTTTTCGAGAAAACTTGAGAAATGCGTTTGAGCCGCGCGCCGCCCGCCCTCCCCTCCCCGAACACACCTTCAGGACTGTTGGCTTTTGAAAATATCAAAAATGAATCATTTTAGGGCCGTCCATTCCCCATCAGACTTTTTGTTTCAAAACTTTTCAACCAGCCGTTCGCGAAAAAATTGGTCATAATGGGGCAGTCGCAAGGGTCTAAAACGTTGTATTTTTTAAAAAGAAAATAATAGTCCTTGATGAGCTGAGAGCAACGGTGTCTTTGGGTTTTTCACAAGTGTCCCGGTTTTGGAGATACATAGGTGTAAAGTTGTAAAAAATCGTGTGTGTAGTGACGTCACTACGCGGAATCCCTGTCTATAAAACAATATATTTTGGGCGAAAATCCCATCTCCGGAATAATGAGACTTGATTAAAAACGGAATACATCTTTGTTTTCAGCTCATCGAGTACTTTCATTTTCTTCATGAAACACACAACGTTTCAGTTCCTTGCAACTGCCCCATTCTAGCGACAAAAATCTGGATGGGAAAAAATGAGTGTTTTTATGGCCTTAGCGCCAAATTATAATGAATTTAGGTCCGCGCCGGCACCCCCCCTCCCCCTCATCCAATAATTGAAATGCTGAGAGCCAAAGTGGGTTGGGCAACCACCACAAACAACCGAAAGAGTTGTCGAAGAAGAGGGGGGGAAAGTAAACTTAAATGGAAATAGTAACAATAGTAATAATATACATATACTATTATGAATGCCAAAGAAAAATGATATGAAGAAAATCAGCAATTCAAATGCGGCTGTTGAATGAGCGAATTTTGTTTCATCTTGTATGTAGCCTGAAGGCATCTAATATTAGAAAAAGGGTCTCTACCACTGATGAGCAGCATAGCATCTAACCGGATAAGCTTGTGATTGCTTCTGGCGAAGATACTGTTCAGAACGAGAAATGAAAGGAGTTTCAGATCGCATGAGTGATGCGGTATCAGTGTCCTGCAGGAAGCTATGGAGTTTGAAAGATGAGATGCTTTCGGCTAAATTATGAATTGTTTTTTTTTTTTTTCATCGAGTTTTATCAAAAGCTTCTCAAAAACTCCGTGGAATCGCCAGTATATTTTGATAATTAAATTTTATGGACTACTCGATGATGAACCATGCAACCACCGTAATTTCTAGTTATTGTCATTTTTTCTCCTTCTTATTAATTTTTTATTATAGAGTCCTATTCCTTTATTTTTATTTTTTGGAGTAGTTTTCTCCCATTTTTTTTTTTTTTTTTTTTTTTTTTTTTTTTTTTTTTTTTTTTTTTTTTTTTTTTTTTTTTTTTTTTTTTTTTTTTTTTTTACGTTTCTTCTTTACATCCCAAGATGTATCATTGCTCAGTAAAACAATCTAAAAGCAGTGCGTAAAACAAGGAGGCAATGTGCTTTGAAGACCTTGCCATACGCTCACATCTTTATCGAACCTGAGTAATACTTATAAGAGCAAGCCGACAGCGGGAATTCATAATTTTCGGTAATTATGTGTCAATATACTATAGAACGGTGCATCTTTAAGGATAAAAATGATGCAACGAAAAAATTCTTTTTTTGGGTCATTCCATATCAAATCAACCATAGCCTGTGCTGCCTGGTCATGGATTTTGGAAATATTTTGTGTGGTGATTGTAACTACTTTTAGTAGCTCAAAACGTATTTTTTCATAATTTTTTCTGCTTACGGCTCCTGAGATATAGGCAACCGGAAATTCAAAAATTGCGATTTTAGGCTCATCTTTGGATGCGTGCCACAACCTTAATTTTCAACGGAAAGATACGGTTGAGGTCTCATTTCGATGCATTTTGCGTCCTCTTTTCAAAGCTTTAGCTTGTTTTTCAATAATTAAAAGTTTAGCGGGTTGTATACCTATTTGAAATTTGGTGACCCTATTGTAATTTTTTCGATTTGTGATAATTTTTTTAAAAAGGATAACGTTTGTAGAAAAAATTCATACTTTCCAAGCTTTAAGCACACTACTAAGAGTACCTGCTCAAAAAAAATTGGATCTCCTGAGCAATTTTTTCTAGTTGAAAAAATTGCTTAAAGTCGGCCGAAATTAAGGAAGACCCAACTTTGAGGTTAAAACAGTCGATGTGGGGATTCACGAAAAAATCTGGAAAAATTGCTGAAATCGCCGCTTTTAAGTTTACTTTTAATATCTGAAATCAAACGTTTGTGTATTTGATCGCTACAGTCGACATTTTTTTTTTCAAAATTGGTAAAAATACAATTTGCTCGAACACACGCGATCAAAGCGAATAGAAGAGCCAACTCTTTGAGGCTAAAAAATCTCGCAAAATCTCTATAATGATCACTTTTCATTCCTTTTTCAATACCTGAAGTCGAACATTCGATTATTAAAGTGCTTCAGTAGAAATACAAGCTTGTAAAATCGGTAAAAGAGCTTGATTCAAAATGGGGGTTTTTCTCCCCCCACCGATTTTTCTGAAACTTTGTATTTTGATAGTACTTGATAAAAGTAGTCTTTTTTTCAAATAACATTTTTCCAAAAATAATTAGGGGGAAGTTACAGTGTTGCAAAGTCGCACCTTTCAAAAATGCATAACTTTCGCGTAAACCATCCGATTGAAACGCGGTTTTCACCAAAAGATGCGGATTGTAAAGCGCTTTCATGCAATTTAAACGGAATTCAATTTCAATAATTTTTGACTTAGTTATCGTCATTTTTGTGATTTTTAGGCCACTCAAAATCTACTTAAAGTGAAATAAAAAAAATTGTATTTTTTGATTTTGACCGGGTTGCAATATGTTATTCCTCTTTAAATTCTGCGTAAAATGAGCCCAAGCAGAATGCAGGGCGATTTTTTGTTCCGGAGTTACGCATTTTTTAGTAAGCGAAAAACGAGTTTTTTAGGGTCCCCATGAGCGTTCGAGAGAGAGGCTCAAGTCGTGAGTGGTTGAGGCTACCCGGGCTAGGTTGTTTCATTTTTTATAAAGTTTCGCAAAACCCTGCTCCCCGGGCTTTTTCCCATTCCTTTTGGTCCCAATAAGAACACCCTGAAGTTTGAGCATCCTAGGTTAAGCCTAGGGTTTCCCGCAAAAGGCCTAAAGTTTCAGAAATTTTGTGAATTTACGCAATTTTGAGCCTTTTTCCAACTTCTTTTAGATTCACTTCCCACTAATGAAATAAACTTTAATGGCCTCTAGTTTACTGCAAAACTACCTTAAAGAGCCCTAAAGTCAATTTAGAACGAAATTTTTGACCCTTCATGACCCCAAAGTTCACTAAAAATTAGAGGGAATAACGTAAAAAACGACTTTTTAAGCCCCCTAAAAGATTTCGGGAATTCATTGTTGACAAAGCAGTAAAGTATACTTACCCTTGAAAACATCAAAGTTAATGAAAATTTATAGATGTACACTGAATTTACTGAACAGCACACGTTTAGGAGAAATCCCGGAGAGGGGGGGGGGTCATAAAAGAGATAAATTCGTATAAAATGGGTTAATTAGCAAGAGAGATGATAAAATTATGATGTAACGGAATAGTTTTGCACATTTTTATTTTATTTTAATAAGAATGCGAACAAGAGTACAAGAAGTTATTAGTAATATTTAAACATTCAATTGGTTTGATTTTGAAATGGAGCACGGGGAAAAGTTTTTTTAAATCGGACTTTAGGAAAGTAGGTAATTTTTTTCGATTTTCCTCTACCGTCTGCAATAAATCTTGTTTTCCTTTTTCACTTTTCGTAATGCTGTTGGAAAAGTCTTGCATCATCTTGATACCCCGTTCTGCTGCGTCAGTTACGACTTTAAGATTTTTCACGAAAACCTTCATCATTTTAAAATCAATGTCTTCGTCCCACAATTCGGGGCTTTTTTTTAACCACGCACCATCTTGCCCGAACACTTGAAAAATGAGCCACGAATTTGGCCCAACCAGTTGATACAAACTTGTATTCACGTTTAATTCAGGGAAAACAGGCGTTCCTTGAGACAGAGATGTTAATGACTTTTTACTCTTCAAAATCATTGCAGCCATTTTCTTTTTTTCACAGTCAGATATTTTTCTTGAGAATAAGGAAAATGGCGCAACTTCCTCCGTCAAATACCAAAAGTGACGTTTGAACGTTTTGATAGCTGATTCGGCAACTACTGCATCTATTTCTCTGAAAGAGTGCAAAGCTCTCCAAAGTTTAAGATCATTTGCCGGAGCATCTGCAGCTTTTGTACAACTGAGCCAAACTTTGATAAAAATTAAAGAATTGAAAAGACACACCCGCTCAAGTTGTTTTATTTTTTCTTGGTTGTAGCTCAACTGTTCACTAAATGCGAACATTTTCGCAGCGTAAATGATCTTGAAGGATATGTGAAGTGGCGGACGAATCCGCACATGGTTGATTAAGCTCCAAGAATTTCAAATTTACCTTTGATTCCAGTGTTGCCAGATCGAGGGTAAAAAGCCGTATCGTCCCCATTTAAATCAATGTAAAGCGTGTGGCTTTTTCACCCCAATCTGGCAACTTTGCTTGATTCATTCAATTCGGTGGCTCCCGTGAAAACAACAGGTGACAAGATCAAAGAGACACAATCAGTGAATTCGCCTGAGTAGAATTGTGATTGACTGTCATGGCGCATTGGTTTCCTTTTTTGCATTAGCTTGAAGTTGTTAGCTTTCAAATCAAACGCGGGTGAACGCAAGTATTTGTCTCTCTCTCTCTCTCTCTCTCTCTCTCTCTCTCTCTCTCTCTCTCTCTCTCTCTCTCTCTCTCTCTCTCTCTCTCTCTCTCTCTCTCTCTCTCTCTCTCTCTCTCTCTCTCTCTCTCTCTCTCTCTCTCTCTCTCTCTCTCTCTCTCTCTCTCTCTCTCTCTCTCTCTCTCTCTCTCTCTCTCTCTCTCTCTCTCTCTCTCTCTCTCTCTCTCTTCTCTCTCTCTCTCTCTCTCTCTCTCTCTCTTTCCCTCTCCTCTCTTCTCTTCTCTCTCTCCCCCTCTCCCCCTCTCCCTCTCACCCACTCTCTTTCCCCTCTCCCTCTCTCTCTCCCCTCTCCCTCTCCTGTCTCTCTCCCCATCCATCTCCTGTCTCTCTCCCCATCCCTCTCCTGTCTCTCTCCCCATCCCTCTCTCTCCCCGCCCTCTCCCTCCCCCCTCTCCCTCCCCTCCCTCTCCCTCCCCTTCCCTCTTCCTCCCCCTCTCTCCAGCCATTTGAACACATGTGTTAGAAAAGGAGCAGAGGGGGCCATGTCGTGACTTTAGGCCCTATCTCTGTCCTTTTTTGTAATGCATACGTTCAAGTGGGAGGAGAGAGAGAAAGACTATTTGCTGGATTTGCCCACATGTTTCAAGTGCGGATGGAAGCCGTTTCAGACGAGTTGGCTTTCAGCCAATATTCATCAGCCGCAATTGCAATGGCTGATGATTCCGCGAAAACCGCCTAAATTAAGAGCTGAAACATTTTCAACTGTAGAGGAGACTTCGATTCTAAATGCGCAGAAGTTGCGAACCCGTTATTGCGCATGTATGTAAACATTGCGAACAGTGCTAGCTCTCAATTTCTCATCTAAAATGACCTCCACCGAATATGTTTGGGTCCATGTAATTGGTATGATGGTCAGTTTGTACGGAAGGTAACGGATGCGGATCAGCGCAGCCCCTCTTCCGATACGTCGTCCGAGCGCTCCGGGATATAGTCAGGGTAGAGCTGCCGTTTGGCGCATAATTACAGGTATTTCTCAATTCACCGATGATTCCGTCGGTTGAGAAAAGATTATACAGATCAGTTCAGTATATTACTGTACTGCGCAAAAAGACTATATCCTGTATTATTTTCTTAATCGGTAAAATCGCTGTTTAATTATACTTATTAAAATATCCACAAGTTTTTTAAAGTCGTCGACGACTCCATTGGTTGAGAAAAGATTACTGATGCGAGTATTTTCCAGCATTACAATCATACACTGAACTGAGCTGTGTAATCTTTTCTCAACCGGTGGAATCATCGGTGAATTGAGAGATATCATTAACTATACGCAAAACGGCTGCTCTGAGTCAGGGGCTCCAAAAATATTCACGCACAAACCGATACGATATCCTACGAAATGCGTGCAAGAGAGGGACCGCTTTCGTGAAATGGAGCTGTTGCAAACTTTTGCTACAGGCTTATTAATAGTTGATTTTGGAGTAATACCCTGTAAAAATAACAATTAGCGCACTAAAAAATCACGGAATCCACTCCTAAACTCACAAAATGCTTTTAAACGCGAGACCGTAATGGCGGCCGGGGCCGCGGTTTTCATTGTGGTTCCTATCTTCAATCAGCGCCATCTACACGAGGTGTTCTCGCAACACCACACAAGAAGAAGAAGAAGAAGCATATAATTTCCATAAGAAAACCGCGGCCTCGGCCGCCATTACGGTCTCGCATTTAAAAGCATTTTGTGAGTTTAGGAGTGGATTTCGTGATTTTCTAGTGCGCTAATCGTTATTTTTACAGGGTATTACCGCATAAGCAACTATTTATCAGCCTGTTGCAAACTTTTGCAACAGCTCCATTGTCTGTCTCTCGTACTTACACGGGCCTTAGCGCTCATAATGTGTATACCGCGTCGGATTCTGCCTCAGGAAGAAGTGCCCATGTAACATCATGTGTGCTCTTTCAAGAAAATGAGCGTTACGATCTCTCTAGAATTTACTCAGATAAGCGCACCTATCATTTTGTGAGTATTTTTTCCAAGAACGGCCTCAGTTATTGTTGCCGCAATATTTTCATAATAATTAATCGATGTCTGAAATTCATTTTTTTGTTGGTCTTTTAGAGTGTCAAAGAAATGTCGCGTGGCTAGAGAAAACTGATAAAATTAAAGTTGTCCCATGGAAAGGTGAGCGAAAACCTTGGCACTGCTCGAAGCCACGGATAGTTGGTGGCACCATAGCTCTTTCGAAGGAATTTCCGCACATGGTAATACATTTGCACAACGTGTTTACTTTATCTGAACTTTTTTGGCTCTACTTTACGGTTCAAAATCAAATTGTTGAAAAGTTGAGTCATAAACTCATAAGTCTGCTAAAACTACCTTAATCGGAGAATGGTTGAAGGTTTCTCCCAGTCAGTCATCAGTGCTCAACAACTTCAACTCAACGATTATCGCTTTGATTTCATCCATCATCGTAGGAACTAGAGAGTTTCCGTATTTTTCCTATAAACGACCACGTACTTCAGTTTTTTTTTTCTTCCTCGTAACCCCCCCCCCCCCCCCCAGTCCCCACCCCCCATCCTTCCCCGATTTTGTCATAAATTCTGTGGACTTTCCTTGTTTTGCGAGTCCCCCCCCCCCTCTCTTAATTGAGGAATAGCAAGGACCGCAGCGGGGTGCAATGCAACTGATCCATGGATTTTGAGATTCGAATCTGAAGATAATGGATGACCGTAATTGTCGTTCGATGCTGCAGTTGCTCCACTACGTTGTCAATTCTAACGGCGTTTTACTGATTGTGAGTCTTATAAACTGGGACATTGGTTTGGTTGGAAAGAGTTGATGATCACCAAGTGCTCGTTCATTTCCATAAACTTTAAATACCTGGATAAACGCTTAATGGGGCTGTTGTACTTGTTGCACACTTTTACTACATGCGATTTTAGGGTCAAATTAGATGTAGGTGAAATTCTCCAAAAATAACTATGCAGTAGCACTAAAAACGGTACATAATCCATTCCTAAACTCACCAAATGCTTTTAACCTTTATCATAAGCGTCGGTAGACGCAGACGGCAAGTCAGGTAACCCCACCCTACTACCACCCTCTCTACGACCTGACAAGTCTGCGGCGCGTCACGCTTATAATTACAGAAATTATTTCATTCCCCCAAACCGTGCCTTGATATGATCCTGTAGCGAAAAAACTACGCAACCAAACTCATCAAACTTGGTCTTATTTTAACCAGCGTGTTCTGTGCTCGTGCCTTTTTTTTGTTTGAACGCAATCCGTATAATATTTATTGAGAAATGATGAAAAAACTAAATTTCTCATTATAACGGCTATTTCAAACTACGCGCCAACTCTACTCTCATTGGCTACTGCCTTTTAGTATTTGAGATCGCCGCGAGAATCGACGCTTCATCGTCAGTCAACAACAACTGCACATCATTTCAAAACAAAAACATTTCTCCCTGCTTTGACACTTTTGAAATAAACTCGTTACAAATACATGAGTGATACAAGTGATTATTGTTTCAACTACAACGGAGGCCGTGAATTACGAAATTTGTCCTCCTCAGTTCTTCGTTTTAAATAAATGTACCAAACATCTTTTCTAGTTATTTCTTTTGTGTGATTCTAATTTGTTGTATGTACGCTTATAGTAAAGGTTGGTTTGCTCTCACAGTTAGGTACTTTTGCATATTCATTTATTTAATAACTATTCTAGCTCTGATGCTGAAAGTATTCGAATTTGGGCATAACCGCGGAGCTTCATTTTCCACTTCATTGCTTGCAAATGCAACAGCTGAGTACCGTAATACTGTTGATCACTGGAGGGAGAGTAGTTTCTGATGTGTTTACAGCACCTTTGTGATTTTAGCACAGAATTATAAAATGTATTATTCTATGATTTCAGTATAATTATTCATAAGCAAGTAGTGACAAAAGTTCTTTGCAGTGTACTTGTACAGTTTACAACTGATCTGTTTATTTGATGAGAACTGGTAGTGACAGTAACATTATTTTCCTGATGCGAAGTTACAGAATTAAGCTATGGCGGATCGGCCAGCGGTGGACTAGCCAATGGCGGATCGGCCAGCGGCGGACCAGCCAGTGGCGGACCGGCCAGTGGCGGATCGGCCAGCGGCGGATCGGCCAGCGGCGGACCGGCCAGCGGCGGACCGGCGAGTGGCGGATCGGCCAGCGGCGGACTAGCCAATGGCGGATCGGCCAGCGGCGGACCTGCCAGTGGCGGATCGGCCAGCGGCGGACTAGCCAATGGCGGATCGGCCAGCGGCGGACCAGCCAGTGGCGGATCGGCCAGCGGCGGACCGGCCAGTGGCGGATCGGCCAGCGGCGGACTAGCCAGTGGCGGATCGGCCAGCGGCGGACCGGCCAGCGGCGGACCGGCCAGTGGCGGATCGGCCAGCGGCGGACCGGCGAGTGGCGGATCGGCCAGCGGCGGACCAGCCAATGGCGGACCGGCGAGTGGCGGATCGGCCAGAGGCGGACTAGCCAATGGCGGATCGGCCAGCGGCGGACCTGCCAGTGGTGGATCGGCCAGCGGCGGACCTGCCAGTGGTGGATCGGCCAGCCAATGGCGGATCGGCCAGCGGCGGACCGGCCAGTGGCGGATCGGCCAGCGGCGGACCGGCGAGTGGCGGATCGGCCAGCGGCGGACCGGCCAGCGGCGGACCGGCCAGTGGCGGATCGGCCAGCGGCGGACCGGCGAGTGGCGGATCGGCCAGCGGCGGACCAGCCAATGGCGGACCGGCGAGTGGCGGATCGGCCAGAGGCGGACTAGCCAATGGCGGATCGGCCAGCGGCGGACCTGCCAGTGGTGGATCGGCCAGCGGCGGACCTGCCAGTGGTGGATCGGCCAGCCAATGGCGGATCGGCCAGCGGCGGACCGGCCAGTGGCGGATCGGCCAGCGGCGGATCGGCCAGCGGCGGACCGGCGAGTGGCGGATCGGCCAGCGGCGGACCAGCCAGCGGCGGACCAGCCAGTGGCGGATCGGCCAGCGGCGGACCGGCCAGTGGCGGATCGGCCAGCGGCGGACTAGCCAATGGCGGATCGGCCAGCGGCGGACCAGCCAGTGGCGGATCGGCCAGCGGCGGACCGGCCAGTGGCGGATCGGCCAGCGGCGGACCGGCCAGTGGCGGATCGGCCAGCGGCGGACTATTCAATGGCAGATCGGCCAGCGGCGGACTAGCCAGTGGAAACGGAACTGTAGGTTAGCATATGGATCAGGGAAAAGAAAGGGAAATGAGACTGTGGTCCCTATCGTAAAATAAGCACTCGAGAGTCTATGTGAAAGCTGTCCGGAAACTAGTCATAACTGCTGGCTAATCAGCTGATGGATAACAACTGTTGCTTTTATTTGTGGAATGAGAAACTGGAATTTTACAAGCTAAAACCAGAGTATATCCCATCAAAAACCTTTCCAGGTGCAAGCAGACGGCATCAGGTAATTATGTCTGTCACAAAAAGCCGTTCCAATGCATCCACTCAAAGATATGATATGATGGGAACGGCAAGTCTCCTCCATGGGGCATCCAGCAGGGCAAATGTTAATCATTTTTCAAAATCAACACTATCCATCTGCGGCGAATTTAGTGAAGGAAAAACTTTGAGGGATGTATTTCTTTATTTTGTATTTTCAAACGCAAAAACTTGCCGCCGTTCATCGCCTTAAAAAAGAAAAAAATCAATTATTAGTTGTTTTTTTTTTAATAATAATAATTGATTTTTTTCTTTTTTAAGGCGATGAACGGCGGCAAGTTTTTGCGTTTGAAAATACAAAATAAAGAAATACATCCCTCAAAGTTTTTCCTTCACTAAATTCGCCGCAGATGGATAGTGTTGATTTTGAAAAATGATTAACATTTGCCCTGCTGGATGCCCCATGGAGGAGACTTGCCGTTCCCATCATATCATATCTTTGAGTGGATGCATTGGAACGGCTTTTTGTGACAGACATAATTACCTGATGCCGTCTGCTTGCACCTGGAAAGGTTTTTGATGGGATTATATTGTTCAAGATATTTTACACCCTCTGATAACCAGAAGGGGGGTAGGTACCAACTTGAAACCATATTGCTGATGGCTTATTTTTTAATATTTTTCTGCGGATCAAATAATGTGTATTTTTCCGAACATTAAAAGTTTTTTTTTTTTGTTTTTTTGTTTTTTGTTTGTTTTTTTGTATTTTACATTGAATACATTTAAGGTGATTCTTCAGCGTTTAGTGCCGATTTCTACCACCAGAACGCTACCGTTCGATTTAAGAGTCGAATTACAGGCCAAAAGTAATTTATTAAAAAAAAAAAAAAAAAAAAAAAAAAAAAAAAAAAAAAAAAAAAAAAAAAAAAAGGAGTATTAGTCACTAATAATCAACTAATTAGTAACTAATCATCTGAAGAGTGTCTCTGCAAAAAATCTCGTCAATAACTTCAAAAATAAGGCTGAAAGTACCAGAAAATGAAATATCGCAAATAGATTCTTGTATCGAAATGCGATGTCTCATTTTCTAGAACTTTCAACCTCATTTTTGAAGTTACTGACGAGATTTTTTGCAGAGACACTCTTCAGACGATTATCTAGTAACTTACACTCTGTTTTCTTAAAAATAAATTACTTTCGGCTTGTAATTCGACTTTAATCGAACGGTAGCGCTTTGGTAGCAGAAATCGGCACTTAACGCTGAAGAATCACTCTAAGCATTAATATTTTCTTCCAAACTCTTGATGTTTGACTCTTGAAAGCTCTAAAATGATTGATTTAACACAGTTCTCAGCTATCGTGCTATTTATGGTTCACTTAATCTTGGTATTTATGTGCTGTCAAGAGGCAATTATTCTTAAAACTGTGCCCGGAAAAGTACATGATTCGATCCACTGTTCGACGATGATGATTGCAAGGGTGAGGTTAATAATCTGGCAACACTGGATTTTGACCGCTTAAACGTATAAAATAATTTCGAATCACAAGGCGTTCGCTTTATCGTTCGATCTTCTTTAAAGCGTTTAAATCAGTGGCGTGCGTTGCGTGGAATCTGGCAATGTTCCAATTTTCTCATTTGAACGCGTGCAAAATATCGATTCGAGGGAGTGCAGTGTGCTTACACCCTCATTAGTTTGACATTTTATATGCGTTTGAATGGACAGAATGCAGCGTTGCCAGGTAGTACGTGACGCCACTGGTTTAAATGGAAAAAGTGCAACGTTGCCAGATTACACTCTTCGCCGTTGGCTAGTTGATTCCAATGTAAAATGCCGACGAAATTACAATAGGTCGCGAAATTCCAGCGCGATTTTTTGATTAGTAATAAGCGATTTATAGCTTCTGTTTGAAAGTTCTATTTTGTGACTTTTTTTTTTGTTTTGGTCGCAATGTTGGCCACAATTTTATACCCTGTCTCTTTAATGCACTGCACACTTGGTGTTAACAATTCAACAGTGCTGCTCTTCGTACCTGAGCCGCAAGATTGTTAACAGCCCAAATCTCGCAAAAGATGTCTCTATATGTATACGATTTTTGAACTGATTGTGAGAGTGAGATTGCAGTACATGAGGGCTACGTGAGAGTGAGAGAGACAGTTTGTCTTTGTTTGGAACGCTCATCACCGGATGACGTCATCACTAAAACCATCTATTCTGAGTCGATTGAGTTTTCCAAATGACGATCACCTCCCGAACGCAACCGCTCCAGTTAAATCGGCTTGCAACTGAATCGAGACGACAAAGAGGTTTCCCAATCGAATCAATCTGACTCGTCTCCATTTGCTTGATTTCTTGCCCCCTGTTGCCATTTTGCAGAATTTTCTCAGATTTTTCCTATTTAATTCAATCCAGTGGCGCAGCGTGCAATTGGGCAACGTTGTATTTTGTCTAGTTAAACTCATGTGTAAGGTCAACTTCGAGAGTGTTCATAGTTCGATATTTTTAATGAGTTTAAATAGAGAAAGTCCAGCGTCGCCAAATTGCACGCTACGCCGCGCCATTGACTCAATCAGAACCCAAGATCATGGCATACAAATTAATAATGATGAAACCTCATTAGAGTTGGTCAGACTTAAAGTAGGAGATCCTAACTAGCCAAACTAAGAGCTTGTATGACGTATGTGACAGCGCACGGAAAAGGGGACCTTTAAGTTCTCGGGGAGTTAAAATTGAGAAATTGGAACCACTGCACGAAGGAGTGTTTTTTTTTTAGCATTTTCACGCCAAAACCGCCCAAAAGTGTCAAACCCAACTGAAGTTATGGTGATTTGAGTTTTACAGTTCAAAATTCGTAGTTTTGAGAAAAATACATTTAAAGTTAGAATCACCCAAGTTAAAATTACCCCCAAAACAACCATGAACTCATTGTAAGTACTGAATCAATTCTCGAAACGAGACCAACATTGAAAGTGGCAAGCTACTAACCTCAAAGATTCAAATGGGACCTTGGTTCCTCTTACGCAAAAATACATCGAGGAACGAAAGTCTCTTCGTCTCATTTCGACCTGCTCTCCTTAAAATGCATTGTTATGCTACCTAGCGGCCGGAAAATGAACTATAATAACTCGGAAACTCACTCCCGAGGCCTCTATAGAGAGAGAGCTTGGTGTCAAAAAATCGCTTTCCTGAAAACTTTGTCTCCTGGACCTAGGGTCCCTTTTCCCGTGCGCGGTCACATATTAAAAAAACAACTACAACATTAAAACTCACTTTCTGTTTTTGTGTTTTGTTTGTTTTGTTTGTTTCGTTTTTTTTTTTTTTTTTTTTTTTTTTTTTTTTTTTTTTTTTTTTTTTTTTTACTATCATTGTTCTTACTTCGGCTCGTTAGTATCTCCAACTTTTGAGTCTGACATTGAAATCGATGTAAAATTTGGGATTTTCTGCCAAATTCGGCAACACTGGACTCTTGCCTCCATCTCGACTTGATCGTTCGCACCGTATCATCCTAGCCAAGCATTTGGCAAAGCATACTTTGAGAATCCATTCTCAAAATTCTATTGGTTTTTACTTTTTTTTCTCTTACTATCAGGCTTCAATTGCATTTGATCGACGGGCAACCAAGTTTCTTTGCGGTGGTTCAATAATAAGCGAATTCTTCATACTCAGTGCTGCTCATTGTCAATCCAGCCCTAGATGGTACGTGCTTATGAAATCTGTCAACTTTATTCAGCTCATATTTTACAGTGAATTCTTATAATTTGTGATTCTTATGCCAACTATTATTCTCACCCTGGGGTGGGTATATTTCTTTCATACTCTTCATGGGTGCGGGACGCGGGTGGGTACCCTTTATTGTTTTCGTTTTCGAATTCTCTTTTTCTCAATTTGTTATCGAACGGTTTGGTAGCTCAAAGGTCCCCCCCCCCTTACTTTCTGTCATTTTATGTAAATTCATTAACTCCAGGCTATTGATGCTCAGAAGGGGGCTTGACAAACCGAAAACTCTGAACTCGAATACGAATTTCGCTTTTTGAGCTTTTCGTTGCACAACTCACATTGTTGAAATAATGGCCTTAAAGTAGGTTTCCCCTCTCTTATCTTGTTTTCTGTTAATTTTTTTTTGTTTTGTTTTTTTTTTTTTTGTTTTTTTGTTTTTTTTAAACATGTATCTAGCTTTTTTGAAAAGTTCATTTATGCAAAATTTTGCTTGTCCCTTTTATTTTGATAGGACGAAACATTATGCCACTATATAGATAGTTGTTCTAGGCAAAAACTGAAAATTCTGTTTTCAGAGGGGATTTTGTTGAATATTAGTTACCTGTCGTACAAAGGTGTATATCATCAAAGGACATTTTCAGCCAGGAGTTGATTTTTATGTGTTTTCAACGGCGCTCTTTCAATGAAACGTATATTCCAGAAAATCTTTTCTGATCATTTTTCGAATCATTTTGCCAAAACGGAAAGGCGTTCCAAGATTTCTCATATCTTTGTCAAATCTTTGAGCCCTCAACTGAAAAATCGTCAAAATCTTTCAAAGCTTAATACGCTCTTTTGCGCGGCAAGCGACAAATATTCACTATCATGTTTAATGTGTCTTAAAGGGGGAAAAGGGAGGAAACTACTTTGGAAAAATCTTGAAAAAGCTGTATCAACACAAATCCAAAAAATTCAATACAACCAACTAACTGCCAATTAATGTACCACAAAGGGGTGCCAATGAACCCAACGAGCTTTACCTATGTAAAGGGGCTAATACGTGTTATGTATGTTATAAGTTCTATCCCAAAGTGAGACAGCATATGCGGGCGATCTGATTCTGGTTCAGTGACGATACGTGCAATTTGGCAACGTTACTTTTCTCCCATTTAAACACATTAGAAAGGTCGAAATGCCTGGTCAATGACTGGAGCGTTCGACCTTTTCGGTGAAATTAAATGGAGAAAATAGATTGTTGCCAATTTTCACGTTTCGCCACTATTCAGAGGGCCGATCATTTACTTCATCGTTAAACCGATCGATAAGACTGTCTATGAGTGATGCTATTGGTCGAAAATTGTAAAACTTGGCTGTTGCTATGGTAACCATCGTTAGGAGTCTCGTTTTATAAAGGCTGTTCATGAGTAACCTTTAAAAAACGGACACTATAACGATGGTTACCATAGCAACAGCCAAGTTTTACAAAATTCGACCAATAGAATAACTTATAGACAGTCTTATCGATCGGTTTAACGATAAAGTAAATGATCGGCCCTCTGGTTTGTTTGCCGAACAAACCGAGTCTGTGTGAAAATGTCCATAAGAGCTTTCCATCGTGGCTGCCTCCATGCTACCTCAAAAGTACAATAAGATCGAATTCAGGGGGTTCACAGTGCACTAGGAAAATTCGATATATTCAATGAGTTTAAATGGAGCAGTTGCATTGTTGCCAGATGGCACGCGACGCCACTGGTCTCATTCAAATCATCTCTAGTGGTATAACTCGTTGCATGAACCACGTTGCGAAGATCAATCACGCAGAGCTGTCATTTCGCGTATAGTTAATGATATTTTTGAATGCACCGATGGTTCCACCCGTTTAGAAAAGACTACAGAGTTCATTTCGGTGTATGACTGTACTGCACGAAAATACTCTGATCAATAAGCTTTTTTCAATTGGCAGGGGCGCCATTTGGGGGAGGGCAGGGGGGGCAATTCCCCCCCCCCCCCAAGGATTTTCAATGTGCCCAAAAAATCAAGTCAGAGAGATTTTTTCAAGATGCACGGCCAAAAAAAAAAAAAAAAAAAAAAGGTCATCCAAATTTTTGGAGGGCCTTGCCCCCCCCAAGGAAAATCTGAAATGGCGCCCCTGTCAATGGGGCTATTGCACACTTTTGCTATAAGTGATTTAATAGTCAATTATTGCGTAAAAACCTCAAAAAATAACGATGGCGGCACTAAAAACTTCCAAAATCCACTCCTAAACTCAATAAACGCAGTTGTTTGCGCGAGCGTAATGGTGGCCGAAGGCACTAACAATGGAAGATTCCTATCTTAATTTCGTCACTCTTTCTATGCTGACAAGGATGATTCACAGAGTAATTAGTCATCAGAGTGATGATCCACATCCGATGAATGGTGCCGCAACACCAAGTGATACCGGTGTCAAATGAAAGTAGTCTCTTATTGGTCACTTCTTGATGGAGTTTCAGAATTGTTAGATGGGAATCTCCCATTGTTAGTGCCTTCGGCCACCATTACGCTCCCGCAAATAACTGCGTTTATAGAGTTTAGGAGTGGATTTTGGAAGTTTTTAGTGCCGCCATCGTTATTTTTTGAGATTTTTACGCCATAATCGACTATTAAATCGCTTATAGCAAAAATGTGCAATAGCCCCATTGGTGAAAACGTTAAGTTAATTAAAATATCCGAAAGTTTTTTTTTTTTTTTTTTTTTTTTTTAAAGTCATCGACGACTCCACCGGTTGAGAAAAGATTACAGATGCTAGTATTTTCGCGCATTACAGTCATACACCGAACTCTTAATATTTTCTCAACCGGTGGAATCATCGGTGAATTGAAAAAATACCATTGTTTATACGCAAAACGGCAGCTCTGCAACCATGTGAAAATTTGTCTCTTTCAGGGGAGCTGCGAAATGGGTACTGATTGGAGACACGGACTTGGCCTCGGATATGGATGATGCAATGCCGACGCTTATTCCAATCGGCAGAATAATACCTCATCCAGACTACAAAGAGCCATCGTACTACAACGATATCCTCCTATTCAAATTAAAGAGAAAAATATTTTTCAGCTCGTTCATTCGACCCGTCTGCCTGCATTCAGAGACGAGTGTCGGGTTCAAGTACGCTGTGGCCACTGGCTGGGGTCGCACGAACGAAGGTGAGTGTCCTCAGTCCTCATTAACACAACGTATAATAGTCATCAGAGTCATGTCCGATTCATTGTTAAAAATCGACAGGGCATCTGGAATGAAATTCGGAGTAAACATAAAAATGAGGGTAATGGGTCTGTTGCAAACTTTTGCTATAGCGCTGTAGAGTGTGCCATCTCATGTAAAATCGCGTGAAAAGTCCATTGATGGTATCAGAAAGTCATAAAATGCAGTATGAAACTCACGAGAGACGTTTAATGAAATCCAAGATGGCGGTAAAATATTGAGCAACCTGTATGCATGCACCACGAACATCCAAGGATAGCCAACCTCACAATATCGATCACACCCAATCACAACGTAAATAAACACATAACCTCTGAAGCTGTGAGGTTGTCAACGTTGGCAATCCTTGGATGTTAAAGGTGCATGCATACAGATTACTCGATATTTTATTGCCATCTTGGGTTTCATTAAACGTCTCTTGTGAGTTTATAATCGCATTTCTGACTTTCTGATGCCACCAATGGACTTTTCGGGCGATTTTACATACGATGAAACACTCTTTATTGCTGTAGCAAAAGTTTGCAACAGACCCATTGTTACTCTCATGCGTAGTAAAAATAGGGTGTATCGGGTGTAAAGAGCGGAAAGTACTATCGAGGAGGGTGTTTACGACTCCTCAATGGAATATCATCATTTTTTAACTCCTTAAAAGTGCAACTTGCGATTTCTACTCCGCAAATATCTTACTCCGAAAACTACTTATTCCGAAAGAAATTATTTGGGCTTTTATATTGACGGGTTCGGAGTGAACATGTCTGTGTAATGTAAGTTCTGCAGGACGTAACGGATGTACCCCCCCCCCCCCCCCCTCGAACTTTTGAACGAAGTGAAATAAGAAGTTGCGGTTTGTACTATTCTTCATTGTTTTGACTTTTGAACAATTTTTTTGGGCGGGAAAACTCTCCCCCCCCCCCTCGGGAAGCCCTCAGCGAACCGATTTCAATTCGGTATCTATCAGGAAGACAATTCGTCCAAAACGACGAAGAATGGTCCCAGCTGCGACTTTTTATTTCAATTCGTTCAAAAGTTAGAAAGGGAGGCCTGTGTATGTTCGTGTAATCAGTTTCATACATCAGAAATCGATCAATAGCTGCAATTTACTGTATTGGAAAATCGAAAGTTGACGATTCATTTACTGATTGTGGGCGGTTATATTGTCTTTCCGCTCGAAAATCGCGCCATAGTTACGGAAAAAAAACCAGTTACGGTCTCCCGGATTTCGGAATAAAAAAATCCGATTTTCAGGGTTTCTTTTAACCACAAATTTGAAAATGACGGAAACAAATTTACGGAAAAGTAAGCTATTTTTTTTTTTTTTTTTTTTTTTTGTGGATGAAAAGGGGAAAACAATTAAAATTGTTTGTTCCAATGGAACCATATTTTTTTCTTTAATCGAAAACTAAAAATCAAAATCAATAATTTACGATTAATCTTTTGATTATTCAACAATAGGTTCGTCATGCGCTCCAAAAACTCCAATTGCCTAATTGATTATAGTAATTGCATACCTCCAAGATTTCGTGCCCTGAGTTTGAATGCCAATACGGCGGTTCCCAAAATCATCTGAATGATTATGTTCATCATTTCTGGCATCTCTTTAATGTCATGTAATCGTGATAGCGTTAATTTGAACGGCTATAGTTTTTAAAGTAAGATTAAATGTCCTGCCAAGCGAAATTTTAGCGGAAATTTAGCGGAAATATCACTTACTGTCAATAACTTGATCATTAATAAAGCTAAAGTCGTGAGTTTATAACTATCAGCTCAAATCGAGGCCGAATTTGTATTCGCGTCAAAACGTGGAAATATTGAGTAAATGAGTCCCTGATGACTATTTCATTACATTATTGTGAGTGTTCCTTATAATGTAACCAGATTGTCGGATTGTTATTTTAAGTAAAAAATTCCTTCAAATGGTCGAGTAGGCAATTCCATCTCCCCGAAGCAGGAAGAGTTGCTTGGAGCAACTGCGCCCACGCTCGCTCTTCCTCCGGGAGTCTGCTATATAGGTTCGTAGCAGTGGCGTAGCGTGCAATTTGCCAACGTTGTATGTGTCCATTTAAACCCATTAAAAAAATCGAACTATTGGGTGTTCGGTGAACACCTTCGCATTCAATCTTTTACGTGAGTTTAAATTGACACATTGCAACGTTGCCAAACTACACACACGCTAAGCCACTGCAGGCATGGAAAAACTTCCCAAAACGTAAATTAAGTTAAATAAAATGTTAACTAAAACGTTAAAAAGTTAAATAAAACATCATATGTTCGTTGCCACGAAGCGACGGACGTCTTCTCAAAGGAAAAAAATGAAGTAAAATGAAAAGAAAACCCCATAAGGTGAACGCACCGGTAACGGACTCCGATCCAGTAATAGAAGCACTTTTCTTTTTCATTCAGGAATAATAAAATAATCGGGCTCACTTTGCTTGTGTTGTTATTTTTAGTGCAATTTAGGCATACTCAATACCGAGTGTTTTTACTCAAAATATACAATTTTTCCATAATTATAAATTTTTCGCGAAAAAGATGAAAAATGGAATTTACGTAAAATCTAGACTTGAATAATGAAAACACAGGTAGCATTTTTGAATGCTGCGTCTCAAGCATTTGCTGAAATCAGTGTCTCAAAAAACAGTATCGTGCGATGATGAAGTGAAATTGTAGGAGGAAAATTACGCTAAATCATGAAAATTATATGGTGAAATTAGACACTAATAGACGGTGAATGTCTCGGACACAGTGCCGATGTCGTTACCTCCTCTAAATCTTACCTAGGGACCGTGGTGGGCAAAAATCATTTTTTGAATAGATAACCATGAATAATAAACTAAAATTGTTCGCATTATTCTCATAGAAGATATATTTAAACCCATGGTTGAAGAAGAGAGAGAGAGAAAGATGCTGCACGAATTAGTCGACCTTGATCCAAATATTTCGGTAGAAATTAAACCTTGTAGCCAGACAGAGCTTTTGGACCTAATTAGGTTTAAGGTAAAAAACAAAAAAGCCCCCGGAATGGACATGATCACCGGTGAGATTTTAAAACAACTTCCAGGGAAAGCAGTAGCAAAACTAGTTAAGATATTTAATGCAGCTCTCACCCTATGTCACATTCCCAAATCTTGGAAGGTAGCAGAAGTCATTGTTATCCCCAAAGCTGGCAAACCGTTAGAACTGGCCTCATCATATAGGCCCATCTCACTTCTTTCAACAATAAGTAAACTTTTTGAAAGGCTGTACTTAAAAAGACTTGCACCTCTAATAGAGGAAAATAAAATAATCCCGAGCCACCAATTTGGATTCAGGACCTCACATTCCACAATTGAACAAGTTCATAGGTTCACAGATAAAATAGAACAAGGGCTGGAGGAAAAAAAAGTTTGCTCAGCAGTATTCCTTGATGTGGCCCAGGCTTTTGATAGGGTTTGGCATCTGGGACTGCTGTATAAAATTAAAAAATTACTACCTGAAAACCACTACCTGATCTTAAGGTCCTATTTAGAATGTAGGTCATTTAGAGTTAGATTTAACGGTGCCTATTCAGACTTCAGCATGATAAGGGCTGGGGTTCCGCAAGGTTCTGTTTTGGGACCCTACCTGTACAATCTTTTTACTCATGATATTCCTTGTGATAACAACTCAATGATAGGGACTTTCGCTGATGACACCGGTATAGCCTCTCTTGGTGAAACTCTGACTGAAGCAAACGAGAAAACTCAATTCACAGTGAACAGAGTGGGAAAGTGGGCATGGAAGTGGGGTACAACGCTCAACGGCTCTAAGTCAGCCCACACAATTTTCACCAATAAAAAAGTAGGATATTCTCCAATATATTTAAATGGGGAAGTGATTCCCTATTCAGAGGTATCAAGATATCTGGGGCTCCACCTAGACTCCAAGTTGAACTGGGGAGAGCATATTCGAAAAAAAGTTAAAGAGATTAAAATTAAAGTTAGAAAAATGAATTGGCTGCTGGGGCGAGGTTCCCGACTTCCAATCCACAATAAAGTTTTGTTATATAAACAACTAATTAGACCAGTCTGGGCTTATGGTTGCCAGCTCTGGGGATGCGCCAAAGATAGCAACGTCAAACTAATTCAAACGGAACAAAACAAAATTCTGAGACAGATTCTAGGGGCCCCTTGGTACATGAGGAACAAGGACATACACAAAGAGTTAGGGATCCCAACAATTAAAGAGTACATTAGAGAGGTGGCGGAAAAATACGAAGCGAGAGTTTTGGGTCATGTCAACGAAGAGGCGATAAAACTGATGGATAACAGTGAGACAGTGAGAAGGTTAAATCGGCGGAAACCGTTTGAGTTGCTTTGCCGTTGCTACGATGAGTAAAAGTACTGCGTATAGTGGCAGCTAGGTGTTATAAACTGTAAGATAGTTAATTGTATATACTGTGAACTTATGTAAATGTAAACGTTATGTCTCAATTTAATTACTTAATTTAAATTTACTTTATTTATTTAGTAATTGATTTGTATGTTTGTTTGTTTGTTTGTTTGTTTGGTTATTTATTTATTTATTTCTTTCTTTCTTTCTTTATTTATTTATAATTTATTTATTTATGTTTCTTTATTCATTTATTTGTCTTTCCTTTTTCACTAGTTATTTTATTTTATTTTATTTTATTATTTATTTATCTTTATTTTTGTTTGTTCAGACACAGTCTACACCCAACGGGAGTAGAACTATATTTATTTTGTGTTACTTGCTAGTCCAGCAAAGATATTCTGTTGCTGGACTAGCAGGAAAAGTTAAAAATTAAAATTTAGTGTAAGTTATAAATAGCACATAGATATACTCAAATGTATAGTAGGTGTAAGTTTAGTACTAAGTAATGTAATAGTACTGTTTAAAAAAAAAAAAAAAAAAAAAAAAAAAAAAAAAATTATTCTCATGTTATTCCTGTTGGTAAAACAAAGTTCTAGTACCACCAATCATTCCTCTTGTGACAAATGAATATGCTGGTAGTGTCAAAACTTCGATTTACTGATAGGAATAATATGAGAATAATGCGAATAATTTAGTTAATTATTCATGGTTATTCAAAAACTGATTTTTGCCCATCGCTGTCTCTTAGAGACTGTAAGTGTAAGTGGTTGGGGCTTTTTTCATCGCCTCGATCAATGGCGATCATCTTAAGAGAGAAGGAGAGGTAGCTGGTAGGAATGATGCAGGAAGTGAATCGCGTAGATAAAAGTTGGAGGGGATATACAGGGTGATCCAAAAGTCCGGCGACCCCTGAATATCTTTTGAACAGCTGCTGATAAAACAACGAAACTTGGGGGATGTTTAATGTTTATAACTCAAAAGGGCACCCCTTTAAAGGGGGGTTAGACCCCCTCACTCAAAGTTTTCAAATGGTAACCCCTATCTTGTGAATTGTGATACATTATGTTTGTTTGCGTAGGATACTAAGACTTTTGGCGCAAACCGGAGACCGAAATAGATTTTAGTTTTCGATACATCGAAGGTCAAAGTTAGATTTGGACCCATTTTCAAAAAATCATTACTCCTATTTTTAAAGTCGAAATTTCAAAAACTAGGTGTCTAAAATATTCTAAATAGCAAGTGCTTTTCAGAAAAAAATACGGATTAGACACGAATTTAGTCAACATTTGGGTTTAAGGCCTCTAAACATTTTTCACGTTTTTACCCCTCAGGGGAAGCCTATCTCAAAAATTCGAAAAGACGACACCTATCGAGTGATACATCGAGGGACAGCTAGGGCTCACAAAACTGAGCATTTTGACGGAAATCGAAGGTCGATATCGTTTTATGCATTCGAGATATCTAATCTTGCAAATCAAACTTTGACATTCGATATCTCGAATGCACAAAACGATATCGACCTTCAATTTGCGTCAAAATTCTCAGTTTTGTAAGCCATGTCCATCGATGTATCTCGATAGGTGTCGCCTTTTGGAATTTTTGAGATAGGCACCCCTGAGGGGTAAAAACGTTAAACATGCTTAGAGGCCTTAAACCCAAATGTTGACTAAATTCGTGTCTAATCCGTATTTTTTTCTGAAAAGCACTTGCTATTTAGAATATTTTAGACACCTAGTTTTTGAAATTCCAACTTCAAAAATAGGAGTAATGATTTTTTGAAAATGGGTCCAAATCAAACTTTGACCTTCAATATATCGAAAACTAAAATCGATTTCGGTCTCCGGTTTGCGCCAAAAGTCTTAGTATCCTACGCAAACAAACATAATGTATCACAATTCACAAGATAGGGGTTACCATTTGAAAATTTTGAGTTAGGGGGTCTAACCCCCCTTTGGAGGGGTGCCCTTTTGAGTTATAAACATTAAAAATCCCCCAAGTTTCGTTGTTTTATCTGCAGCCGTTCAAAAGATATTCAAGAGTCACTAGACTTTTGGATCACCCTGTATTTGTATTTACGTTACTCTTTTCCCCTCTCCCTTTTTATATTTGAATGACTAAGGACTTTCGTTAAGCTAAAGGGTATCATGGTGCGCTTACTTTATTTGGATATTCTTTCTCCCCTCTTCCATCATTTTGAATGCGCTTTTTCCTCCTCAGAGACCTTTTTTTGTAGAGGCAGCTATATTATAACAGTCGAAAGGAAGACCACATTTACGCGTATTCAATTATGTTTAAGAAAAGAGAATGGGTTTCTGCAGGCTGATTCCGCTTTTTCGGTCAATATGCTGAGACGATTAATCCTCTCCAGGAAAAAAACCCGCTAGATTCATGACCCAGAATTTTTCATGCTATCTATCAGGATTGCTGACATTTGCTTCAGTAATCGTAATTGAGTGATTTTCTATCAGAAAAGATTGGTTGTGGGTCCATGATAGTAAAATACTGTGAATTTCCTGATTTTCGCTGGTTTTCACATCGAATTGGAAAATCGAATTCTTGTTCTTGTTGCTTGTTGTTGTTTTTCTCTTATTACGGGTTGGGTGCACTCTAAAGGCATTTTAACAACTTTTCTTAACACCAATGTGTTTGAAGTCGCGGCTTTTTTTTTGTTTTTTTTTTGTTTTTGTTTTTTTTGTTTTTTTGTTTTTTTTTGTTTTTTTTGTTTTTTGTTTTTTTTTGTTTTTTTTTTTTTTTTTAACGACAGTTCGTAATTAGACAAAAGTTAAAGCATCATTTCATTTAAATTCAGGGTATAAAAAAAGGCAAATGCTGTACCACAGTATTGTATTATAGTTTTAATTTTTACCTCTTCATTTCTAAGGATCCAAAGCGAGTAAAGAATTGATGAAAGTCGCCTTAGCACTCGTCAATGATACAGTTTGTCAGGATGCATACAACCCTTTGAAATTCAAAACGTTATTGGATTCTGGCCTGAACAATGACACCATGATATGTGCAGGGAATCTAAATGGAGGATACGACACGTGCGAGGTAACCTCCCTACGCTTAGATTTATTATTTTAATCTGTAAATCGTGTGACTTAGTTTAATTTTTCATGAGAATATGATAAGCTTATACATAGAAAGGTCTTCTAGGACCTATCTTGAGACCTATCTATTTAAACAGGTCAGTCCTGTAGCGCAACCATTTACTCCGCTCTTGTGCCGCGTCGTCGGCAAAGGGGCCTGACCAAATCGGGAAATCAACCCCAATTTGATTGACATTATTCCCCGATTTGGTCACAAAGAATACAACGCTATATCGGACTGGCCTGTTCATTGTTCAAACGGCCAACGGGCCTTGATTTCAGGTAACGTTTATTTTTTTTTTTTTTTTCATTTCGTTTTTTTTTTAACACTAAATTCATTTAAATCATGATGGTAAATATTACCAAGTATTCTTTACCGACAGAGCGCTTCCGAATACATACAAGCCGACTCAAATCGTAAAATTTTCAAAGGCGTTACGGCCTTCTTCGCGTAGTCCGGAGACGGCGTCAATTTCCACCGTGAATCAATATGTAAAATATACGGCTTTTAACCTAGCAGGTTTTTTTACGGCTTGTAACCTTATAACCTTTGTTGCATTGGCAGCAATGGAGCTCTTGCAAACTTTTGCTACAGGGAATTGAAGTATTGATTTTTGCATGAAAACCTTAGTCCAGGCAATGGGGATCAATAAACGGCAAATGGCGGAACAAATTCCCAGCAAAGGTTTTTTGGGCTTAATCGCTTCGTCTTGGTGTCAGTAATGACCACCTAAAAGTCCCCATGCACATAGGTGCTGTGCTAAATTCAGGGGAGGGGGGAAAGGGCCCCAAAATCGATTTTTTCGATATATATCGAAAACTATGCAAGATATCGAAAAAATCGATACATGTTTTTTGTTCCTGAGGTAATTTTCAACAAGAAAAGTCCTCTGTGTTTTTACGCTCTGACGACGTTTAAGCTCTCAAAAACACGATTTAAGTTTTCGGCGATTTTCAGGAAAATTGATACCGCGTGGCAACGCTCATTTAACGCAATGTTATTTTTAATGACTTCGATCGCCTTACCGTGGCGTTTAGAGTGCTCCGATTTTTATGAAATTTGGTATCCGGGGGTTTTTTAGGTCGCTAATTTCATTCTTGGAGTCCAAATTTCCTTAAAACGTGATTCAGACGAGCTTTTTGAGCTTTTATCACAAAATACAGCTTTCGTAGCAAAAGTTCGCAAGAGCCCCATTGTGTAGAGGGATTTATTGTTTGCACTGTGAAAGAATGTTGCTATTAGCCCTTGATGACGCCAGTAGGTATCTTATAGTAGAAACCTATACCTACAGTAGGTAATTAAATTTTTTGGATAATCATCCGATTTTTCGCATTTGACTTACTGTAAAAGTGGTAGTTTTTTCCCTAATAACATTTTACTAGCACGACATTTTATGTTCAAACTTTTTTTCTTTTTCTTATAGTTAAATAGCTCTATATTATGTTCAATGCAACCAGATGCATACATTTTACATAGTTTTTAAACATCGTTGTTTAACTTTCGTTTCCTTATTTTAATGTTCGTATGAGCTGTACAGATTATGATGGTGGTGATTAGTATAATAATAATATATTATATTTGATAAGAGGGAGGGACGGGAAGGTGAAATGAAATAATTTCATAATTCAAAAAAACAAAAGCAAAACATAAAAAAATAAAAAAAAAAAATGAAATAAAAATAAAATAATAAATAGATAGATACATAAATAAAGGTGGTACCTATCCGTGGTATAAAAGTGGTGTCGCAAATTCCTGCAACATGCATTGAACCTGCACCACTCACTCATTGAACTAACTTTTGATCGATCATATTCTCTTTTCCCCCGCAGGGTGATTCCGGTGGACCTCTCTTGGTGCCTTCTAAGTACCATCCCTGCATTTTCAGTCAAATAGGAATCACATCCTTTGGAAAATCTTGTGGTGCCCCCAATTCACCGGCAGTCTACACTCGAGTATCGTATTTCTCTCCTTGGATTGAGAAGATCGTCTGGTCCTGATTTTCTGTATCCACACTTTTTGCAGTCAAACCGTATCAGGTAAGCACCCTGTTTCCTGTTGCCGTAAAGAGCGCCGTGAGAGTTTCTGCTCAGTACCTACTTTCCCAACACAAAAATTCCAGTTACAACATTCACGGGAATTCCGATTGCATTTACGGAAATTCCACTTATATTTTCCGGAATTCTGGTGAGGAAAGTACAGATATAAAATACTTAGTATTCGTGTTACGGTCATCTAAAGTTGTCTCTTTTGCATTATTGTAACCAATGAGCTATAACTTTAGAGTGGCAGCGGGCTGGTCCACCTTGTGCCACACAGGGTAGAAGGAATCCCGGAAAAAAGCGGAATTTGGACGGCAGATTCCAAGGTTTGAGGTTAAATTTTGAAGGCCGTTTCCGGCGATGCCCGAGTTTGTTTACGAAACGACCGGAAACAACCTACAAAACTTAACCTCAAAATCGATTTTTACGGCAAGATGGCGGCTCCCTAGGTGACAACAATGAACCAGCGGAACGTTCCTTGATGTGCCACTCTAAAGTTATAGCTCATTGATTATAACAGGTCAGTTTGGTAGTTATGTGCCTAAACTCTGAGTTTCGTTCCATATGCGCGAGGTCTATTATTACATTAAACAAATTTTATTTAGTAAATAGGTCACGTTTTCAGTGACCAGGTTTCAAAAATCAGTAGGAGGCCGAAATTATATTACTCCGCTCACTTTTAGCCAAGCAATGAAGCAACGTACGGTCATTTGCGTTACCGTAACAGAAAGTGACTGGGAACCGCTTGGTTACGATTCTCGAAACCTACCTCCCGAGATCGGGTTACCTGAAAAATGACGAGATGAGTAAGTAACCGGAAGGAACATTTGAAAATTGAAGTGCCTTGTTTCTGACAATGATGGCGTTTCACAACGCCATCATTGCCACATACGGTAGGTACGTACAGTGTAACAGTGAAGCTGTTAAACCCAAAAGTTTCAAATATCTGATTAGAAAGAACGTGAAAACGGTTCGCGATTGGTGGCAAATCATGAAGAATCTTGGTTTAGGGATTTACATATTGTACCGGCGTGGCCGGCCAATGTCAACAAATTTAAAAATTAATTATAAAACCATTGAAATAAAATAAACTTGAGAGGTTTCGGCCGCACTCTGAAAGATCCGCACGGGAACAAAGTTCTGTTGAGACGCAAAACGAAACTCCATCTCCCCATGAGAGCAGGGTGCGCGAAACGTGTTGGAGGCTTAGTTGCGTCCCGAACAGAGGGGGGGGGGGGGGGGGGAGAACAGTGCAACGCACTTGCCCGCACGGGAACAAAGTTCTGTTGAGACGCAAAACGAAACTCCATCTCCCCATGAGAACAGGGTGCGCGAAACGTGTTGGAGGCTTAGTTGCGTCCCGAACAGAGGCGGGGGGGGGGGGGGAAGAACAGTGCATCGCACTTGCCCTGGGTGATGGAATGAGGCCGGATGACCGAGCAATGCAAAATAAAGAAAGAAAAAAAAATCGTCGCTTGAAAAAATTGCCATTCGACGGTGGCAAAATTATAACAAAAAGTCTTTAAAAGGCGACCGTCATATGGGGCAGTTTTGCAAGGGTTTGAAATTTGGTGTTCTTTGTGAAGAATATATGAATGTACTTGATGAGGATGAGAACAAAGGAGTGTTCATCCAGCTACCAAAAGGAGTGCCCCAAACTCAGAAATAGATGAAACTTTCAGGAATGATAGTGCTATGCTAAGTGTCAGCTGTCAGAATATGGGCAGTTTTGTGAATTTTGTCAACTGACAGCGGGGGGGGGGGGGGTGGTCATAGTCAAAACCTTCGACGCGCTATGAGTTTTTAACAAAAAAGTCATTGGCGTCAACTTTGCGTCAAAAGATGCGTCTTTTATGGATCATCCGATTAATTTGCCACGACGTTTAGTTCAAAAGATAGGTACATACTTGAGCCGGTTGTTTTCATTTTTTCGCTTTTTGCAGTTTCCAAAAAAAAAATGTTTTATATCTGAAAAATATGCGCAATGTAAATATCTGAACAAAAAACTTTCGTAATGAAATCGGATTGTATTATTAGCTTTCGGAATCCAATAAAAATTTGCGGAACGCAAAATCCAATAACCAGCACCTGCGAAATTTGTTGGGGATTTTTTGAGCCAAAAACGAGCAAAATTGGTTTACAATTACAGTCATAAATTATAAAATTCATTCCGCCATAAGCTTAGTGAGTGAGAGTGAGTGCGAGTGATAACATGTCTATCTGCCTCACTCGCACTCATTGAGGCTTCTGGGAATTGAATTTCCGGCTTTTTTCTTTGTTGTTGTTTCAGCTTGAAACTTTCCGGGTATATTCCTAAAGTATGCTTGCAGGTGCTGTATTTCCTCAATTTTGTGCTGTTAGCGTAAATTCGTGTCAATTTCAGCCAAAAACTGATAACTTTTTGAGCAGTCCTGGTTTCGAACTAATCGACACTGGAATCATCTTATAATGCCTGTGAAATGTCATCCATGGTGGCCGAAGGTAAATCCTGAAGATGCTGGTACTACCACGCCTTTTCCCTATTGCACACAGACTCAGGCATCTGGCGATGACTTGTAAAAGAGCTTTTTGTACTTACAAAATTTGTGAATTGGCAACTCTGTTCGTAGTATTGTATCACATCGCGCAAATTAAGAGGAGGAATGCTTGAAATAATTAAGTCACGCGATATCATTTTTCAAGGTTGACAGCGATGAACTCCCTCTTGCTCGCTTCGTAGATTAATTTTCCGAAAGGGTGGATGACATTACAAGAGGAGTAGAGCTGCGAATGGTCTGGTCAGCTCGCGTGCAACCGTGCATTGCGGCGGCCTTATGGTGGAGAATTAGCTGCGTCTTCTCGCGAAGGAGCGTCCGAGCGTATAATACAAATATAACGGGCTAGCATGCATGAACGCCGAACGTAAACCCGAACGGCCCGGACGGATTCACCATTCAGCCGCACACCTGAAAGAAAAAGGAGTTGTGGGCCATGCATCAAGAGCCTCACCAACTAAAACGGTTGAATCGGGTCAAAATTAAGCCCCGAAGAAAAATGAGAGAAAGAAACAGTAGGAAAGAATTTACAACCCTAGTAAAAATGGTCCATGACCAATTCCCTATGCAGTATGGATATAGATATGTAATACATATTATGTATGGATCCATTTGGATATGTATGGATATATCATAAAGATATGTATGGATGTACGTGGTGATAGCCTTACAGATCCATAAAATATCCATACATTGCCATATGGATCCATACATATCCATATGGATCCATACATATCTATAAATATGGATCCACATGTTTCCATACTCTGTGTGGGGAATTAGTTATGGACCTGTATGGACCATTTTTGCGAGGAAAGAAAATAGAAATCTATGAAATAAGTCGGGGAGTAATTAGAATTTGGGGGGCGCAAAGAATTTCTCAAATCTTGCGGTGAATGATTGTAGACATAGAAAATTCCTGGGGGATGGCAAAATCATGGGGGGCGGGGTGCGATAGTTCAATGTTTGCCCATTTTGTCACGCTTTCCGGCAGTTTTCCGCCTGTTTCCCTCTTATTTTGGCGATTTTTATGAATGAAGAGGGGGATGAGCTACGTCGCCTCCCTGTATAAGCCGTTGTTGTTAATGCTACTGATGTTTTTTTTTATATTTTTTTTTCTCTTTTTTTCCTCTTTTTTTCTCTTTTTTTTATTTCGTTTTCTTATTATATACCGGATAGGCTCTGCGGACCCTTCCCTTTGACTGCTACGGACAAGCGCAGTGGAGGATCCAGAACATTTTTCTGGGGGGGGGGGGGACGCCTTTAAAATTTTGAAATTTGAAACGTCTGTGGAAGAAATGTCGGGCCATTTTCTATTGAAAAAGGCAACATTTGAGGCTTCTGGAAGGGGCAAGGGCCCCCGTGGATCTGCCACTGGACAAGTGTACTCGTGGCGGAGAAAACTTACCTTACAGCTACGGACAACTGGACGAGTAGGTATACTCGCAATCGTAACTAGTTTCCCTTTAAAAAAAAAAAAAAAAAAATCGAGGAAAATTGGAAAAATTGGAAAATTTTGTAAAGCATGATTTTCCATTCCTATCCGTGAAGGTACTGTAGGCATGTCACAGACCACAGACGAAGTACCATTCATAAATCATCGTGTATAGATTAACAATAAGTAACTCAATCAGAAGGGAAACTGCCATAGTAAGATCGAATGTAATAATTTTTCGGTCTCTTTTTGAAGTGTTCCTCAAAATGGTGGATTTGCCCGGATTTGCCTCTGTCTCTGTCTTACAAACTTTTTTTTAATAAGGTTAATGCGTACCTCTAGCCAGATCGTCGTGGCTCGTGGGGGACTGGGGGTCTGGGGGTGGAATAATAATCGTTTTCATTTTATTATTTCATTACTGTCCCACGTTATAAGAGCTAATATTTTCTTCCACCGAGGAAATTCTGGGACTCGAGTTCTTTCAGTTTTTTTCTCTCTTTCCACCGCCCTCCCTTTTCCCCTATTTTTCCGATAATTTTCTCTCTTTTTCCTCTTTTCGCCAGCCCCGTTAAGAACGGAGCGCTTTCTAATTTGGCGGCTGTAGCTGGGCTGTAGCGGAATCACAATCATGTCTACCACACCCCGGAACTTCTCCGAGTTGTGCCTCCCAGAAACAAATTCCACTATAACGTATTGATTAATTCTGATGAATGCAGGAATGCTGCGCCTGCAATTTTTCTTGCTATTTTGACGTGAAAAAATTCGACATTTCATCAGCGTTTTCTCACATAATTTGCAATGAAATGGCGATGTTTGCAAAATTTTCCTCCCAAGAAGTTCGCGCCAAACTTTTCATTTTATAAGCACAGGCTTCTTGTTGGAGCGAATACTACAACCAATCAAATTCAAGGAAGGTCATAACAAAAACAAAATCAAATGCATATCAAATCAAAATCATGTTGAGGTTAGTTTTATTTTTATTGCTTCATTTATTCACTCTTATACTTTGACATAAGTTATCTCACCCCAAAATTCCGGTTTTGTCGATCTAGCTTGATTAATTACCTTATCTTCTTATGCTCTAGATCTGTCTTTTTTAGCTCTTCAAGTGCCTCATTATATTTCAACTTCGCTTTGATTCTTTGTTAACGCCTGTACCGTGAATGTTTTGAATAATGTTTCAGTGGTCCTTCTGAAATGAAATTCGTCTTATCATTGAACTGATGAACTCGTAATCCAAAGCTTTCCCAAGATGAAGTTTACGGAACACTTAGCAGCTCATATTACTCCTGAGTGGAGGAAACAATACATCAATTATGAGGTGAGCATAATTTCAGCAGCGAGATCCTTCCGTAAAGATTTTTAGCAGAATTTGCGCTGTTGCCCATTGGCACCTGGCTATATCATTGTACATGTGGCTTGACATTGTTGGTTCACATTAATAGTAAGATCAAATACTCTTGTGAATGCGTTATTGAAGAGTTGTGATGATCGCCATCAAGAAATGTATATCTCCGATTGTCACATTAGCCTAGTTTGTTCGAGAGATCTCAACCTGGGTTAGCGCATGAACACTGGAAGATTTGAACTCGAGTTTGAAGGATTTCTTTCTTCTTCTTCTCTGTGTTTTTTCGCATTTTTATCAGATATGGCGGCGATACTCGGTGCGGTATGGACAAGTAGGTACGGCCGCCTAAGATGTGTTTTACCTTGCTCGTTTTGGTGACATCGATTCTGCGCCAACCAGATAGTTTGCCGACTCAACTCGGGTTTGGAACGAGGTTAAGGCAAACCCGAGTTAAACAAAAACCAAAGTGTTTATGCGGGCATCTGAACCTGAACTTGGGTAAGGCCCAACCCAGGTTAGGCTCGCGAACTCGGGTTGAGATCTCTCCCATCAACTAGGCTACTCTCATCATTAACTGTATGGTGAGTTCAGGTGAAGTTTATTTTGATAAGAAAGTTAAACTGAACCAGTTTGAATTGTTTTTGTCTCTATTAATAGTTGATTTATTTACGAAAGTTAAAGTTGCCGTGAACCTTTCTTTCTTACTCTCGTTAGCTAGCTGTAAGTCAAAGATATTATATACTATATAGATACCGAATGCTAGGGAATAAAACGGTCCCGATTCCTGTAAGTATGCAACTTGTTTTGCGCATAGGCAAACCTGAGTCTTTCTGAGAGAGACAGAATGTTTGCCTATCGCAAAACATGCTGCCTGCATGGCCAGCGAATCTTCCAATTTGTGTACCCCCTAGCAGGTCCATTTTCCCCGCCCAAGGTAGGGCCTCATTCAGTATCTATATAGTATATAATATCTTTGCTGTAAGTAGTGCTTCGTATGCTGTTCAGTC
Organism: Trialeurodes vaporariorum; assembly: GCA_011764245.1. Classification (NCBI taxonomy): domain Eukaryota; kingdom Metazoa; phylum Arthropoda; class Insecta; order Hemiptera; family Aleyrodidae; genus Trialeurodes; species Trialeurodes vaporariorum. The sequence continues at coordinate 55,397,540 of VMOF01000111.1, read as the reverse complement.
TTGATTCATGGAGGGCGCTACAGGCTGTCCCACTAATGATTATACACGTCAAATAACTTGCATGAAAACGTACATCAGCTTCTCATTTCTCTGATCAATTGAGTTATGCTGTAGGCAGTCTGATTCTAATGGGTTCATGATCGCCGTAGAACTGTCAAGTTTAATATTTTCTGGGACAACCTGTAGTTTAGTCTAGTCTATTGTCACGTGACTTATGAAAGCACAAGCTTTATCCAGGATTTACCAGCTTGATAGATACACACTTACGTTCACACACCAAGTTTGAAATTTTTGTCCCTTTTGAATATCAGGGAGAGAGAGAGAGACATTTGTTGAGCTAGAACAAAGTAACAACTGAACAGGCACTGTTATGGGGATTGGATAAAAGAGATGGTTAAAAGAGAATCAGACGACATTGTTGTAGGGACGAACGGGCGCGCGTATATTGAATAATCATACAAGTGACAGTGTGCCTAGGAGGCCAAAGATTACATAATGACCGTAATGATCAAAGATGATGTTAGCATCTGTAACACGCTTTCTTTTTTTTTTTTTTTTTTTTTTCTTAAAAATTAACTAACAACGACATTAAAATTTCTTGAGATCAAAATTAATCTTTTGATATTAACAATTACGATAAAACAATTATGATAAAACAATTATGATAAAACAATTTCGTTTTTTAAAAAAAAAATGATTGCATTACATTACAATTAAAATGACAAGTTTTAAGTGAATTCCTCCGCAAACTTTAGCGGTGGTTTGATCACTCGTCCTTTGGACGACACTTGCATATTCTTTAAAATTGAGGCTCTGCCTCGACCTTGTGTTGGTAATTTATTTCTGCTTGAAGAAGTACCAGGATGAGACCCAACGGAAGGACTTGAATCTTTATAAAACGTGACAAGCTCTTGGACTTCCGGATCGTCTGAAAGAATTTGACACGAATCATCTGACGAAGAATTTTGATTTGTGGGAGTAGCGTAGAATGAACTAGTACTTGTTGGAGATGAGTTCACGATGGACTGGTTGATCGGTGTTGAGGTGGACGAACTTTGGATTGAGTCCGATGATGACAAATGTGGTGGACTTGACATTGGCTGAGACGCATTGTCTGACGGATGGACATAAGAAGAGTTGGTTCGGCTAGTGACACTTAATGTAGAGTTCAATGATAATAATGGAAACGATTTCCTGTTGACAATTGGCGACGAACTCGTAGACTTGGCTTGACTAGAAGTTGTTGGAATGACTTGGTTTGCAGTTGTTGGCATGGCTTGACTTGTATTCCTGATGATTGGACTTCTTTTGAGTATGTGAATTCTGTTTCGTCTGTAGAACTTTCCATCTTTTTCAATGATATAAGATCGAAACCCAGCAAGGCGAACAATTTTACCATTAATCCATGGTTCATTTGGCTTCAACTTGAAGTAAACATCTTCCGAGACATACAAATCTGGAAGCGGTTTAGCATTTCGATCATGATAATACTTTGACTTTGACTGTATATCCTTTAGAGTTTTCGCATGACTTCTGAAATGTACAGATTTTGGTCTTAATAGGCTTTTGTTTATGGGTATCGTACACCTTAATCTTCGTGACATTAACAATTGTGCGGGCGATGCAGACTTTTCCTTTGGCGTGTTATTTAGGTGAATAAGAGCAAGATACGGATCTGTACCCGAGTCTTTACATTTCTGAAGCATATTTTTTACAATTTTAACAGCACTTTCGGCTTGACCATTAGATTGAGGATAAAAAGGACTTGACAGATTATGATGTATTTGCCACTGTTTACAGAAATTCCCAAAGTCTTCTCCGTTGAAGGGTGGACCATTATCCGTAACCATTTCGCACGGGATTCCATGTCGACAAAAAATGCTTTTCAGACTCATGACAACTGATGGCGTTTTGGTAGAATTTAGAGAGATTAACTCTATATATTTTGAGAAGTAATCGACGACGACTATGTAACTTTTACCTTCAAAACTTAGGAAATCAGCACCAATTTTTTGAAACGGCAAACTAGGAATATCATGCGACTGCAAGGGCATTTTGGAATTATTTCTTCGAAACTTAGAGCAAGTTGAGCATTGGTTAATTAGATTGGTAATATCGGCAGACATGCATGGCCAAAACAGGACACCTCTAACATGATTTTTTGTTCTTTCCAGACCCATATGACTAGAATGCACTAATGATAACACATATTTTCTAAGTTTAATAGGAATAATGATTGCATTACCTTTAAAGACAAAACCATCATTGACTGTGATATCTTCTTGGCAACTCCAATAAGACTTGACGACATCTGCAACTTGTGACTTGTTCTGCGGCCAACCATTAGAGCAATATTGTTTGAGAAGGCGTATTTCTTCGTCATTCTGAGCTTCTTCTTGAATTTTCGACAAAGTATCGGGAGATACTGCAAGGGCACTATTAATTAAATTGACATGAACAGCAATTTCATCATCTAAGAGATTGTCTGTCTCCGGTAAAGGTGAACGGGACAGTGTGTCTGCGACATACATGTATTTACCAGGCTTGTAGACAGTGTTTAAATCGTATGGTTGAATTTGCAAAAACATCCTTTGTAGACGAGCTGGAACAGACGCAAGCGGTTTCTTGTGAAGCGTAACTAAAGGTGAATGGTCAGTTTCAATAGTGACATTTTCCTGACCGTATATATACTGTCTAAACTTAGTACATGCGAAGACGATGGCATACAGCTCTTTCTCTATTTGAGCATAATTTTGTTGTGATGACGTAAGAGTTTTGGAAGCAAAACAGACAGGCTTGTTTTTCTGCAAGAGCACAGCTCCCACAGCTGATTTTGAAGCATCGACTGAGACAAGAATTGGTTCGTTGACATTGAAATGTGTAAGCACTGGTGATTTTGTGACAAGAGTTTTGAGATTTTCAAATGTTTGCTGATGTGATTCATTCCACGTCCATTCGACATCTTTTTTAATTAGTTGACGAAGACAGTTCGACTCTGCAGACAGATTTGGGATGAAGCTTGCGAGGTAGTTGACCAAACCTAAAAATCGTTGCAATCCTTTTTTGTCAGTAGGTGGCTTCATGTTTGCTATTGCTTTAATGCGATTTTTGTCGGGTTGTATCCCATTTGCTGAAAAAATGTGTCCCATGTAGTCGATTTGACTACTACTGAAAACACATTTATCGACGTTAAATTTTATATTTAATTCTTGGGCCCTTTTTAGGACAGCTTCAAGGCGTTGATTGTGAATTTCTTCATTTTCAGCATGGATTAAGAGATCGTCAAGGTATATTTTGACACCCGGCAGATCACCAAAACTTTTTACCATAATAGAGTGAAAAAGTTCAGGAGTGACTTTAATACCAAATGGTAATCTTAGAAATTTGAAACGACCAAAAGGAGTTTGAAAAGTTAGAAGCTTCGTACATTCTTCTTTTAGTGGAATCATCCAAAACCCAGAATTAGCATCTAGAGTTGAAAACACTTTTGAACCTTCCAAATCTGATCGTAGATCTTCAATCGTAGGTAACTGAAAATGTGACCGTTTCAGGGCTTTATTTAGGTTACGAGGATCAATGCAAATTCGTAACTTGTTTTTCTTTTTGGTGGTGACTACCAATGAACTTACCCATTCAGTCGGCTCTGTGACTTCTGCAATGACTTTATCATTTATCATTCGCTGTAACTCAGTTTTGACTCGTTTATGCAACTTGTACGGCAACCGGCGAGGAGGATCAATGACTGGCTCACAATCTTGCTTTAAATGTAGTGTACACTTCGTTGAAACACACCCTAGACCTTCAAATACAGACTGGTATTTGGTAACAAGCATTTTACATTCAGGATTGGCAATCTTCGTGGATTTTTTATTAAAGTTTGAAGTTGACTCATCATTGCCACTACCGTTTGATTCGTTATTTGCGAATACACGTTTGACTAGATTTAGTTTGACACAATCTTGAAGACTTAAGACAGCTCTCGACGGATGATTTACTATGTAGAAACGGAGTAAATTATCAGAATTATTGATTTGACACCGTAGCATGGCAGTTCCGAGAACATCAATTCTATTTCCGCAGTATGAAAAAACAGAACTGATTGATGGTTTGATGATCTTCCGACTGAGACCCAGTTCATCAAATATTAGACTGCTCAGACAATTTACATCTGCAGCTGTATCTTTTTGCATACTGACAGGACGTTTATTAATAAAAACATTTACCATCCAAGAGTTCCTTAAGGAATTTTCTGATCTTAAATTACAGACAAAGTAGTTATCATCCTCCCTATCTTGCCTTGGTGACTCAAATTGGACGCTTCTGACCGTTTGTGATTGACAGTATTGGGAAAAATGACCATATTTATGACAATTAAAACATTCTCTATTCGCGGCTGGACATTTGAATCGATGGACTTGACCACAGTTTCGACATAAGTTTTGAGAATTGGAATGTGTTTGACTTTTGTAACTGCGCGATGGTGAATTCGATCGATTTCTCCACGATGAGTTGTTTTTAGGACGATGAAAGTTTTTAGAATGAGACTGTTTTGACTTGGAATGATTCCTAGAATGTGAATAATGAGAAGAGTGAGACCTATTTCTACTGTGAGACATTTGTCTTGATCTACTAGGTCTATGACTTTGTGACTGACTATTGTAAGAAGAAGAATTACTGACTGCATTTACATTGCTACTACTGTTACCGACTCCATTTTGAATAGATTGGACTTGCTGTTGAGATAGTTGCAAGGATTTACAAAGTTCAATAGCTTTTTCCAGATTTAAATCAGACTCCTGCAACAATTTTTCTTTTATGGTGACGAAACGACTGTCGAGACCACAAATGAGGACATCCTTCACTAAACTTTCTCGTAACTCATTCAATTCGCATGACAGGCTCAGGTTTTTCAGACAAGTTACATATTCTTCTATTGTCTCGTTCGGGTTTTGTTTTCTAGATAGGAACTTGTGGCGCTCAAAAGTTACATTTCGCTTCGGGTTAAAGTGACTTTGAAACAACAATTCTAGATCTTTAAATGAGATATTTTCAGGATCCTTGTTAAAAGAATCAAAAACGTTCAAACCCTCCGGACCAATGAGTGCTAGAAGCAGAGAAACTTTTTGTTGGTCATCATCGCTAGTAAGTTTTAGCGCATTGATGTTCAACTTAAATTGTCGGAACCATGAATTCCATTTTTGACTAACGTTGGACACACCTTCTATGTGCAAGGGTTGTACATTCGGCTGAAAATTCAAAGTAACATTGGATTGTACTGAAGTAACTGCTCCTGAGGTATTTTCTGTATTCGACATATTTGAAGACAGTAAGACGAATCACTTGAGGATGACTTGAGACTGACCTGAGTACGAGATACATACGACATACATACAAAGGATTGACATAGGAAGATAAAATGTTGTACTTAATTACGACGGTTGTGGATGACGAAGACGACGGCAAGATGACAGGATGAAGACATTTGACTAGATTAGACATTTGAAGATTCGGTGACTAGACATACTCAATTGATAGGACGGCATGGACCACAGACAAAGACGATCATGGGCAGCAACAGGTTAGACTAGAATCGTAGGCAGCAATACATAGTTGAGATTCATAAAAGACACGACGAGACTTTAAAATCATTTAAAACGAACTAATTTACGATTGATAATTTAAAACAATTGTACAGGATTTGTTAAAATGTTAAAATTATACGAGTTAAAATTATACGGCACGCGGTTTTGGAAGACATGACTGACGAAAGCGTTACACGGTATCCGACGCGAATCTCTTTTAATACGACGCAATTTGACGATACGACAAAACGAGAACAAAAAAAAATTGTCCGTGAGAACCGAAAATTTGTTTAAAACAAATTACCCCGACCTGACACCATGTTATGGGGATTGGATAAAAGAGATGGTTAAAAGAGAATCAGACGACATTGTTGTAGGGACGAACGGGCGCGCGTATATTGAATAATCATACAAGTGACAGTGTGCCTAGGAGGCCAAAGATTACATAATGACCGTAATGATCAAAGATGATGTTAGCATCTGTAACAGGCACATGCAAAATTGTCTGATCAAAATATTTTTATTGAGAAGACAAATGTGAAAAAAATAAAAAATTTAAGTAAACTGCGGAGACAAGAGAAATAGAAGCAAGAAGCCGAGGAAGAAGTCTGATCAGGACTTATACAGATGCAGCGTATTTTCAAAAGTGAGGTACGCTCCAAAAGTCAATTATAAAATAAACTGTAGGGAACACCCTACGAACACTTTCTCCCTCCATTTTTATCTGGGGGGGGTCGAAGGACCCCCAGACCCCCTTAAGAATTCTGGGGGAGACCCCCAGACCCCCCTCTGGTATTCTGGGGGAGACCCCCAGACCCCCCTTTATAATTTTGGGGGAGACCCCCAGACCCCCCCTTTAGAATTCTGGGGGAGACCCCCAGACCCCCCTTTAGATCCTTTAGAATTCTGGAAGAGACTCCTAGACTCCCATCAAATTTAAAATATTTTCACCTCTGGACATAATTTCGCCTTCAATTCGAAGTGTTGGCGATTTTGCAGAGAAGCTGTACGAATAGTTGCCTACTTCATCCTTTGAAGAATGGGTTTTGAACTGTGGATCTTCAAAATAATTTTTTAGTTTGGTAGATTAAACCCCCATTTAAAGATGTGCTTTGTTTGTAGATTGTGTACACCAAATGTCAACAAAATTCATCCATCCATTTTCTTTATAAGTTTAATTTTCTTTGGATATTCTATTTTTTGGGTTTATTGATGGAACAGCTATTTTGCCTTTAAACAGTCTCAGACTTAAGGGTTGTATATTATAGTTTTACATTCAAAAGAAATCCCTGCCTGGGTTGGTTGCAAACTTTTTGTTGCTATTTTCATGAAACATAATTGAGTCATAATTAAATTTCTTATTCCAAGTATTACGATTGTTTTTTTATTTGCTTGGTTTCAAAGATTTTTGCTCGATCGCACCTATATTGGCCCTTGAAATGGTCTTAAAGGTTTTTGATGATGACTCTATGATAGGAATATTTTAGTGGGTCAGTAACATAATATGTTTGTGCAAAGTTTCATCAAAATTCATCCCATGAATGATTGACTCCAAGTTTTACCATTAATTCCCCGCTTTAATTCATGTTTTTGGGTGGAACACCCTATTTTGATTTTTAAACTCTCGTAAGTGTTGTATATTGCATCTGTAAGAAATACTTTCTTTTATAGACTAATTGTAGATTGTATTTGCCAATTTTTATAAAAATTCATTGGACCAAACCTGAATTATCCCAATTAATACTCAATCCCACCTATATTGCCTCTTGAAAAGGTTTTATCAGTTGTGTATGGCGACTAAGAAAGGAAAATATCTTAGTATTTTGATAGTGGATTGTGTGTACAAAAGTTTTTATCAAAATTCATTGAGCCATAATTGATTGACTCCAAGTTTAAAGATTAATTTCTCATGATAATTCCATTTTTTGGCTCGAGCGCACTGATTTTGATTTTTTAAACAGTCTTAAGGGCTGTATATTGTAATGATAAGAAATTCTATATAAAGTAGAGTAAATGTAGGTAGGTAGATTGTTTGTGCAGGATTTAATTAAAATTAATTGGACCTAACCCGAATTATCTCGATAAGTAGGATTATGTTTTTATTTGCTTAATTGGTCTTATTTTTTCTCAATCGCACCTATATGGTCCCTTGAAACGGTCCAAAGGATTTATTATGATGATAGTGAGAAGAAAACATTTTAGTACTGTGGTAGTACATTGTGTATACAAAGTTTCATCAAAATTCATCCAGCTTTTAGTAATTGGCACTGATATACAAGATTAATTTCTCACTTTTATTCCATTTTTTGGCTCGAACGCCCTTAATTAATTTTTTAAACGGTCTTAAGGGTTATTTTACTGAACTATAAGGGGTTAATTTTACTGTGGGCTGGTTGTAGAATGTTTTTACAAATTTTCTTCCGAATCCAAAGATCTAATATTGAAATATTTAAATTTTTCTCTTTTTTGACCCATTTTCCCATTGATTTTAATGGAAACCATTTTTCTTCCATAACTAACCTAAAAATTAAAATTTTAAAAAAACAAAAAAAGTCCTTCTGGGGAATGTTAAAAGCAACATCTCTGCAAAATTTGGATGCATATAGATCAATAGCTGAAAAGTTATGCTGGATTTCACGTTCATGACTACAGACGGACAGACAGACAGACAGACAGACAGACAGACGCCACAGAAATTTTTTGCATTTACTCCTCCCTACCACATATGGTTCAGAAATATTGAAATATCATGGGTGGATGTTCTTTAGGATAGTATTAGGCATGATAAGAGCCAATTATTTTATAATTATCATGATTGACTTAGTCGCAGCGGGCCAAGTATCGAAACAAAATGCATCAAAAATCTCTGCGCCATCGCAATACTTTCTCAATTTTTCTAATTCCATTAGAGTGAGAAAGTAAAAAATGGACAACGGACGTTTTTGCATGATCCTGTTCAATTTCTGTCTTGGTTCAGCCATTTAAAAATCTCATGTTAACGTTTGCTTGTCAGGCCTGTTTGCTTTGATCTATCTTTACAGTTGCCGCAACATACACTGAGCCCTGAGGCAGTGGTCGGTTTGTACTGCAAAAAATGGAGAGTGGCAATTTTAATGAACGGAGAGCTGAGTTATTGCTATTGTTTGTTTGTTGAGTCAGAGCTGAGTGTAGGAAATGACGAGGATCAAGCCAGTGGCAGCTTGTGCAATTTGATAACAATATTTTTCTTCTATTCGAATCTAAGTATGTAAAACAATCGATTTCGGTGAAGTGCTTGTTTCTCATGAACTCTAATGGAGGAAAAACATTGTTGCCAAATTGCACGAGCCGCCACTGGATCAAGCCACAACTGCTGCCTTTCAACATTGTGCAAAGCTACCTGGCTCTTCTAGGCTTAACTTTCATTGTTGTGCTTCTGCGTTCAGTCATTAAAGTCAGCAGATTCTTACATGAATGCTTTATCAATCAATCAAATCTACGGACTGGAACGTCTCTGAAGTACTAGAAAGAGTGAATGCATTTTGAGTGTTTGCGCAGACACTGATGATCTACTAAAAACGCATCAAAATTCATTTGTGGGTGGTCGATTAGCAAAAAGTTTTGATACATTGTTTAAGCCTTTTTAGAAGTTCTAAGGGGATCTGGGATCCTTAGAGTAGCCTCCAAGTGATTCATTTCCGGTTAAAATACACAACAAGTAGTAAGATATGATGTCAAATGTCCGTTAATTTGAAAATATTTGGGAAGATGTTTGATGCGCACCGATCACCAAATGAGTACTTTCAAGCTACTTTGAGGATCCAATTTGATTGTCTGAAAGGGCCTTTTATCAACTGCTTACCGTTGCGTCTTGAATCGTTTGTGAATGTTGGCACTTCCTACTACGAGTCAAATTCCAATCGAAAGCTGCATAGTTTCATAGTTTCAGCAATTTATGAAATTCATGGTCTTTTATTATTTATCTTGTTAAGAGCAAAGTCTTTGAAAGAAATACTCATTTCTTTGGTCGCTTGAAATGTTTTAATGATGCAAGTTTGATTAAACTTTTTGGTGTTCGGGAAAAGTACAGTTAAATAGGAGGGTGGATTTTTAATTAAGTTTACCTATTTTTTTCTCTAAAAGTATTAATGGTAGAAAAAAAACAAAACCAGCATTGAAACAGGCTTACTTTCAGCTTTCTAGCGATCCATAGTTTTTTAAATTTGGCCAACGTGTTGCGAAAATCCAGAATTTCTTCTCAAAGAGTAAGCCAAATTTAAAAAACTAGCTCATTAGAAAGCTGAGAGAATGCCTGTTTCAACGCTGGGTTTGTTTTTTTTCTCTAGCATCGATACTTTTAGGGAAAAATGATAGGTAAACTTACTTAAAAATCCACCTTCGTACTTTAGAAGGATCTACAGGGAAGAGTCTGTGGCAGCTTCACTCATACTTCTGTACACCTGTAAAATCCAACACTCTCTGTTCATATTGAAGTATCTCTTGACTTCTGAATGGTATTCATGCCTTCTTCTGAATGATACTTCTGATTTTTCATAATTCTTTTTTTTTTTTTTTTTTTTTTTTTTTGCAGGAATTGAAAGCAATGCTTTGTAAAGCAGTGGAGCAAGCACCGTCAGCTGAACAAGTCGAACCAACAGTAATCACAAGATTCTTCGCAAAGTTCGACGAAGAGTTTTTTAGCTTTTGTGACCAAGAATTAGCCAAAATCAACACTTTTTATTCAGGTAACTTGAGCTGATCTAGGGAGCAACTATTACTTACTATTATTGTTTCTGAATCAGTTTATGATGTGGAAGTTCTGTAATTTTATGAAGCAAAAATTACTAAAATGTAAAATTTGCGATTAGAACTCATGCATTTCGATTTATGTAGAGGTGCCTCTTTCTGAAATGTATTGGTGAGTGGTTGGTTTGCAATGAGTCAAAACTTTGTGCTGACCGACTTACCACCAATGCGCTTAGATACATTTAGCGGGCTACTTGACAGAACCCAATGTACTCAGAATGCTTGAGCTCTAAGTAATCCTTGACTGCACATATTTTTAACTTATTTGTGCTGTTTTATCATAGCAATTTGAATATTTTGAACTTAATTCTCAAGCATTTACAACAAAATTAACAGTTTCAAAGTTTTAACATGAAGAATACAAGCACCGTATAATACAATCAGAACGGAAACTCCCATAAGAGCCAATGGAAGACAAGTTTGGAATTTAACGGCACCAATAGGCAACACTGTGGTCCTAAATCCCAACATGGCGGACGTGGTTGATTTTTGTTGAAACTCATTTATTTCTGTAAATTCTGGAAAGAAATATTGGTTTCCGGCCTCACTTTTATTCTATACTGGCATTACAGAATGAAAATTTCGCGGATAACGTCTTACATTTTTTTTTCTCCCACGCGCGAATCCAGATGTAAACATCCTATATCCCAACATGGCGGACGCGGAATGAATTTGCTTCAAAATCTGACAGAGTTTCCGTTCTGATTGTATTATTCTGTGATACAAGCTGATTCCATTTTGCCTTAAATGACAGATCCCATGCGTACAGTCTAAAGTAGAAGCTTAGTTGAGCAAATATTTAACATCTGGATTTATCTCTGTTAATTTATCGGGAATCTGAGAATTTCTCTTGAAGAAATTTTCTTTACAATTTTTTACAATTTTTTTTTACAATTTTTTTTTAAAATTTTTTCTTGACTTTATTTTTCAGAGAAATTGGCTGAAGCTACCAGGAAATATGCGAATCTCAAAAGTGAATTGAGCGAAGCCCAAGAAGATGAATTAAAACTTGATGAAACTCGCTCAAGATTCAAATCCAAAATTTTACAGAAGAAAGACTCGCCAGCAAGAAAAATTCAAGAACTTAAGCTAGCCTTTAGTGAATTCTATCTTAGTCTCATACTGTTGCAAAACTATCAGAATTTGAATTTTACTGGTTTTAGAAAAATTTTAAAGAAACATGACAAGGTAAGATTTTAAGACTAATCCAAAGTATCTACTTGAACTAGTTTCCTTGTAAATTTTAATATTTAATCCCTCCTTCATAGTCTGTTTGTATATTCATACATGAATGGGGCAGTTGCAAGGGTCCAAAATTGTGTTTTTCATGAAGAAAAAAAGATTACTTGATGAGCGTAGAAAAATGGAATCTTTGGTTTTTTCCTAAGTGTCCCAGTTTTGGAGATACACAAGTGTAAAGTTGTAAAAATTGTGTGCTTAGTGACATCACTGCCCGGAATTCCCATTTAAAATAATGTATTTTGGGCCAACATCTCATCTCCGGAAAAATGGGACTTTATTAGAAAACAAAAGCATCTCTGTCTCTCAGCTCATCAAGTACTTTCATTTTCTTTATTAGAAACACAACTTTAGACCCTTGCAACTGTCCCATTGCTTTCGTGCCCCTTACTTGAGTTTTTATCCTGAAATATATTTCAAAGAATTAAAATCAAAATTCCTCAGAAGGTTAAAAGTTTTATTAACTTCTACGTTCACAAATGATCTTCCATTGTTTAATCAAACTCGCTGAATCTGCTTTTTACCCTTTTACTTTTAATTGATAGAGAGATTATTTGATGAAAAAAAGTATCTAACTTATGCATCATTGAAAATCGAACCTATGAGGTAGTTCAAATGGGACAGTTGTACGGGTCCAAATTTTGGTGTTTTTTTTTTTTTTTTTTTTTTTTTTTTTGAGTACTCAGTGAACTAAAAACAAGAATGTCTATGGTTTCTAACTAAGTTTCAGGGTTGCATAGATGCAATTTTGGGCCAAAATACATTGATTTACATGAGAATTCTGGGTCGTGACATCACAACTCACACAATTTTTTTTGCAACTTTACACTTTTGTTCTCAGCTCATCAAGCACTTTGATTTTCTTTTTAAAAAATAGGGAAAAACCAAAAGTACCTAATAACGAGCCCAACAACTTGGGCGACTGGACGTTACATTTCTACGTAAATTTCTACATTTCTTTTTAAAAAATAGGAAAAAACAAATAGTACCTTTGTTCTCAATAGAGACAACAGACCAGCTGATCGTGGCGGTGGATGATTTTATTTTCGAGGACTCAACAAAATAACATGGGGAACAACATCCAACAACTTCTATGTGGATTGTTGATCAACGACTAAAGCAATGATGTTTTGTTCTGAGTTGCTACTGACATCAACATCTTTGCTCAACAGTCCACTTAGGAGTCGTAGGATGCTGCTTTGTTGTGACCCCAAAAAAAAGTTGCCACTACGGGCGAGATAGGTAGTGCGTGGTCTCTGTTGTCTCTGGTTCACAACTAAGGTAAAACTCATATCTTTGCAACTGCCTCTTTTAGTTTTTGGTTCAGTTTCATCTTTGTGCCTTGAGTTCTTGAACAGATAAAGAAATTGATTGTAGTGAGTTGATGCTTCGATTCTAATTTGCTTCAAAAAGTTGGTTTTTTTTCCTGCATTCATTATATTTTTGTTTTTTACTATCTCCTAGCTACTGTGCACTGACTACGGAGCTCACTGGAGATCTGAGAATGTTGAAACAGCCCATTTTTATGTAAACAAAGACATAGACCGACTAATTCGAGAAACAGAAGGAGCAGTAACGCAAGGACTAGAAGGAGGTGATCGCCAGAGGGCTATGAAAAGACTCAGAGTTCCTCCCCTTGGCGAGCAGCAAAGTCCTTGGACATCCTTTAAAGTTGGTCTATTTTCTGGCTCTTTTATTGTTTTGATTGTTGCCGTCATTCTCTCTGGTAATTTTGCCTCTCATATCATCTCTCTTTAGTTTTAAGTTGTTGTTGGAATGGAATGCTTATTAAATGACCGAAGTAAGACTCGAGAATCTTTGATGTTTGGAATGCTGTTTTGTAATATTTACTGAACCAAAACAGGTTGTCTTTGAAAAACTCAAAACTTTCAAAATTGAATATGTACTTTCTTTTTCACCATTGTAAGATGTAATTTTGAAACTTGAGTCAATACCGTCTCTACTCATACCAGGCTGCTCTGTTGGAGATTGGGAGGTTAGTGTTCGTCTTGGTTTAAAATTGACAGGCATTCTTATGGGAGTGAAGTAGAGAACAACCATTCATTTAGTTTAAACCTGATTTTCGGCGCAGAGACCTCTTAAAACCGTTCAGGAAGTGATCCTTGAGTGCTACCAGAGCAAATAAAATTTATGAATGCTACTCTAAACCAAGAAAAATTTAATTTAATGACTTTCTCCAGGAGGTACGGGTGGTGGAGGTGTCATGACTCTCTTCACCCCTCCCACCTGGATAGTCATATTCAATTTTTACTTTCTCGCTCCCCCCCCCCCCCCCCCCCCCAAGTTTTTTAATTAAATTTCAAAAATGGGGTTTTTCAGATTTTCACATATCAACTCATACTGCAAATGACGAGTTATGGCCCTTTAGAGCTAACATTTTGTTCGTTTTGTCGAATTTTGATTCGTTACACGTCAAACAGCCCTTTTTGTGCACGCATAACGTGCCCGCGCCGAGACTCCGCCGCGGCTGTAGCGCGCGGCATTTCTCGTATTTCGGCGATTTCCCTCTTAGGCCAGGCAAATCAGGGTTGGTTTTGGGACCCCAAATTTTTTTAGGCCAACTTAAGCACATTTGGCAACTGTTTACCGCGGTTAACCGTTTCCTGTCGAAAAGTCCGGATTTCCGCTCCGCCCTAATGAGCCCTTCATAAGAGAATAGGCCCAAAAAAAACTTCAACTTGCTAAAATGTAATAGGTACTCATTGATTTCCTTTACCTTTTCTACAACTTTTGATTAATTATTCTCTATTGTTTTGGTCTTGCACCAAGACCCTCTCAGCAGAATTGGGCAAATGTGACTCTTTCAGAAAGGTTGAACTGTCAGATCACTTTTTGTAATCGAGCTGACTCTTTGAATACAAAATATAATTGGAACTCAAGAAGTTCTCAAACCGTTATTACAGTGTTGTTTGGAAATTGGAACAATTTTGTCAAGAGTAACATTGTAATCATGCTACAATTTAACCAAAAATAGTTTTTGATTTTTTATGGTAAGGGTGGATTACACTTGAATTGGAATTTGAAAACTGTCCTATTTCTGGTTATAAAATGTAACTGGAGGAGATTCAGCTCTATCACATAAAGTAGACGGCACTTGAACCTTGAGGTAATTGAGTCCTATTTGCCCAAATATGCTTCTTAGTCAGCTTTACAATCAATTTTTTAAACTTTTTTAGTCTCAAATCTTGTGTCGGAAACTGATTAGATTTTGGCAATTTATTCATATTTCAGGACCATTACTCTGAATAGTTTTTTCATAATTCTTTGAGAATTGTTTGTAAAATATTTTTGGAATAAAAAGGTAAACTTCCTATCCTCACACTTTGTTTTGATGGTTAGCTGCAGCATCTTAACTTTTATTCAACTGGTTGTTTCAGGTATTTTTCATCAGAGCAAAGATGACTGGAGAGTTGTCGGCCGTTTGTATCGAGGGCCGTTTTTAATCATAGAGTTTTTATTTTTGATGGGTGTCAATGTATATGGATGGAGATCCTCTGGAGTGAACCATGTCCTTATCTTTGAGCTTGATCCTCGAAACCACCTGTCCGAGCAGCATATCATGGAAATGGCAGCCATATTTGGTGTTGTGTGGACCATGAGTGTCCTTGGATTTCTCTACAGTGAGGCATTAAGCATTCCTCCTTATATCAATCCACTATTACTCATGACCATCATGACCCTATTCATTCTTAACCCAACTAAGACTTTTAGGCATGAAGCTCGGTTTTGGGTTCTAAGAGTTATGGTAAGCATTTTTGAAGAAAATCTGTCTTAAGAATAGGACCCCCTGTGAGATAGGTCACCTATAGTCAGGGACTTGTTCTAATTTTCCTAGGCGGGTAAGCTCACCATGGGCCCCCGAACCCCCCCTACATACTGATAAAGGGGCTCCTACTTATCGATAAAGGGGTCCCTTTTTACCGATAAAGAGACAAAATTGTACTAATTCAGACCTGATCATTACCTCCCTATTTTTACTTTCCTCTTTTATTTTTAGTACCTCCCGATTATTTTTCCTGCTCTTATCTGCATTGTTATGCGACTCCAATGCTATTCGGGGGCCCCCTGTAAGGGCGACCGGGTAAAGTTAGAGTTGACTATAAGACCCGAGCATTCTCAATCAATGCTCCTTGTGACAGAGCCGATTCTAACTGAAAATGGCTGCGGTCAGCATATCAGGAATGTACACATTAAGTGAGCAATTGCGTTGCTTCAGTCGTGTCAATTTGTTGGTAATTTTTTTGCTGTAAAATTAATCTCAATGGGATTGTTAATGGCGCTAGCCATCGACCAAGTTAAAAAAAAAAAAGACTAAGAGAGAATAATAAAGACCAAAAGAGACAAAGAAGCTAACTAACCTAACCGATGAGGATGATATTTAAAAGAGCAAAATGAGTTAATCGACATATTTGGATAGCAGGGGACTTTCGGAAGTGTGCCTCATATTCATTTGAACGGCGTGCCTAAAACCTGTCTTCTAACCGCGTGGTTGATTTTGCTAACTGAAAATGACTTTGTCAAGAATTGTGAGATTGTTTGCCACTATTTGTCGATCTCATACCATAGTGCAGTGGTGGTTTGTGCAATGTGGTAACAACAGATTCTCTCTGTTTAACACTTAAGTGGTCGGCCAATTTTCAGGTATTTTTATTTTTTGGTTTTATTTTTTTCGGCCCTAGCTGATTTTTTTGACACTACGTACCCCTATGCAACCCATATACCAGTGAACGTTTTTTAACGTCCAATAAGTTTAATTCGCGTGCAATCATGAATGATGTTTATAAACGGCCTTGACCGCCACAATGGCAAAATCCACTTAGACGTTTATAATCGTCTTTGATCACTTAAGTGTTAAATCAACATATGTATAATAATCAATCTCCAAGGGATTCACTGAATCAATGAATTCAATGTAACATTGGATTCCCTCCATTTAAACCTATGTAAAATAGTCAATCCTTTGGTGAGGCACCATGCCTCGTGCCTCACTATAAGAATCTATATTTTTGCATTAGTATGTAGAGTGGAATAACACAAGACATATTACACAAGCCGCCACTGCCTCACAGACTTTTTGATATCATCAGGGGCACTTGTTAATCAAAGGTTTTCTTTAATTTTCAGACTAGAATAATTCTATCACCATTCTTCTACGTTGGATTTGCTGATTTTTGGTTGGCTGATCAGTTGACCAGTCTAGTGCCTGCACTGCTAGATTTTCAATATTTTATTTGCTTTTATGTTACCAATGACAATTGGCTTCAACCTAGTCGTAAGTATTTCTTGAGTTATAGTCTTAATATATTTTTTCGGTGACTAAGATATGCTTCCAACTCTTTTGTCAGATTGTTTCGTGATTTACGGATCATATCAAAAGACTAATTACTATCTTAAAGTGTCTATCCTGGATATTAAGTAGAATTAATACGTAATTATTGATTGCTCGTGTCTTCGATACTTTTCGAAATATTTTTTCGAGATATTTTCGAAAACTGTGGGGCCATGGGATTTTAGCTCTGACAGAAGCCATTTCTGGATATATATGCTTCAACGTAAAAAAAAGCTTACCTACCGTTTCACCTTGAATTTATTTTACATGGGTTTAGAAGAACGTTGTATTTATTTTACATGGGTTTAGCGAAACTCTGTATTCATTTTACATTGGATTTAGAACAACCCTGTATTTATCAGCCTCTGCTTTCTTCAAAGTTTAATCCTCAAAAAGCGTATTTTTCTTTTTTCAGATTCACCTGTTGATCCTTCAAAATGTGTTGATAGTGTGTGGCTGTTGCGACCTATTGTTGCCTGCTTACCAGCTTGGTTTAGGTTTGCTCAGTGTCTGCGTCGTTATCGTGACACCAAGGAAACATTCCCTCACCTTGCAAACGCTGCAAAATACGCCACTACTTTTGGCGTTGTAATTTTTTCTTTCTTAAATATTAATTATGCAAGTAAGTTGAAGTTTATTTAAAAAATAAATAAATAAAAAAAAAAAAAAATTAAAAAATAAAAAATGAAGTACAAGATTATTAAAGTCCAGCCGCCCGAACACGGTGGTTTTTTATGCTGATGTTTCACAGCAAATGCCTGGACTGGATGAAAAGAGAGGGAGGAAAGATAACCAATGTATTCTCAAACTCATATAGGGTTGCACCGGTTATCCAGTATCCGGCGATTATCCGGCCGAAATATCCAAAGGAGCCGGATAAGCTGGATATTTTCAAAATTGAGCGGAAAGCCTTATTTTTTCATTAGAAAATAAGACGAAAATTGCAGAAACGGAAGAAAACAGAAAAGTAAACCCATTCTGAGCGGTAATCATCGCATTGTTTTGATTTGATCAATCTATCCATTCCCTCCCTCTCCACCACTTATCGCACGCTTTTATCTGATGTGAGTGTAAACAAAAGGAATCGTTGCCTTCATCACGTCAAATCTAGGTCACCTGATGCAAAGTCAGTCAAGTAGGGAAGAAGAAGAAGGGAAAAAACTGAAAATTCACCGGCGTTATCAGGACTCTTTCCTCTTCTCTTTGCTCACAAAAATTCTGGTCACATGTGTTAAAGAAAGGCACAGTAGAACTGATTTGCTTTTGTGCTATTGACGAATTAAAGATTGTCGCGACATTTTCACACATTTTCAGTTATCGGTATGAGTGTGAGACTGATCTGCAACGGCTCTCCCACCCCACCCGCACTGGCCCCTCGCCTGCAAGGTGTGAGGAATATGACGAGTGGCCGAACGGGGAACTTGAAGGCGAATTTAATTCGTCGATAGTACCTACTAGCTCTGCTTTCAATCTTTTTCTGAAATTTAAAGTAAAACGTGCGGAGAAAAAAAAATAGTCCTGATTGTGCGGCCGAGAGAGTTGTATCAGTATGTTCAACTGCCTACGTAAAGAGAACCAGCGAGGGGAATGATCAGTTAGCACCGCACTTCAGAAGCTGAGGAATGCCTTGTTGATAAGATAAGACAACTCGACAATCGCAGCGCAACGAGATTGCGAGCGCGGCCACGCAGAGATGGCAAGTACTTTTTTTTTGATACAGAGGGGGAGTTTTTTCTGTTTTGTTCGACTCAAAGATAAAAAAAAAACGTTTGGGACAGGAAATTAGTTTGAGATATACGGTATTTCGACACAGGAAAGATTCGACTTAGTTATGAGATTTTAACATTGCTCTTATGAGAGAATTCACAGGACTGGAGGTTTTGTTCGACGTAACGAAAAATTCAACTTATATATGGTTCGACACAATGAAATTTTACTGTACTTGAAAAATCAAAGTAATTTTTGAGGACTGTAAATCGATTCCCTCACCTTCCAAATGCTGTAAAATTACGCCACTACTTTTGGTTTTGTAGTTTTCTCTTTCTTAAATATTAATTGTACAAGTAAGTTGAAGTTTATTTAAACAAAATAAAAAATCAAATTGCAAAATCAAAAGGACGTGGCACAATCCTTATGGGAAATGGCCTACGGTCAAACTTAATGAATGTGACATCATTTTTTTCGTCTCGTCGTCCTGATCAAAAAGTCTTACAGGCACAAAAAATTATCATCGCTGGTTTTCGAGATAATCGAGCTTAAAGTTTTAACAAATCTCGATCACCAGGGACTAATTCGCTCAAGAATCGAGCGTGCATCCTATCTACGAAGCGGCTCATTGCCGACTGGTGATGGCTGCCGCTACTATTGCTCACATTCTGTCCGGAGTTGACGCCCTCCTTTCTCCCACTCCAAACAGAGTGTGAGCAATAGTAGCGGCGGCCATTGCCAGTCGGCAATGAGCCGCTTCGTAGGTAGGACGCACGCTCGATTCTTGATCGAATTAGTCCCTGATGATCGAGATTTGTTAAAACTTTAAGCTCGATTATCTCGAAAACCAGCGATGATAATTTTTTGTGCCCGTGAGACTTTTTGATCAGGACGACGAGACGAAAAAAATGATGCCACATTCATTAAGTTTGACCGTAGGCCATTTCCCATAAGGATTGTGCCACGTCCTTTCAGAACAGTTCATCACTGAATCTACTTTTTTAGGTGTGTATTGTAGGTTATCAGAATAGTGCTTTTGAAGTGGGTTCTCATTGCTTACAATCTTCTCCACTCTGATTGTCTTAATGAAATCGTTTTGTAGTTCTCAGTATTTCATTGGTACTCCTGTTCCTCTTTCTTTGGTCATTCTGATTCCTTATGTTCTTTTTCTGTTTTTTTTTTTTTTTTCCAGGCACACATAGTAATTCAATGTCGTCTCAAAATCCATATTTCTATCTATGGATATTATCGTCAATCTTAAGCTCTTGTTACTGTTACCTGTGGGATATTAAAATGGACTGGGGATTGTTCGATAGGAAAGCGGGTGAAAATAAATTTTTGAGGGAAGAAGTTGTCTACTCCTCAACGGTATGATTTTCTCTGTTTGTCTCATTTCAAACCAAATAATTTCGCATTCATTTTTGCTGTATTCTTTCCAACCATTCTCTTACTGTAGGTTCCAAGGTCATTTCACCGGAAATTTCATGAACAAAAAAAGTCTACTCTATCTACTGTGCTACAGTCGAGGGTGGGCTTTGGCCTCCGCGACAATGCTTCTCCACAACGTGTGTAACGAGGCTCTGTCGTGTTTTTAGCAGCAAGGGTTTTTTTTTACATGGTTGCAAGCCCTACGCATAACCCTCCTCCTTCACCTGGGCTTGGGACCAGCTAGAGACGAGCATCTTATCCCAAGGCGGAGTTGTCTACTCTACTATCCTAAACTTTCATTTATAAGTTGAGTTCTGCTTACCTACTGATTTCACATCTGACACAAGAGATTAATGCAATTTATATTAACATAATCTGAAAGAAAAAGTCTCACTGATGTAGCAACTGTCCAAGCTTTATCGCTTTTTATCTCTGATAAATAGATTTTCAGAGGGGTTCTAAAGGTTCCACAAGGTTGGAAGTTTCACACGATTCAGGTTTTTTCTACGCGGGATTTTAAAAAAATCTTCTCGCAAAAGTTTGAAGAGTGACGACCCTTTTTTATTTATTTTTTTTTCTTATTTCAACATTTTAACATTAATGTACGGAAAATGACCGATTTTTAAGACCATTTTCCCGTGGAAATTGTAATAGCAAAATAAATAACAAACAAATAATTACTGAATAAATTTCCTCTAAGTCCCAAAAGTGTCTCCCTTTTCCCAGAAATTTCCTTACTTTGACGCGATGTGCGGATTGCTTGATCGGGCACATTTTGTCCCCCTGGATCTTCAATTCCTTATTAAAGAGTGAAGACCAGCTTTAAATGAAATTGAAAGTATCCGTAAAAATGCGTCCTTCTTTATTCATGCATTTGCTTTTCAGAGACAAAATCTCTTCGTAATCTTTGCTAATCAAGAAAACCAAGGATTCATATGCGTAATTTGACTGTGGCTTAAAGGGGAGTATACCAGACAAGTTTACCAACTCCAACTGTTGGACTGCCCATTATGTATTGAAGACTGCCACTCTTCGGCTGACAGCCGAAACTGTCTTCGGTGTACGAAATACACTTGGCTGCCCGAAAGTCAGAGTTTGTAAACTTGTCTTGAGTTTTATTATTTACTCGTAGCATAGTATACACCAATCAGAACGGAAACTCTAATTCATTTTGAAACATTTTTTACCTCGGCTATCTTTGGAGTCCTCCATGTTGGAAAGTGAGCATTTCAGGCAATCTCTGGCAACCAGTCAAGTAGAGCTTGATTGAGAGTCACGAGCACGACCACCATCTTGAAAAGTGAGTTGGCACAGATGTTATTTTGTGCAGTTAAATTCCAAATCTTGTTTTCATTGGCTCGTATGGAAGTTTCCATTCTGATAGTAGTATTCCTGCTCATAGTTACATTGAAGACCACTGTTTAACCTTGTTCTTCTTTTTTTAGTTATATTATCATCTACTTAGTTTGTTTTATGAGGAGGTTTTCAAAATAATCGTCTTTTTTTGCAGAACTATTATTACTTTGCGATCATAGAGGATTTCATTCTTAGATTTGGTTGGGCCATGTCTCTTTCCTTGACAGAAATGGGTTATATTCACGGTGATCTCATGGTTTCAATTTTATCTCCTCTTGAAGTTTTCAGGTAGACCTTTTAGTGTTAATATTCTTTTGAAGCCCCTTTATACTCTCAAACTTGGATAAAAATTTAGGAAACCATTTTTTGTAATCGACAGATCTAGTGATTTTGACACGAGGTCAATGTATTCCTTTGATATCTAAATTTGTGACTCAACAAAAGACCTCCTAATTGACTTATTGGTTGCATGCAATAAACAATAAACCGTCCAAATATTATGTTATTTTAAGTTTAAAGAGGTTTCCAGTTGTTTATAAAAAACTTTCTTTGACGAACCATTAGATTATTGGAGAAGTCTTCGGAAAGAATGCGATCAGTCTACAGCCAAGTTGCACTAATTTTGCAACTACTTCTCCCATATTTTTCTTCTTTTACAGAAAAATAAAGTTATACAGATTTTTCCACTTAACTGTTTGTAATTTTTTTTTTTTTTCCCCCCTCACACAAGTGGATAGAGAACCGAAGCAGAAACAGAGAGTGGAGTGACATTTTATGTGAGAAAAGAGTGAGAAAAAATACATTTAGAGCTCTTCACCTCCTTAAGTGCTCTAAGTACTTCCTTCCCAATTTCAAAGGGGTCCATCCAGCTACCATTAGGATTGGCCCCCCCCCCCCCTCAGAAAATGTTGAAACTTTCAGAGATGATAGAGCCAAGCGTCAGCTTTCAGAATATCTCCAGTTTTTTAAATTTGGTCAACTGAGAGCGGGGGAGCAGGGGGTCAAAGTCAAAACCTTCAATGCCCCGTAACTTTTGAACAAAAAGAGATATCGACGTGAACTTTGCGCCAGAAGATGCGTCTTTTAAAGACCTTCCGGTTGATGTCCTACAAAGTTCAGCTTAACAAATATTTGAGCCCATTTTTGCCATTTTGTCGATTTTTGAAATTTTTAAACTGTTTTTTGAGTTTGAAAAATATGCGCAATGTAGGAATCTGAACAAAAAACTTTCGTAAAGAAAGCTGATTCTATAAGCTTTAAGATGGCGCAAACCGCGATGCCGAGAAATGCTTCGTTCAAGAGTTGTGATCGCGCAAAGTTTTAAATCCAGGCCAAAAATAGGGTTTTGCCGACTTACGATTCTGCAAAAAAATTTGTTGCTCCACCGATAATCGATGAAATTCATTGAAACTTGGTAGATGGGGGTTTTTTGGGTGGCTGAATTAATTTTTGATATTAGTTTTTCAAAATGTCCAAATTCAAGATGGCCACCATAGTCATACCTGTAGAGCCTTAAATTCGTGGACCAATCAGAGGAAGGGTAACTACCCTCTTGTTTTAACTCTCTATTTACAGGAACTCTTCTGCAGTATGGCAAGAAATCGTATGCCCCAACCTTGTTTTATCTACCTTGGCTCCCAGCCAGTTATTTTACAACTATGCCCTGCCTTTCCTGCTTTTCTTCTTTTTTTCTCCATACTCTCGTTGTTCTATCTTTCAGGAGGTTTGTGTGGAATTTTTTCCGTTTGGAAAACGAGCATCTCAACAATTGTGGTAAATTCAGAGCAGTTAGAGATATTTCGGTTGCGCCGATGGATTCTTCCGATCAGTCTTTGATTATCCGTATGATGGATGATGAGAGTGGTGTGTTCAACCGACATCAGAACAATAAGAAGTCGCTTTTGAAGCAGCCTGGTTCGGACGACACGCTAAGTCACCAATCTTAAGTACTATTCTTAATTTATTCTTAATCTATTCAACAATAGAAACTATTGTCCTAAGTTAAATTAGGATGCATATCTGGGGATCTAAAGGAGGACAAGAAGATAGAGTGTTTGAGGTTAAACCTAGTGTTTGTTCTAAAGCTCAAGATAAGATATATTCTCAGTTTAGGTCATTCTTCAGCGTTTAGTGCGGATTTCTGCCATCAGAGGGCTACCGTTAGATTTATGTCAAATTATAGGCCAAAAGTAATTTATATTTAAGAAAACAAAGTGTCAGTTACTAGATAAATCTGACAAACGTCTCTGCAGAATATCTTGTCAATAACTACTAAAATAAAGCTGAAAGTACCAAAAAATGAAATATCGCATTTCAACGCAAGAATCAATTTGCTATATTTCATTTTTTGGTACTTTCAGCCTTATTTTTGAAGTTATGGACAAAGTATTTTGCAGAGATGTTCTTCAGATGATTATCTAGTACCTGACACACCGTTTTCTTGAATATAAATCACTTTCGGCCTGTAATTTGACGTAAATTGAACGGTAGCGCTCTGGTGGCCAAAGTCGGCACTAAACACTGAAGAATCGCCTTAAATTATTTTATCTCCAAATTTAATTTTTTGTGTCTGACTGGCTCCCATGAGGCAGCGCCTGCGAAACATATGGCATTGAATCTTCAATGCTCATTAATTCTTCTGTCCATTTGATTTTTTATGGTTTTAAAATGCATTTATACATTTTATTTTAATGTATGGAAAAGTTTAAAATTTGGAAAGTGAGTGCACTGAAGCACTTGTCCAAGACTTTTTTTTAAACAGTGTAGGTACGACGGAATGCACAGATCTGAAAGTTGCATTTTTATTTATTGTTGTTTTGTGAATGCTTGCAAAAATCTTTACTTTGTCTCTAAGGAGTAAAACTTCTCTTAGTATAGGTTAAATGCAAAGTAAATTGCAATGTTTAATTGCCTTCCTTCATTATCAATTGTTCAATCTGGGAATAAATAAAACATCACAGTTAATCAAGTCGTATGCTTTAAAAAATTTATGGTAACTGGTGCTTTTTTTAGACCATAAATTTTGACTCGTTCCTAATCTTGGTTTAAAATGGTGATAGGCAAATATTTTTAATGTTCCTTCGATGAATTTGTTTTTTGAACGAATTCTTTTTTAATTTTGTGAATAAACTTTAGTCTTAATCAAACTAGCTTTTTTAATGAGTGAGAAATGTTTAATGCGTAAGTAATTAAGTTTTAAGCTTGTTGACCTTTCAAAAAATTCTATTTTTTTAGAATTGTTTCTTTTTTCCCTGTGTCTGGTTGTTTAAAAAATCTGGAGTTGGTGAATTACGTCCCCCCCCCCCCCCCCAACAACTACTTGTGATCCTTCGATCATTACAATTAATAATGAATGCTGATGCAATTGATCAGCCAAGTAGCTGTTGAGAAAAACTGCTTTCCTACATTCATAAGTTAGAAAATATAGGACCCTTAAACCTCGTAAAACCTTGTAAAACCTTAAACATCTCAACCTTCAACTTTGTGTTTGTAAGGTGAAGGATTAAGTACTGTTTATTTATTACTTTTTCTTTTGAAATACTTACAAAATACTTATGATGATTTTCATTTTTTAATTGTGAATGTTTTATTAGCCAGGTTTTTTGTTTCTACCAAAAAATGCATCAAGGGCTCACAAATACAAGGTTAGGTTTTAGTCTAGTAGGATTCAAGTTTCAAACTTCATTCCAAGAATGCTTTATCACTTCTGACATGAAGGTCTTTGTATCCAGGGACCTGCAAGTATGGAGGTACCAAAAAATAGAGCTTCCCCAATGGACTGTTACCGTAGAATCTCAGTTAAGTTTTTGGCAACTCCGAATCTCAGAATAAAAGGTCTCAAAATCTATGTTTACCAGCAGGTATAACTCATATATTTTGTTACAAAAAATACAAAATACATTATTTACAAAAAAAACAGTGACAAATTATTAAAAAATTGTTTAAATTAGTTTGACAGGATTGAATTATTTTAAAGCTTTTTAACAAGTGTATGTTTTTAAGGAACTCTTTTTTTAGCAGTTTATTGATCCTGCTATTTAAAGGACTGCTTGATCTCTTAAGTAACTTTTTTTCAGCTCTTGGTTTCCGCTGAGAAAATTCAGGTGAACTTCTGCTAGCAGCTTAAAAGTGAAACCATGCTGTCAAAAGTTAAAAAACAAAAATAAAATTAAGGAATACCGTAGACTTTAGAATTTTGAATTTTTTTTCTTTTTTTTTTGCTAGATTTTACAGAAAAACAACAAAATTCAGATAAATTTTCTGAATTAAAATTTCCAACATTTATAAAATTTAAGAATTCCAACATTATAATTTTCTCTATCATTTTAAAGTAACATTATTTTTTTATGGCCAAATATTTTTTCTCCCTCTTTTGTTTTCAAACCATATAGTGCGAGTATTGATTTTTAAATTGCCTCTTCAAAAATTATGCTCCTCTCTCTGAACTTAACATTTTTTTAAGTCCCTCCCTAATAACTTAATTTTACAGCTTTAAATGAAGAAAATAAATAAATATTTGCAAGGCACAAAGATCCAAATATGTACAATAACATTTAGGCATTTAATACCTATTCCAAAATTAAAAATAAAAAAATAAAATACATAAATTTCAAAGTAAAAAAAAATAATAAAAGTGGAAAAACCCTTAGTCAACCAACAGTCTGTAGCTGTGTTTCACCTAAAATATTGTGTACACACATATTAATGAGTGAAGAAATTATCCTTGTTAAATTTATGAGATCAAACTTTAGGTATGTAAGTGTTTCAATTTTTTTTTTAGCATTTCAGCAAATAAATTTGCCTTTTTTTTTTTAATCAACAGTATTTTATTCGTCAGGTTCAATTCCTTTCATTCAACGGTTTTGTGAGGTATGACTTAGTTTTCCTTTAAGTACTTATCCAGTGGATTAGGTCCTTTTCCTTTAAAACTGTTTGGTGGTATGATTGTACTTTTTCCTGCAACAAATAATATAACTCATGTTTTATAAGTTGGTATGACAAAAATCAGATTCTAGTGGGATTGTGGAAGGCAGTGTCTTAACTGGAGATCCAGTGATCTATGTAAATGTATCAAATTCAAATCAGCTTTGGTGAGGAATGTGCAGGATCATTTTTTTCTTTATTTGGATTTAGATTTGGATTTACACATAGAAACAGTACACTTCGGATGCACGTCAAGTTATCATAAGTTCTGATAACATAATATGTACATATAAGTTCTGCAGGAGACTTAAAGTATGTACATATAAGTTCTGCAGGAGACTTAAAGATTTAAAAATAACAATATAGTTTTTGTGCATACTCCTTTGAGTTTACAATCTACAATTCATCTAGAGAGTAAAGTGCCTTCCCTTGTAGGTAGGTTTTGACCTCTTTTAAGAAAGTCTGGCTATTCCTGTTTCTCTTCAGCCCCTCAAGTAGCTTATTAAAAACTCTAGCTGCTAGAGAACATGTTCTTTGACCATGTCTGCTGGACCCAACTAAGGATAACTGGATGTTAGTATCACCTCTTGTGTTGTATCGATGCGCTTCTTGGAACTGGTCAAAATCTATAGGGTTATCTCGAACCAATTTTATAAGCTCCAAGACAAACATGCCATAGAGGTTAAGATTTGATGTTCACTAAATAACTCTTTACATGAATTCCGCTTCCTTAGGCGGAACATTGCTTTTATTACCCCTTTCTGCGCATCAAACCATGTATGGTGAGCAATCCTGCGCGCTGATTGGGGACTTTACAGTCAAATAGATCGATAAAACTAAATACAAGTGAGGCGATTGGGTGAGAGACCAATTTAGGGCGGAAGTGTCTCACAAACCGTTGTTCTGTCGTTCGTTATGTAAAGGTGTCTCAGAAGCAACCTTTTCAAGCGACTGGACAATGGTTTTCAAAAGACAACCTCCCCAAATCGATCTCTCACCCAATTGCCTCACTTGTGTTTAGTTTTATCGATCCGTTCAACTCTGAAGTCCCTGATCAGCTCGCTGATAGTGTAGGTTAACTCTTTTGAAAAATGTCCAAGTCTTTAAAGTTTCAAAGAGGTTGATCCAGCTCCCATAAAAAGTGGGCTCCTTTTCAAAAAAAAAAAAAAAATTCAATTTTTTTTAGAGATGATAGACCTATGTCTCGGACATCTGAAAATTGCTAGTGTTTTTAATTTGGCTCTCTGGGAAGGAAGGGAGAGGGATTTAAAGTCAAAACCTTTAATGCCTCCAAACTTCTGCAGAAAAAAAAAGACATTGAGATGGGCCTTGCGGAAAAAGATACGCATTAAAAAGAGCTTTGGAATGATGTGCATGATATTGTAAATTGATGAATTTTCAACTAATTCTTTATTAAATTTTTTGTTTTTTTAACTTGAAAAATGTTGTTTTTCGAAGCTAAAAAATATGCAGGAAAACAAAAACCCTTGAAAATATAAGTAAAAGTTTTTTTCCTTTTCAATGGTGCAAATTGCTATCAGAGGAAACATTTCTTTTAAAAGTTGTTACTGTTAAAAGTTTTATACCTTCGAAATACCACTGCAATTAGGGCCGCTTTTAAGATATTCGTGAATTATGGATGTTAAACTGACTGACAGTTATACATAACTGTCAGTTTAAAAAACCGTTCTCTTTTACGTTCGCCAGTCAACTGTCAGTCAGCACTGTACTAGCCGTTATGCATAATTTTAGCGATTCAACAGGATGCAGCCAATCGGAGCAGACTATCGAACGACCTTCGCGCTCTGCCAACCGGAGATGGTAGTGCCTTAGACATAACCTAAAATTAGCAATGGCGCCTTGGCTGATTCGGTGCCTCGGGAGTTCTCGGCTTTCGTCGGCACTCCGCGCCTGCTCTGATTGGTCCGAATGCCTGAGCATCCACTTGCTAAATTTTAATAGGCACAAAATCCACCCGCTATTTTAACTAGCAGTTTAACAATGAACTGACAGTCTTAATTTTGCAATTCGCCCGCTAAACGAGAACATCCATCTTTTAAACGTTTAACAGTTGGTCTTAAAAGCGGCCCTTAGAGCATATTTGAATTTGAACACTAGGTGTCAAGTCGCCTGAGCGAAGTAGCGAGATGCGCTGTTGAAACATGCCCTAAATCATGGTGGTATGCAACTTTGAACTGTTATATAAACTTTGGAACAAAATATTGCCTAAATTTGTAGTTTGCACCATTGAAAAGAATGAAACTTTAACTTTTATTTTCATCGGTTTTCGTTTTCTTGTGTAAGTTGCTGTCATTATTTTGCTCTGAAAAACAAAATTTTCCAAGTTTGAAAAATCATAAATATAAAAAAAAATTTATTGAAAGTTCATAAATTATTAACATAGTACACATAATTTAAAAGCTCTTTTTAATGCTTCTATAGTCACGCAAAACTTATCTCTTTATCTTTTTTCGTTTAAAAGTTACACAGCATTTAAAGGTTTTGACTCAAAACCCCTCCTCCTCCCTTCCTCTGAGGGCCAAATTAAAAAACATTGGCTGTATTTAGACATCCGAAACACCATCTCTGAAAAAGACAATTTTTGTCAATTTTTTTTTTTAAAGCTTTACATATGATTTGGCATCCTCTTTAAAGCCAGTGTAAGTTGCGATGTACTATAATTTATTTCATTATTTTTGACAAAAGCTCGTCTTTCATTTACTTCCACCTGAACCAGAGATTGGAGGATTAAAATAAAGTTCAAAAAGATGAAGGTTTTAAATTAGTAACTAAGGAAATTTATCAATAGATATTTAAATACCTTGTTGGGGAGTTAAAGGCACTACTTTCAAGCAAGCAAGCCACTCTGTTAAGCTGATTCGATTATCTTGATTGATATCGCAGTGCTTGTTCAGTCGTCTTCCACAACGTTGGAGCTCTTTATTACCAGTCATCATTGTACGGAATGGCTTCCATTCTTTTCTTTCAAGGAACTGTAAAGAATGGTGATACCAAACTATTACTTAGGATTAAGAATAGAGAATGATTCAATCAAATATGGTTAATTTGACATCGATAATTTAAATTTTCGATTGGTTCAAGACCATTTTTAAGGACAGCTATCTCTAATTTTGATAACCGAAATCCACAGATGAATGTACCGAATGAATTGCTCTCACATTGAATTTTACTTTCATCCATGAATGTTTTTCTCTTAAAAATTTAATGAAATCCTATTCAAAAGTTTCCTATTAGTCGTTAAAATCAAACTTGATTTGATCTGAATTATGAACAGAATTTTTTCCTTTTAGTTAAATGAACTATCCTTCAAGCATGAATATTTCTACTGTTCCTCTTTACCTTTTGAAGATCATATTTTAGACAGGTTGTAGTAATTGAGCTATAAATCAGCATCATTGAATTATAAAAGAAAAAAAAGTAGCCAAGATTAACAAGTAGAAGGAAAATTCGATTTTTCTCACCATTTTTTTCCGATTTTCAAAAACTTGTTTGATGAAACGACTGCTCATTGGCGCAAACGACAAAAAATGGGTTCTGTTTATTTTCTTTGTACTATACAGGGTTATTCAATTGTAACGCCCACCCCCCCTTAACTTTTTTTCTAATTGAGGCAAAAGGATGTGGTTTGGACCATTCTTATTTATACCGGAGGCGCTATTTTCCATGACCCCCCACCCGGGGGGGGGGGACGGAAGTCAATTTCATTTTCTCTTATGGTACCCCCTATCTTGTGATACATCTTTTAAAAGGACATTAAATTTTAAGACTTGGCGCCAACCGTAGCTCGATATCAATTTTCGTTTCCATTTCATCGAAAGTCAAAAATCGACGTGGATCTATTTTCAAAAAACCATTACTCCACTTTGAGAAATCGAAATTTAAAACACTAGGAGTCTAGAATACTCTATAAAGCAAGTTCTTCTCAGAAAAAAATACGCCTTTGACATAAACTTAGTCAAAGTTAGGATTTAGCGCCCCTGAAAATCTTTAATGTTTTTGCCCCCTTGGGGAGGCTATCAGAAAAATTCTTTGAAACGACCCGTGTCGAGTGTTACATCAATCAAAAAGGGTACCAAACTGAACATTTTGGCGCAAACTAAGGATCGATATCATTTTTCACATTCGAGGTATCAAATTATGTAAATCTACCTTCGACATTCCATATCTTGTACGTGAAAAACGATATCGATCCTTAGTTTGAGCCAAAATGTTCAGTTTGGTACGCCGTTTTGATTGATGTATCACTTGATAGGGCTCTTCTCACAGAACTTTTCTGATGGCCCACCCCTGGGGGGCGAAACCGTTAAAGATTTTCGGGGACGCTAAATCCTAACTTTGACTAAATTTGTGTCAAAGGCGTATTTTTTTCTGAAAAGAACTTGCTTTTTAGAGTATTCTAGACTCCTAGTTTTTTAAATTTAAATTTCTCAAAGTGGAGTAATGGTTTTTTGAAAAAAGGTCCATGTCGAACTTTGACCTTCGATGTACTGAAAACGAAAATTGATATCGAGCTACGCTTTGCGCCAAGTCTTAAAATTTAATGTCCTTTCAAACGATGTATCACAAGATAGGGGGTGCCACAAGAGAAAATAAAGTTGACCACCCCCCACCCCCTGGGGTGGGAGGTCATGGTAGAATGCCCCCTCAGATAGCGCCTCTGGTATAAATAAGAATGGTCCAAACAACATTCTTTTATCTCAATTAGAAAAAAGTGAAGGGGGGGGCATTACTTTTGAACAGGGATGCGAACCGTTCCGGAATTTAGAACCGGTTCCAAGTCATCTGATGAATTTAGAACCGGTCCTGGTTCCGGTTATAGCATGGATCTGAAACCGGTTCCGGTTCTAGAACCGGGTTCCGATTCCCGGTTCTTTATTTTCTTTATTTTTCTTTATTTTTCCCCAGTGTACTACTTTCAAGCAGGAAAAAACTTTAGGGCTTTTGAAGTAAATATGATTTATTGTTTTTTATCATTTCGCATGAAAGTAACATGAAAGTTTTGATTCTTGCAATTTGAAGATTAAGTTCAGGCAAAAATATTTATTTCAAAATGTATCCCAAGCATGTTTCCAAAATTCTTTTTGAAAAAGTAAGGTTTATGAAAAATGAAAATCATGCAAAACGGCAATTTTGGATCATGGTGAACACAAGAGCTCAAAAAGAATCGAGTTTCAGGAACCTGTGTGGAACCGGTTCTATTTGTGGTTCTCAGACATTAAATTCGGGTTCCCGTTTGGGTTTCGGTTCCGACGTAACCGAAGATCCAGGTTCCGGTTCTGGTTCCAGTTCCATCGAAAAGAAGGGTTCTCCTGGTTCTCGGGTTCCGGTTCGCATCCCTGCTTTTGAATAACCCTGTATGTATGTACGTTAATTTTGCGCCGAAACGGCGACCCACAACTTGTATTCTCTCCTTGTAACTGAATTTCCTTTTTTGTTTTTATTTAAAGTAATTATGTACATCATAAAATAGTTAATTACTCAACAAACCTTATTTTTGCTCTCATCGAGGTATTGGAAGTAGGACGTCAGTATTTGCTCTTCATTTTCCATTGCCCATGTTTCACTTGAATTGCTGTGAAAAAAATATACAACAAATCATTATTTACATCTACTTATTCTTAGATTTCAGAACGTTGGCAAATATATACCCTTTTACAGAGTCTTCAAAACCATATTAGGTTTCAAGGACCATTTTAGAAGAGGCTACGAAGTTTTGAAAGTTCATCTAAATCAAACTTTGAAGTTCGGTTAATATGAAACACGAGAAATGATATTAATCAGCGGTTTGCGTGAAAAATCATAGAATTTTACTATCTTTGAAACCATGTAATGAAAAATAGGGGTTACCATTTAAAACATTGGATTTTTGGAGGATCCCTTGCAATTTGTCATTTTCTGAAGTCCTATTGTCTAGAAGTTACAGGGGTCTTCCCAGATTTTTTGGAGACCCTGTAGATTTAAAAGTGCGTCCACGTTTCTCATTAGGACCAGAGGATTATAATTTACTTCCTTAGGACTTTCCTCTAGATGCTATATTCTGGTTAATTTACAATTAATTAAATTGCCTTTGCCATTTACCTTGATTTTTGATTTAACAGAGTGTCTTTGAAAATCCTTGAGAGCTCCTTTGAAAACAAGATTTTCTTTGCTTCTGGACAACCTGCAATTAGAGAAAAAAATAAACAAGAATGATTACCTACTGATTCTGCTTGAAGAATCAATTTACCTGCGACAACTGTGCACATTTCACAATTTGTTAGGTTTGGAAATTATTCACCATTATTTCATTCGTGATTTACGAATAATTTTAAAGTTCTTAGGGGTTTGGATTTTGTTAAGTTCCTGGTGAAAACTGTCTCATCAATGCTGTATTATAAATTTATATTTACACCTGATTTGATCATTTTCTAACTTTTCCGTAAAGTCCCTCAGACACAATATTTAGTCTGGGGGTCCTCAATTTATTAATGGAAGGTTTTGATTTATTTCGGGGATGATCTATTCTTTGGTGTTAGTCACCAGAAACACTGTTCACTTTATGTTTTCTCTCCAGGCTTTCATCAATTCAAGCTAGGGGTGGAACTAAAGGGAGGGCTGAAAACGCTTTAGCCCCCTCCTCTTGAACAAATATCTTACGCTTGATTTGCAGAGATTTTAGGGAAATGTGATGCTTTTTATGGAAAAAGTAGGTTTTGCCTTCTCCCCCCTCCCCTTAAAAGATTTCTAGATCTGCCGCTAATTCAAGCTGTTTTTTCACGTCTTGTTTTCTTCTTTAACCCATATATGCACAACTTTATTTGAACATTTTAGGTGTTTTTTTAAAATTAAAAATTGTGAAATTTTCTGGTCCAGCTAAATGACAGGTGCTGAAAGATCGACATTGCTTTTTGAAAAAAATTGGCCTAAATTTACTGTAATTTGGTCGAAAAAAAAAACATTAGACGTGAGTCGTTAAAGACCCAATAGGCATATACAGGGTGTGCCAGACCACCCGGATCAGGCACTTTTCTCGAAAACTACTGAACTAAATGATTTGAAACAAGAAAGTGAGATGGGGAATCAACCCCAAATTTTTCATTTTTGATGTTTTCAAAAGCCCCCAATAGCCCCTTAGGGCCCATTTGGGGGGGTTCAAACACATTTTTCAAGTTTTCTCGAAAAAGTCTCCAATAATGATATAAAAGTTAGTTCATATTCTTCAAGGCGAGGCAATTGCCGACATTGTTTCGCCCATAAACTTTTTCCAAAAACCCAAAATTTTTGAGCTATGGGGGCTTTTTGGAAATTTTTTGAATAGGCTTTTGTGACCACCCTGTTGTGAAAGTCTTGAAAATATTGACAGATTCTGAAAGAGCAGACCAAGACCTTTCGATTGATGTGCCACATGTTACCTTTAAGCAAAAAAATAAGGTGTGTTTCGCCGAATCAAAATTTCAGGGCTTAAATGGCACAAACCATGGAATCGAACCACTTCTGCCATTTAAGCCCCAAAATTTTGATTCGGCGCAAAACACCTTATTTTTTCACTTAAAGGTAACATGTGGCACATCAATCGAAAGGTCTTGGTCTGCTCTTTCAGAATCTGTCAATATTTTAGAGACTTTCACAACAGGGTGGTCACAAAAGCCTATTCAAAAAATTTCCAAAAAGCCCCCATAGCTCAAAAATTTTGGGTTTTTGGAAAAAGTTTATGGGCGAAAAAATGACGGCAATTGTCTCGCCTTGAAGAATATGAACTAACTGTTATATCATTATTGGAGACTTTTTTGAGAAAACTTGAAAAATGTGTTTGAAACCCCCCCCCCCCCCAAATGGGTCCCAAGGGGCTATTGAGGGCCTTTGCAAATATCAAAAATGAAAAATTTTGGGTTGATTCCCTATCTGATTTTTTTGTTTCAAATCATTTGGTTCAGTAGTTTTCGAGAAAAATGCCTGATCCGGGTGGTCTGGCACACCCTGTATATGGGGTACCTAGGGCATCTTTGGTTTCTATTTTAAAGTTTAGAGGTAAAGTTGATGAAAGAAGAGACTAAAGGCATTATAAAGAGTTTGTACCTTTCATTGGCCGAGGCGGCGGTTGCACAGTATCACAGGATGGATTTTGATTGTAAACTGCTGTCCCAGATATTGTCTTCCCAGTGTCCTCGTGAGCGCACCAACAATAACCTTGAAAAATATTAAAATGATATGAATTTTTCAGATAACAATTTAAGACAGCGGTAGAAACTGTGTTGAATAGTAACCAAATTTTCGCATCCAAAATGAAATCAATTTTTTTTCAATTCAGCTTCATTGTCAACCTCTCTCTCAACACACGCACACTTAGTTTTGATTTCTGATGTTCAGTTAAAGTGAAAAATGACCTCTATTGCACCAATTAAGTTTGAATTCACTACTTGGGAAAAGATTACTACAATTGTTGACACCTCTCCTCTATTCACAATGGGGCTTGTACACTGTTGCTATAAGCGATTTAATAATTAACTCTGGTGTAAAAACCTCCAAAATTAACAATGGCAGCACTAAAAACCGCCGAAATCCACTCCTAAAAACTCAAGAAGCTCTTTTATTTACGCGAGTGTAATGGTGGCATAGGGCAGTCGTAAGTAATGGGATATTCCTATCTTAATTTCGTCTCTCTCTCTATGCTCACAAGGATGATTCACAGAGTAATGCGTCATCAGAGTAGTGATCCACATCCAATGAATGGTACCATGACATCTAATGACACTGGTGTCAAATGAAATTTGTCTCTTATTGGTCACTACTTGATGGAGTCACAGTATTGTTAGATGGGAATCTCCCATTATAACTGCCCTAAGCCGCTACTACACTCGCGTAAAGAAAGGCGTTTATTGAGTTTAAGGGTGGATTTTAGAAGTTTTCAGTGCTGCCATCGTTATTTTTGGAGGTTTTTACACTAGAATGGACAATTAAATTGCTTATAACATAAGTGTGCAACAGCCCAGCTTAAATAAAATATCAATATTTGGTCAATCGCCCAATCACACAAGTGATCCAGTAATTAATTTTTTTCTGTACAGTTTATGAGGTAGGCAATTAGTTTTGAAGTATCATTATTTATTAAAGATCCATTCAAGTTGTAAGGCAAATCATGATTTTAAAAATAGTGACCGAAAATTTAAGTGACTTTTCCCTCTCCTCAGCTCCATGATTTTCTGCAGAGCTGCATGGAGCTGTATGAGAGAACCTGAAGGGGTGCAAAAATGCCCAATATGGCATCTGCAGGTATGAAAGTGAGGAAATTTGCCCGGCCAAAACAATCTCGGGAATTGGCCTGAAAGTTTCAGAAATATCAGTCGCCTATTTTGAGTTCATACGGTGTTAAAACATGTATTTTTGAGATGAAATTTTTCACAAATCCTGGGAGGGAAAAATCCCGGATTACGTGAAACTTCCGGCATTTTGGAACACATTGCACCCCTGGGAACCTGGAGGGTGATTGGGAAGACTACTTTTAATACAAAATTGAAGGTAATGTAGATGCTCTATGGATTTGCATAATACGAACCTTTAGACTTGAAACATTGCACTTTCTTATATCTTCCATCAGGAGTGCACTCAGGTACATAGTTTGGCGTTGGCCTAAACTGCAGTTCGTCCAAAGCAGTTTGCCGATCGTAGATACAACCACTTGCTGTAATCATTCAAATGACCCTTATTGTACTGTAAGCAATGAAATGGTTTGAGCGGCAGGATTTTACTGTTGCTACTAGATTATTTTTCCGACGGGCAAATATTTGATCGTTTGCTCTCTTAATTAGTTGTAAGGAATTCATTTTCAATTGAAAAAAGTTAGGAAATGCAGAAGAGGTTTAAATTTACGTTCTGAAGTTTTTGATACTATTATTACTTTAACTTTCCAAGTCCAATTTTAAGCAAGCATTTTTGAGCAATTAGATGCTCTTGAAAAACATCAAGCATCAGTCTTAGGTTCTTTTAACGCAAACTCTCTTCCAAATAAATGAACCAAGATATTTGGCTCATGTACTTTTAAGTTACTGATTTCAAAAATGGAATCCATCAATATTGTTGAATTTTTGGCAAAGCTGTTTCCACGCTCTTACGATACTTAAAAATTGAAAGAGATTGATCTAGCACCGACAAGGAATGGGTTATCGTCAAAATAATTTCATAATTTCAGTGTCGATAGAGTTCGTCTTTAAAAATGTCCAGTTTTTTAATTTTTGTCAACTGGGAAGGGGGGGAGAGGGGCTCAAAGTTAAACTCAAAGTTCCATAACTTTCGACCAAATTATTATTTTGACTTTTGCTTCAGGCTAAAAGGTTTCTCTGTAAAAGAGCTTTCGATTGATGTGTATGAAAGTCCAACTAAAAAAATGTTAAACCAATTTTTTCAATTTTTCAATTTTTGGAACGAAATAAATTTGGTCTTTTGAGTCTGAAAAATACGTGCAACGCATGAAGGAGGATAAAAAACTATGGATATGAAAGTCAAAGGTATGTTCTTTTGAATGGCGTAAACCGTGATCCAGGGAAATTATTTTTTCAAAAGTTATAAGCGCTTAAAGTTGCGCACCCCTGAAAGTACGGTGCGGTCAGTGCACCCTCGGTGCGAGGGTGATGCAAGCCATTGAAAATATGCACTGACCGCACCGTAATTTCGGAAGTGCACAACTTTAAGCGCTTATAACTTTTGAACAAATCATTTCCCCACATCGCGATTTACGCCATTCGAAAGAACATAACTTTAACTTTAATATACATGGCTTTTGATTCTCCACCATGCGTTGCGTGTATTTTTTTCAGACTCAAAAAACCAAATTATTTTGGTTTCAAAAATTGAAAAAAATTGGTTTAACATTTTTTTAATCGGACTTTCATACACATCAATCAAAAGCTTTTTTCAAGAGGAATCTTTTGGCGTAAAGCACAAGTCAAAATAATAATTTGGGCGAAAGTTATGGAACTGAAAATTTAACTTTTAGCCCCCTTCCCCCTTCCCAGTTGACCAAAATTAAAAAAACGGGGCATTTTTGAACGCGTCTCGACGAGCTCTATCGACCCTGAAATGAAATTATGAAATTTTTTTGACGATAGCCCATTCTTTATGGGCGCTGGATCAACCTCTTTACTGAACTGCGAAGATTAACTTCATATGCAAGTCTTTCAAGGCTGACATCATTAAATGCGTTATTTCTTTCAATGTTACTTTATGGAGCCTTGATTTGCAAGGCTCTATAACTCAAGTCATCAAAAAATTTCCTAAAGTAAATGCTGATAGTTGATTATGCTAAAATGGATTTATAGGAGGTCATCCAGACTCCACAAAAAACTTTTTTACGGGGAAAAAAGATCTAGATTTAAGATGAAATTGTGAAAATGATTTAAGGTGATTTCTTTTAGGATGACATTAGATAGTCCATCTCTTAGCATAGAGGACTTTCAATTAGGTTCATAATTTTTAAGGGCGATAGTTCCATGTTAAGTCTAAATCCTTCTTTTAGCAAAATTGTTCATAAAGTCGGAAAGACAGTCGAACAATCAGATGACAGTAAATATCACAGACTGCTCAGCAATCCTCAACCTGGCTTTTACAGGACTGTATCCTTAAAATTTTGATCGAAGAGTAATGGGTTCTTTTTTTATAAACATTAGTTTGTAAGGAAATTGTACAGTTAGTGCATTAATGTCTGCTTCAAGTAAAATTTGACAGTTGAAGAGCATGGCTGTAAAGCGGGCAGATATTTAAAAATTTTATTTTAAAAATGAATCAGGAAACTATCTCAGTTGCTTTGAAACTTGAAAACTCTGGCTGAACAAAAATCTACTTAATAAGCAGTTATTAGTTGATTCATAGTTTAAAGTTTTCATTCTAACGTCATAATAAGTTCTCTCGCTCCTCTTTGGTTTTTGTTTTTAAAAATCTGGCTGTTTTACTGTGCTCTCTTTTATTCCAAATAATGGGGCTCTTGCTAACTTTTGCTGTAAGCTACTGTGTAGTTGATTCTTGGGTACAATCTAGCAAAAATTACGATGAGCACATTTAAAGGGGACAAAATTCACTCACAGACTCACAAAATGACTTCAAAGTTTGAGGCATAATGGCAGGGCTACATTAGTGTCATGGGAGATTCCTATCTAATTTGAGGCTTTTCTTTGTGTTTTTCTATAGAGAAAGTAACAAATTGGACAGGAATCCCCCATGATAACTGCGTAGCTCTGCCATTTAGGAGCAAATATGGCAAAGCCATGCAGGTATCATACCATAGGAGATTCCTATCTAATTTGTCTCTCTTTCTATAGGAAACTCACAAAAAAAGTCTAAAATTAGATAGGAATCTCTCATGGTACCTGCGTAGCTCCATCATTACCTTTTAAATTTCAAAGTCATTTTGTGAGTCTGAGAGTGAATTTGTAATTTTTCAGTGTTCTCATTGTTGTATTCGCTGGATTTAACTTAAGATTTAATGAAAATTCGCTTATAGCAACAGTCAGCAAGAGCCCTATTATGAATATTTCTCAGCAAGCTATAAGATTGTATACGATGATGTAGCTCAAAACACTTTAAGGTGATTCCTTGGCGTGGAGTGCAGATTTCTGCCGCCACAGCGCTACTTCATTTAATATCAAATTACAGGCGGACAGTAAATCATATTTGAGAAAACGGAGTGTCGGTTAATAGATAATCATCTGAAGTATGTCTTTGCAAAATATCCAGTCAATAACTTCAAAAATATGGCTGAAAGTACCAAAAAACGCAATTTCGCAATCGAATCTTGTATCGAACTGCGATGTTTCATTTTTTGGTACTTTCAGCCTTGTTTTTGAAGTTATTGACAGGATATTTTGCAGAGGCATTCTTCAGATGATCATCTAGTAGCTGACTTACCGTTTTCTCAAATATGAACTTCTATCGGCCTGTAATTTGACATTAATTGAAGTAGCGCTCTGGTGGCAGAAATTGGCACTAAACGCTGAAGAACCACCTTAAATCGTCTGAGTATCAAATTTTCCTTGCTCTACCTGAGAGCCATGACACTAAATTATTTTCAAAATCGTAACGTGAGCTTACCTTCCATCGGATCAGTCTCTGAGACGGACTCAAGTGGAAGTCGCGAATCCTCATTTTCCTCCTCCAGTTCATCTTCATCATTTATATCATGATGCATGTCATCATCGGTCTCTAGCAGTGGAGGTTCCTCTTCGTCCGATTTTTCCGGTTCTGTTTCCTTCTTTTCATCTTCTTCAGCCGACAAAGCTGGCGGTCCTTTTCCTCCTTCATCTTCTTTCTTGGTAGCTGTAATGCATGTTCACTGTTTTACATTATTTGGATGCACTTTACATCTCAGTATCTTATTTTTCGCCATGAATTTGAGCTGCTCCGTGCAAGAGCAGTCTCAAGAGCCGCAGCTTGCCTCTCCTGAATAGCTTCCTAAGTTTATGAAGCACCGTTTTAAAATACATAGCGAATAAAGTGATTTCAGGCACAGTACCTAGTTGTCTTAAATCCCTAGATGAGGGCTGTAACCAGTGATGGAGGTCGGGTAAATACCCAAGGGTAAATGGGTTTATAACTTCTCATTTTTTGTCGGCTTTTTAAAGTGATAAAACAAAATTTAAATATGCTGAATTCTTTTCTAGATTAAACTGAATGCTGTATCACGGGGTTCTGGGTTAAGAAATCTGCAGTGGGTGTCCTTGGAGTTCGGGAAAAATGTTATTTATAGCATGGATAAATAGCCGGTTTGGGTAAATACCTGGTTTGGATAAATACCCGAAGAAATAAATACCCGGGTATTCCACATCACTGGCTGCAACTCGTTTTTCTCAATTTTTCCTTTTCTGGTAATTGTGAAGGGAATATCAAGTATTCAGTACCGTATTTATAGGACCTCTGTTATTTTTGATAAGCTTATTGAGCCCAAAGTAATTAAAGTTGGTTACAGATTAAAAAGTTTATGAATATTCATGGTAATTCAAAGTTGGCATGTATTCAGAGATCAGAGCAAAAAAACCTCCATGAAGCTGGCCTTGACTTGAGAACACTTGAGAATCTCTATTCAAACTGCATTGAAAACACTTTTTACGGACAAAAAGGCTCAGCAAATGATGCGTTTTGTTGACGCTTTTTCTCTGGAGCTCATGGGTTAATTCACACTAACAGGACTTTTTGCTTAAGTCGAAAAATGGCATCATTAGAACGTCTAAAACTAGGTAAAAAAAACTAGGTCGGTGATTACAATTTTGTTGTTGTCAATATTTGCCCTACTTCGTTTCTTTCCTACACTCATTTCTTTACGAGACATTTATGCTTTACTGTTGTTTTATTTTAAAAATTGATTTTTGTAATCAATTATCCTTCTTCTTGTATTCAGTTTCCTAAAACTTGTAATTGCGAGTCCTGTAGACGTGTGTTAGCAATAATTCTTGTTAATTTTACCTAGGTTTTGCAGTAGTCAAACAGATTGTTAACAGAGCCCAGCTCTTAGAAGATACTTACTATCAAGGCCAAAACTAAGGCATTTGATCCATTCATCTTGAGTAATTTGCGAATCTCTATTTTCATCGCATAGAGGAATGAACGATTTTGCACAGCGTCTTGGTTTTACAACTTTCTTGACAAGCCGTCTCAGATTCCGGAACTCGGACTTTGATAAATTTTGATTCTGATCCACGTCCAGAACAGAGAACTTCCATTTTATTGCCTCTTGCTTTAGATTTTCTTTGGATGGTGGGTTTTCTTTGCTATAATCTGAGACAAAAAGTATGCAAAACTGATAATTTTTCTCTTTTTAATGAATCCACAGAGCATAAACATAACTAGAATGACCTGCCTGTAGACTAAAAAGGCAGTAGCAGCTGCAATCTGGCAACATTACATTTAGACCTTTGGAACCCATGTTAATTATCAATTTGAGGGAGCACGTTGTGCACCCTCAATATTTTGACCTTTTTCATTACTTTAAATGGACAAAGTGCAATGTTGCCAGATTGCACGGGCTGCCACTGCAAGGTGGATGGAATAAAAAGAAAGAGGTTTAGCCCATAACAGTTGATGTTATTATTAGTCCTTTTCAAAACCTGTAGGTACTGTCAGTGTTGAATTTGAGAGGACACTGTCAAAATATTTACTCTTTCAAATCCAACTGAAGAGTAAGAGCTAGATTTTTATTCAGGTTTAAATTTTTTGAACGTCGAAATCATTTTTTTTCTTTGAGTAACATGATGCTTTTAGAATAATAGACGGACACCCCTAGTCCCCTAGTCCTCTAATGCCCTTAAAATATTATTGTTTTTTCCTTAGAACTCTGTAATTATGAGTCTTTTTGTTTCACTTTCTTTGAAGAGGTCTAGAAAAGTGTAGATAACAAAAGGGAATAGTGAAACCACCTGCTAGCTTGTGTATCATAGTGCAATTTTAAGCAATAAACACA
This sequence comes from Trialeurodes vaporariorum, assembly GCA_011764245.1. Lineage (NCBI taxonomy): Eukaryota > Metazoa > Arthropoda > Insecta > Hemiptera > Aleyrodidae > Trialeurodes > Trialeurodes vaporariorum. Next base: position 55,355,731 of record VMOF01000111.1, on the reverse strand, counting down.
AACTCTCCAAAATGAAGACTCAAGAATGCAGTTGTAAAGAGAAAAAAAAATCATTTACAGTTACTAGTCTTGAGAAGGGCTGTTATTTTGCATTTAATTATACATATTTTTCCATTTAACTGGAAGTAAAATTTTTGAATATCCTGCCAAATTTGGCAACAATGGTCTAAAGGGTGTTGGGGTTCTTCTTTCTTAGAGCCTATTCCCTATTTTTTTGGAACATCCTTTTCTAATTTATTTTGCCCATGTGCAAAGGAATTAAGGAATTACTCAACAGCCCACCTCCTTTAATTACCTAATTGTGTTGTTTGGATACAGTAGAAATACTTAATATCTAAATCTCATGAAGAAGGAACAATTACTTAGAGGAAGGAAAATGGTCGTGCTGATGAAGGTGGAGCAAAACAAATACATGCATTAAAATATCTACTTACTGCCATTTCGAGGAATTTCTCTGTTAAATTCAGTTCGGAAAATGTGCACTAAATTGTTGACGAACAATGCTCTGTTTGATGCATCGCAATCTGTCGGAAATATTGAAAGACATCAGATTTAGTAAATGAATCAAAGAAGAATTTTCTTTTAATGTGAATCATAAAATGAATTAGGAATAATTTTTTTTAATTTTCCGTCGTTCTTAGGTGAATATTTCATCATACAGTCATAGTGCATAAGTCAGTAGCGGCTCGAGCAATATGGTAACAATGTTTTCTCTCCATTTGATTCCACATTAAACAATCGATTTGATAGTGGATAGCTGCTTTGTCAGCAATCGATTGTTTTACATAGATTCAAATGGAACAAACACATTTTTGCCAAATTGCTCGAGCTGCCACTGGCATAAGTAGTTTAAATGGCAAGGTGGTGTCAGTTTTGCAAACCAGAGAAAAATAAGCCTTTATGATCCAACCCTTCTCCTGTTTTGAGAATAGTACCCTTCCCCTGAATGATGCATTAAAGATGCAATTCAGAGACTTTACTTGAAATCTTCTTCACTTGGCTTGACATAAGAAATACTCAAGTCCTTGTGGAGTCAAATTGAGTAAAAATAATCACAATGCAGTGGTGCTCACTGTTAATTTGAGAAGTATTGAGTTTAGTTCAAGGAATCTAGAGCTACCTTGACATTGTCTTTGTGAGACTTATCTTGAATGAAAAACTGTGTGTTTTTAAAGGGTCTCTGAATTGCCAATTTTTGTAAATTCTTGTTTAAAAATCCCTTGAAATCTGTCCGAGAATCTCAAGGCATTTTTGTTCAATGTTCGTTTCTGCATTGGAAATTGAATCCGAAATTGAATATTTAGTTAGTCAAGTCAAGTAGATCTGAATCAATATGCAAAGATAGTTGTTTTAAAAACAAACCAACTAATATTTAAGTGTACTCAAACTTACTTCTTCTTTGGTTTCTTGTGTTTTTCTGACCAGCCTTCTTAGATTTACCTGTACAGAAAAATAAAAACACTAATTTAATAATTATTTACAAATTCAAAATCAATGATGGAAGGGTAAATTTTTTTTTGAAGGAAAACAAAGTATTGAATAATGTCCTAGGAAGAATAATTAATAGTCGAACATTTGGGTATTGGTTAATGTTGAGTAATTATTGGTTAATTTTTGTTCGATATTTTAATTTATTTTCTTTCTATTGTTTCTTTTGTGGCATTTTTTTATTTTGTGACGCGGCGGATTCTAGTTGTTGCTTCTTCAATGCTCTTCTGATCCTTGTGTTTCCATTGCATTATTGGCTGTGTTGTTTTTCCATAATCAAGCTGTTCCGTTTTGTCGTCATTAGGGTCAATTTCTATTGTTCTTTCCCATTTCATGGTTATTTGCTGTTGTCCATTGCAGCCCGTTATGTGTCCTCATTGGGTTCCGACCATTTCGTCAACACAATTCCGATCTAGATACGCCATTGCTTACCCAAGTTCCAAGTCAACACAGAATACTATGAAGTCACCTTTGGCAACTGAGACTTTTTCGCTTTCAAAGTCATGTGACGCAATACCAGATCGGTAGTGAAGAAATAGTCACTTTCGCTGAGGAGTGATAAACCCAATTCACAGGACATGTGTCGCGCGTCTGCGACTGCATGTAAGAACGCACAGACGGCAAATTAAATAGTGTCAGTCGGCGCCTTAAATGTTGGCTCGGGTAGGCAACCTGCAATGCTTAAATCTGCAGTGATTGGTATTGCAGGTGGCCTACCTATGTAAGCAAAACCGACTGACATTATTTAGACCTTCGTACTCGCTCAAACTAGGATCGTCAAAATGGCATCGGAGAGCCGAAATCCACCTTAAACAGGTGAGCCAACCGTTGCATGTTTGGTTGATGTTCCATTCGTCGAACAACTGAGCAAATTGGCGACCCCTCAAACTGCAGAGTTATTTGACGATTGATGGTGTGTCATCTGTTCACCAACCTGCAGTCAACCAAAGCAATATAACCCCGTTTTGAGGTGTTTTGGTCAAGGTTATGTTTGAATTTTAGAAATGTCAGGTTGGCAGTTCTGCAGTTAGATCAAATCTTTATCTATTTGACCGTGTACGAAGGCTTTTTGATTCGCCGACTGTTCGTGTACTGCACGAGTTCTTGATATCTTGAAAGTCTAAACCACTGTTTTTTTCTTAATTCCTGCATCTGACCTTTATTAGTTTTTCTCCTCGGTTTTGTTAGGTGTGATCCACTTTTCCTCTTAATAGGTCTTTTGATCCTCACAGATTCGTGAATTTGCAGAAGCGATACATTCGTGTGTATTTTTTCAGTGAAGGGTGTAAAAAGCGAGCTGTTATTATGTTTCAAAATTTTCGTCAAAATTGACTTTAATTCTCGTGCCCCCCCCCCCCCCCACGGTCTCCGCAAAATTTTCTAGATGATAAGAATGGAGTTCATAACCCCCTCAGTAGGTACCACACCGAGCTGTTCGTTTTCGTAACTCGACCTCTGATCAACAGTAAAAGCTGCTTCGCATTCTTAACATTTGCAAACTACCGTTTAATCGAGCGCCTTCAATTACCGGGACAGGCAAAATGAACTCCGTGGAGTAGGAATATTTAACTACCCACTAAATTTGAGCGAGTCATACTTATTGTTATTAGTAGTTTCTACTCGTAATCTGAACCTGGTATTAAAAGGGTTAAGGGTCTGCGTTAAATGACAACGTCGCCGTGAATGTCTTGGACGTAGACTACCAATTTTAGACGTTTATATTCATGTCGTAAACAAACTTTCGCCATTAGAATATCGGTTGCTAATGCTTTGGACGTTCTATCGAAAACCTTTCTATTCCTTCGCACAAATCAAAGGGAATTTGAGCTGCGTTTGAGAGATAACCTATGAAAAGGTTGAAAGGGAGCCAAAAGGATACGGATTATCGGTTAAATACACGCGGGTACTTGCTGGACGAAATGAAGCGTTCTAATGCGATAGCCAAAAACATATTTCAAATTCAGCTGTAGCTCTCGCTTCAAGTATTTAAAACCACCGTGCCATGAAATCAGCGCAGCCAATCTGATTAATTCAATATCGCCGTATTCACCGGGCTTACATCCATAATGGGGTCATTTGGAGTGATGTCAAAAAGCAATCCATTACTTCAAAACGTCGCTCTAGTTTTAAATATACATATTTAACAATGTATTTTTTGAGGTTTATCTGTAGATTGCTTAGATTGCATAGATTGGTTTTTTCCCGGAATCAAAACTCCAATGACGAGTCCTTTCTTCTTTCCTCACGGAAGGGGACAATGTTTGACGATGTCAAGATTATTTTATTTGAAAATTGATATGAATTAATCTGTAAGTACAGTCAGGAACAAAAAGAATGTCAGACGACTCCTACAGTTTGGCAACCTGCAGTACCTACTTAAATCATTGAATTTAAGCATTGCAGGTAGCCTATCCAAGTCAAAATCTAAGAAGACATCGCCGTTCCTCAAGTACTTTTGGCGTAAATTAATCCGATTTCAGCCGAAAAATGTTGACTTATATAGGGCAGAGCTGGTCTAGGGCGCTATCCATCGGATTGAAATCTGAACTAGCTTCGCCCAGAATCACTTTAAGGTAGATGTCCCAATTACCGCCACTGTCCCAGTTACCGCCACCCTATTAATTTATTCTTTAAAATAAGCCTACCGTAGAAGGGAAATTTAAGAGAATATGGGAAAAGTGTTTTTCATAGGTTGGATGAGCTGGTGAAAAAGTCTGAAGTTGATATTCTGCAGCACCTTAAAAATCACAGAAGTGGACACCTGCACAGGACCACCTGTTTGTGCCGATTTCTTAGTAACTTCGTTAAGGGACAAGCTTAAATTATTATATTTTTATTATTTCCTAACATGCTTTATGAATGAAAAGCCAGTGAAAATATGTATGGCGATTATCAGGACAGCTGATCTGTCAATAATTGGGACAAAGATTTTTCGAGTTTTATTCATAATTTTTCCCCTCTTTTTTTTTTTTTTTTTTAACTGGAATGTATTTGAGAGGTCTTAGTGCAAACTCCCCCCCCCCTTTGATACGCTTTATTGAAATTAAATGTTCTGACAAAGATATTTACAATAAAAAAAACTGGTCAGCCCCACAATCGGGGCTATCGACCGCAGCGACATTTTGTTGACACTTATATAAATAATAATATCCCCCCCTTTTTTTTTCCTTTCTTCTTCCAATTTGAAATCAATCTTAAAATTAATATTGCCATAAATTTCAATAACTTATACTTATGAACTAAACTTTTCTACAATTAAAATAAACAAATAGGCAATGCATGAGATTCCCTTTTCTTCATAAAATTATTTTTTCTTTTTTCTTCTCTACCTCCCCCCCCCCCCCCCAAACAAATCCTAGATTTGATTAAAATTAAAATTTTTACAGGTATTTTACGGAAATTTTTCACAAGGGTGGCGGTAATTGGAACATCTACCGTAGGGAACCATGATTGTGCGGGGGAGGGGTAAGGGGACTGGCCAGAGAGTGTACTGACATGCAAATCAATTTGTTCAGAAAAACGAGACGTCTATTATATATGCACACCATTTATCTGAACCGGCGACCCACTCGATTATGTAAGGGCAATGTTCATTCCTTTGCTTACCTCTTTGAGGACATTTTGGTAAGGCATGATGAACGGAAGTTCCGGGAATAGCTTTACCCATTGGCGTCACACACCAACAGAATCCCGCGGCTTCGTGACACTGAACCGGAGCGTACCGTCCGTCGGCTCGGCACTTCGGTGTGTACCCATAATTTTTTTGGTTAAAGCAAGGCTGCTTTTCTGAAAAAACAAAGTTAAACATGTATCGTTAGTATTGTAATCAATAAAAGAAATTTCAGTCATGGTAATTCTGCCAAATGTAAACACGGCTAAGGAATGACCCAATGGGGCAGTTGCAAGGATCTGAAATTCTGTGTTTTTTATGAAGAAAATGATAGTACTTGATAAGCTGAGAACAACGATGTCTTCCCAAGTGCCCCGGTTTTGGAGATACACACGTGTAAAGTTGTAAAAAATCGAGTGCGTAGTGACATCTTTACGCGGAATTCCCATTTAAAACAATGCATTTTGGGCCAAAATATCATCTCCGGAACAATGGGACTTAACGAGAGACCAAAGGCATCTTTGTTCTCAGCTCATCAACTACTTCCATTTTCTTTATAAAAAACACAACATTTCAGACCCTTGCAACTGCCCAATGGTGATGGTGAACACACGTTACTCACTTAATATTCTGAAAAATAGAAAAAAACAAAAAACAAAAATAAAAAAAAAAAAAAAAAAAAAAAAAAAACAGAAAAATCTCATTAAAATACCTGGTTATTTTTACCCCACCAAATACAAATGAAATGAACAATCCCAGCTATGCTGATGAGTGATGACATTTTCTTACAAATTTTTTTCTTCTCCTTTCAGAATATTGCTTGCCAGTGGCGAGGCGTGCGATTTGGCAACGTTCCTTTTTCCCATTTAAACATATCAGAATGATCGAAATGCCTGGTCATCGCCTCGTTCGATTATTTTGGTGAATTTAAATAAAGAAAATACATTGTTGCCAAATTTCACGCCTCGCCACTGATGATTTGCTTCGCCAGTGTTCATAAGCGCTCTATTTTTTAACCGTTTTCACATTTGGTACGTAAGCAGTCGCGTAAGTCCTGCGTCAACGACTCGACGCAATCTGCATTACTCACTATACTCAAATCTTTCTCGATTTCAAGAGAACAAAAGAAAAGAAAGGATTGAGTGCGTTGTTTTTACGAGTAATGAGGGTTGCTTCGTCGTCGACGCAGGGCTCACCTGCGACTGCTTGTACCGTCTTGTCCCATCGGGGACCAAGACAATGTCTGAACTCCTTAGATTTTGGTATAGTTAGGCCACCTGCAAATTCTTCAAAATAAGTATTGCGAGTACCCTACCTTCAGGAGTCGTCTTGACATTCATTTTTGTCCTCGACTGCTCATTGTTTACCTTACTTCAGTGGTGGCTCGTGCAATTTGGCAACAGTGCATTTCCTTCATTCAAATCTATGTAAAACAATCGATTGTTTGGTGAAGCACTGCTTCACTATCCAATCGATTATTTTGTATAGAATCAAATTAACGGACAACGTTGTTGCCAAATTTCACGGGCCGCCCACTGCCTTACTTGAATGAAAATCGGCATTACCACCATTGAAAGCGGCATTTATGCCGAAAGGGGCCATCAACTATACCGTAAAGGTCTTTTGTACTTGGTTTTTTCTCCCGCATTAAAGATTCCAACTGGTATTGAAAACGGATATGATTATTAAAGGTTTAGGGGCCACCAAGCTGTATGAAAGTGGATGTTGGGTCTTTCCAGGTTAACTCCTTAACTGTCTCACCCGTCACATTTAAAATCTGTATTTTCGGTCTCAAACTTGACCTTTTTTTTTTTTTTTATAGGGATGGAAGGAGATCGGACATTTAATCACCCTTAAAATCGTCAAAAAGTTAAAAATGACGAGTTTTAGACGGAAGAAAATGTTTTTAAAATGTGACGAGTGGGGTCATTGAACCTATGGAATGATCCTAGTGCGCAACAATCGCCAGTTATGCCCACTTGGAAGCTTCTTGTTGTTGGAAGATCCACTTCGATCGGTCGTCTGAAAAGCCCTGTAAATCCCTGTAAACTCGACAGTACGGAAAGACAGGCCTGTTGCCTGTTTCGCCGCTGCTATAGACTGTTTTAGTAGAGCGATATATCGTATCGATTGCCGTCCGAGGGCCTCTGGTTCCAAACAAACTCTGGTTCAATGTAATTTCCCCATAAGCGAACTTTTAAACGGAAATTTAGGGTATTAAATCAAACAATTAATGCGACCTTCTTGCGATTATGAATTCTACGTCCTGGAAAATGCTTAATTTTGCCTGGTTCCTTGACTAAAACTGCCGGAATCAATAAGATATTACAGATTAAATGTTGCATTTGTAGGTTAGAATCGCCCGAAATCCCGCCAATTCCACAACAACAACAATAAGATTTGGGCGATTCCAACCTCCAAACGCATCAATTAATCTGTAATATCTTGTTGATTCCGGCAGTTTTACGGGTGGAACCAGGCAAAATTAAGCATTTTCGAGGACGGAGAATTCATAATCGCAAAAAGGTCGCATAAATTGTTTGGTTTAATACCCTGAATTTCCATTCAAAAATCCGCTTATGGGGAAATTACATTGAACCAGAGTTTGTTTGGAACCAGAGGCCCTCGGATGGCAATCGATACGATATATCGCTCTACTAAAACAGTCTATTTGAGCCTCAACCGCTTGATGCCTTGAAAAGATTCGACCGATTCAATTTAGCTAGCTTTTAGTAAGTACTATGATTTTCAAAAGGAAATTTTTTTTTTTTTTTTTGTTTTTTTTTTTTTTTGTTTTTTTTTAACTCTTTGGAAAAAACAGGAAAATTTGTCAAAATCGAAATTTCGATGCGAGAGGACTCTCTTTTGCAAGTAATAGTACTTACTAGCTCCGATTACTTTATTTGACCAGTACTTTTGATTTCTCGCGAATCGCGGAGTTTCGCCGGTTTCGCGCCAAAAAAGGTTGAGTAAGTAGTTTTACCTGTGTTTGTGTCAGGTTGGTTACTTACTTGCCCTGCCTCGGGACAAAATGCGGTCGCGTAGCCGCAGCTCAGCCGAGGAGGAGAGCGCGGTTCGATCTGTTTGAAGACCGTTAAAGACTGCGGGCAGCGCGGGACTCGAAGTCGACACGCGGTGCGGCCACAAATCACGGATGAAAGGTGAATCGAAGGGGCGGGGGGGGGGGGGGAGATGTAGTAACGTACGAGAATTTGTAAAGGTGTGTGCTGGTGTGTGATAGCCTCACACTTGCTCATCTGTCAAAAACAGCAATAACAACACTTCATGGGTAGAAAGAGGCTCTCACACACAAATTACAGGGTGAGCAAAAAATCAGGCACATGAAGAAAAAAGACAAGTAGAATTTACCATCTGCATAGCTGATTTTGAAGTCTGCTATCAAGTATGGCAAATTTTACCATAATATGGTGAATGCAATGGTAAATGCAACGTACCTTATGGTAAATTAAGATAACCTGTAGGTACATTTCATCACAAGGTACGTGGTATTCACCATATGATGGTAAAGTTTACCATACTTGATAGTAGACTCCAAAATCAGCTATATGCAGATGGTAAATTCTGTCAGTCTTTTTTTTCCGTGCAGCGCCTTATTTCTCGCAATAGAGCTGTTGAATACTTTCGCTGCACGGAAAAGAAAGACTGGTAGAATTTAGACCATCTGCATAGCTGATTTTGGAGTCTGCAAGAAAGTATGGTATACATTTAAGTAGATTGTGGTGAAATGTACCAACAGGTTACCTTAATTTACCACAAGGTACGTTGCATTTACCATATTTTCTAGCAGACGCCAAATTAGCTATGCATTTGGTAAATTCTACCAGTTTTTTTTTCTTTCGTGTACAGGCGATTTAAGGATCGACTCAGGTGATCGACCTACAAAAATAACGATGGTAGCATTAAAAACTTACGCTATAGCATGAACTCACAAATTGCGTTTAAACTCGCAACCGTAATGGCGGCGTTCGGCACTAATAACAACTAAAAACTTTTGATTTTTGGTGTGTGTGTTCCGGTGTAACGGCAATAGCAGAGTCGGGCTAATAGGAGTGTAATCGATGTGTAATCGGTAATCTTCAAACCTATCGGTGGTATACTTAAATGTACTCCTCACATATTTAAAATGAACTTGAGTCATTTCGATTTTTCTCGTATAAAATCAGCCCTGACTACCGTAAAATCACCTTTTGTAAGACGACGTACCCCCATTGCCCAACTCTGGAAGTTATCGACGTATCATTTAATAAGGGCTGCGCGATATTTAAATCTGGGAGTTCAACCCCTGGGTAACTTTTCAAGACGGGTTAAAATGAAAAATAATATTAATAACAATAATATAATGATGAGGAATTGAGGAATGAATGATTTGGCCGAAACCACCCATCTCAGGCTCTCGATCTATTCAAATGTTGCAACTCAGTTATTTTTGGTCACCCTGTATGAGTCTGAATTCTACCAGTGAGAGAACAGGTGTTTCTCCAAAATATTTACTACTCGCAACTAGTTTAATTTAAGAGTCCATTTCCACTACCCCTAACTTATTGTTCTCTCGTCCCTCCCCTTATTCTCAGTTCTCACCACCACCTCTAAGCTAATCGGCCTTTCTTGACGCGGCCACAAACACTTTCCTCTCTTCCCTTCCCCGCCCCCCCCTTCTTCTGTGGATTCGTTGTACGTATATTCGTTCCACGGTCCGGTTTTTGAGTCCTTTATTTTTTCCGCGCCTTGATCCCATCTTTTGATCAAGTGGTTGAGAGGTATCGAAAGTGAATTTTGAAAAGAAAAAAATAAAAGAAAAAGAAGAAGGTAAAACCCACGCAGTCTGTTGAGGTCGGTCTCATCTGCATGTTTTTTCATTTTTTATACCTTCTTTTCTTGGTGTCATTATATAGAGGTCTACTCAATCTACAGATAGATGCTGGTCCGCAGCTGAAAATCTATCCTTGAGTGAACGCCGCTCGCCCTGCGAAAAAGGGTGTCTCCGGGGTTCTTGAGCTTGAAATTGTTCTCAATTTTAAGCTCTCGAGAAGACAATTTCGTCTGTTAAAAAGGAAAAAAAAAAAAAAAAAAAAAAAAAAAAAAACGCAAATAAAATTTTCGCCGTATTTATCAGTATAATACTGTCAGTGCGATGCGTGCGATTTGGCAACTTCCCTTTTTCCCATTTATACACATTAGAATGGTCGAAATACCTGGTTATCGCCGATGACTGCGAAGCGCTCGACTCTTTGGTGAATTTAAATGGAAAAAATACATTTTTGCCAAATTTCACTCCTCGCCACTGAAAACTGTTCTCATTAATGTCAAGAGCAGGAATTACTTTTCTTTATAAATTCAGTTAGGCGGACAGACGGTATAGCAAAAAAAAAGAAGAAAAAAACACGCGCGCTTGCGCTTGTTAAGAATGGGTGCACGACCTTAATCAATAATTGATAGGCAGAGTGCTTCAGGTTTAAGCAGCAAAAGGTTTTTGTATAACTGCGATTTTTATAACTGTTTTTTTTTTTTTTATTTTTCTCAAAAATCAAATTATATCAATTTATGAAGTAAATAATTTATTAATATTTATACCTTTATCAGAAAGGTTTAGAATACATAATTTGTGAGCTTAAATATATACTTCTCACAGCTACTCATAGTATTTTTCAGGAGCAAGTCTTATCAAAACGGGTCGCGCACCGATCGTCCAAATTGTACAGGTGTTATGTTCTCTTCGGGATGTTTCAAAACCACCTGGCATGCTTTTATTGTAGCTGAACTAAGGCTGATAGGAAAATTCGGCCAAAATTCGGACCGAGACGCACATTTTGAACCGGCGATGGAGGGTATGTGGAGGACCCTCCCTCCCACCCACCCCAAGAATGGGGTGGGAGGGTCTTTCAGAGGGGTTTTCTCGTGCATTGTAGCCATCATAAACTGAACTTTGAACTTTCGGTCAATCGGTACGAAATCATCGATGGATTTAAAAGTCTCATCAAATGTACACAACACTGGCGCAACCAGTATCTCTTCCATCTCTCTCATTGCCCATTTGAATGCATGAGTAGGAAAAGGACAGAAGGAGGGGGTTTTATCCCTTTGTCCATCCTTGTCTAACATACGTTTCTTAATGGATAAAAGAGAGAGATGAAGAAACTCTCGGTGCGCTACTGGTACACAAAACGGCAGCTCTGCCGCTAGAATACGTGGAGATTCTCCCAGTGGCGGCTCGTGAAATTTGGCAACCGTGTCCTCCTCCTATTTAACCAATGTAAAACAATCGATTCTCCCGGAGGCTGCCAGCCTCCGCAAGAATCGATTATTTTACCTACGTTTAAATGGAAAACTTGCATGGTTGCCAAATATCACGAGCCGCCACAGGATTCTCCATCACGCAAGAAAGTATAAGTTTTGTAATTTATGGCGCGGACTAATCGCTTTTGTCAGATAAAGTGATCTTAATCGAAGACTACACAGCGCTTCCGTCTTTTTGGCACGCCATTGCTAACACGCGAAGGGACTTGCTGCCACTTTGAACCCTGTAGCAACCCTCGGTTGACAATTTTATAGGAATTTTCTTGCTCACTGTAAACTTTTGTCCGCCTCACTGCTTCGAATTAAATATCCATAATGTTTACTGACATTATTTGTGCATGCATCGATGAAATTGTGTTTGAAATTTATCAAAGCATATTCTTTTAACTAGCTAATCTTTTTGGTCGTCTGATTTTAATCGATTTGAACCGATTTGAACTTGTATAGCGGGTCACGCTTGTAAGCAAATGTAGCCATCTTAACCTTCTTACGACCAGGTTATGAAGGCAAATCAGTGTTCACTCGCTCAAATTAAGTAGGTAGTTAAATATTTCTACACCGCCGTGCTGATTTTGCATACACACGTGATTGAAGGCGCTCGAGGACCCATAATTTTTCAATTGTCAACAATTTGGAGTCGTATTTACTGTGAATAAGAAATCGAAAGTGAGACAGATCTAGTCACACTTCGCAGATCTGTCGTTTTGCGTATAATTAATGACTTTTTTCAATTCACCGAAGATTTCCACCGGTTGAGAAAATATGACAAAATTCAGCCTTGTAAGTACATGTAAAGTCCTCGTTTGTTGTTTCCAAATAAGATATTGGCCACAATCAGGGAGCTTGGGGCAAAAAGTGAGAAGTTAGATTTTATTTTTATTCTTTGATGGCATCCTCAGTTAATGACCCCCTCCCCACTTCCCCCGATCGGCTCCGGCGACAATGCAAATTTGACGATTCTTCGCAAATTAATTGCCTGAGCAAGGAAAACCTATCGTGAGAAACATTGTACAATGCTTTTGAACATCGCGTTTTTAACGCAATTAAAACAGCGAAACATGAATTAATAATGGAGTTCATTCTACTTTCGAACATTCAATTTTGAGGTTATCGGTCTCTCTGGAGTTGTGCGATTTATAACAGGGTTGCCGTTTTTGCGTGAATATGTTGCATTGTTGCACAGTGGCTGCTCGATCAATTATAGGCGACCATACTTTTTACCATTTGAATCCATGCAAAAGTATCGATTTCTTGGGGGTTCGATGGAACTCCAGAAGATCGATTATTTTACGTGGGTTTAAATGGAGAGAATCCATTGTTGCCACTTTGAGCGAGCTGCCACTGATTTGATAACATTACCATATTCAACGGCGATGGGTGATATTCCATCGGTGGACAAAAGTATCACAGATTATAGCTTTCTTATGCATGTGGTAAAGTTATACTGCTGAACTGAATTTTGTAATCTTTTAAGCACCAGTAGAATCGCTCGTTGAATTTGGAAATTCTATAAAATTCACGCAAAATGGCAACCTTGTTTATTGAGACTCTGCATCTCATTTGACCGCACAATGAAAGAGTCGATTCCTACACATTTGATTGACCAAAGTTTAATGCCATCGCCTGTCCTCTCTTTTTATTTCGTCGCTCTGTGGTGTGAGATTGAATAATACTGTTCAAAAATCAGTGAGAAAGTCATCTAAAAATCATCGTTTTTGGCCTTTCAAGTTTCAATTTAATACTTTTCAGTGATATTTCTTGGTTTAAATCACTTGTTGACACTGTTTTCTTTGATTAAAAATTGTTTGGAAAGTTTATAATTAATAAATTGATGAGAACTTGATTTTCTAATTTTTGCCCACTTTTTGACGATCTCAGACCGTAGTTCGCCGCCCACACTGCCGCTTTATCACGCGTTCATGTGCTGAAAGCTTCCAATCAAATGAAATGAAATTATGGAATTTCACCAAAACATATTTCAGACCTTAATTTGGGATAAAAGCTAGCTGTTTCAGTTAGTAACGTATGCAAATCAATAACCAATAAGCAGATATAATTGTATTATTTTTCTCTGATTTTTTATCGATGCTTCCGCATTATTACATCCCTAACGAAATCCTCATTTGAACCCTTCGAAAAAATTGACTCTATTTCATTGACTATTCATTTACTTACCCATCATGTATTGTTTTTTTTTTTTTTTTTTTTTTTTGATCAGAGTTTACCTTTCCAGACTCTCCCTCCTCGCCTAATAATTGTACGTATTTGCTTGGAAAAAAAAAACCCCGACAAACAAACAAACAAACAAACAAACAAAACAAAAAATAAAAACAAAAAAAAAACAAAAACAAAACAAAACAAACAAAAAAATACGGAAGTAATTGTATAATCCTCGAGGCATGTTTCACATAGCCTGAATATTTTAATATTTATTTATTTTCAACTGTGCGCTCTTCGATTAAGTTTTTTATTTGAGCTCAGCCCGTAAATCGACAGATGGCGAGCTTATCACCGTTAAAAATCACAATTCAACCGAACTCTCCCATTTCGCAAATTTACTTCAGGACACCCGTAACGTCGAAGCGCAGAATTTAATTTATTTCAAATACTTAATTTCATATTATGGAGTTTCGATTCTCAATTAGAATTACCTTGTGCATTTTTGTGTTTCCAGAACGCGCAAAATCGAGTGTATTTTGCCGTTCTCGCGATGAATCTTTTATCTGGTAATGATGGTCTGGTTTTTATCTGGTCTTTCCCGAATAAACTTTTCAAAATAAGTACTTTCATTTCCTTCGCGGAATTTAATTGCATTTATTCTTAGATACAGTGGAACCAATGCAAAATTTAATTCATATTTGAACTTTTGGTCTTTGTAAAAACCAAGTATAAAACAGTGGGCGTATTTTCGTCCTCAAAAGTTCATATTTCGAAGCATTATTGCGCGTATTTCTAATAAGGAAACAGGTAGCCTATTTTTATCTGACGAACGGTCTGCCAGGTGAAAAAAACGACCCGATAACACACGCAATAATATTTCGGAATCTGCATTTTTGAGGACGAACATACCTTTTGTTTTATACATGGTTTCTTCAAAAGAATTCCTTATTTAGTTATTTTTATTGAACTCAATTTTCCATCTTTTATTTCATGGTCTCATCTTAAATCCTAATCGGAGCTCTGACAATGTTTTTGGAGTTGAAGATTAAAGTTCAATGATAGTTTGGCTAAAAATGAAACATTCATCACTTCGAAATCGGTAAGGGAGCATCAATGAGCTATAACTTTAGAGTGGCACATCAAGGAACGTTCCGCTGGTTCATTGTTGTCACCTAGGGCGCCGCCATCTTGCCGTAAAAATCGATTTTGAGGTTAAATTTTGTAGGTTGTTTCCGGTCGTTTCGTAAACAAACTCGGGCATCGCCGGAAACGACCTACAAAATTTAACCTCAAACCTTGGAATCTACCGTCCACATTCCCGCCAAATTCCGAACGACCTACAAAATCTAACCTCAAACCTTGGTATCTGCCGTCCAAATTCCGGTTTTTCCCGGGATTCCTTCTACCCTGTGTGGCACAAGGTGGACCAGCCCGCTGCCACTCTAAAGTTATAGCTCATTGGGGAGCATCCGTCAATTCCTGTAATCTCAGGAAAGCATTTTATAGTTCATTATTATCTTTTCCGTGGAGTTTTTTTTTTTTTTTTTTTTTTTTTTTATATGTATCTTTCTTTTATTACCGAGATATTGCATTCGAAATTCACAGATTAACCATCTCAGGAAAAAAAATTCTGGCCATGAAAAAGATTACAATTCACTATGAAATGCTTTCCTGTCATACAAACCGTATAACTAAAAACGAACCGAGTCTTGTTTTTGAAGTTATGGATGCTTCTCCAATTGCGAGGTGATTTTATTTCATTTTTTTTAAATCAAAAGGTAATTAACCCCATATCTCCGCTTGTCTTTACAAACGGTTTTTAAGTTTCTATCAACTGTCAGTAAGCCGTTATTATTTTCCAGATAATCCTCCTCCGACTTCCAGTATTGCCTTATTCGGGCTTGCAACTCTCATTAATCCTACCGTTTTGGAGCTTCTGCGTTGGAAACATGGAATGAAGTATTTCTTTAGGTAAAGAGCTTTGCTTCTTGCTTTATGCTCTCGATGACTCAAAAGCAACTCGATTCTGTCATATTGAGGCTTTATTAACCCATTTGTGCCCAGAACTATTTTAGGTCTCAGATTTTCGTGAAATTTTCAAAGTTAGTCCATTTTGGTCCCAAAAACACAATTCCCCCCCCCCCCATGCATTTTTATAGCCAAAAACGCTTGGTGCGAAAACGCACCACTAGCTACATACAATATCATTTGGGAATTAATGTATAAAAAACACCGTGTTTTTTGGTGCGTTTTCGCTCCACTAGGCATAAATGGGTTAAGGCATGATGGAGTTATAGAGGGACAAGAACGCGATGTTAATTTGGTCCAACGAGGTAAAGCAATAGAGAGGCAGAGGCTGATACCTGTTATAAGGTCTACCCCAAAGTGAGTCAGCATGGGCGATCTGACTCTAGTTTGTTTGCCTCATATTTTTTAACCTTAAATAAAAAATTGCAATTAATCCAGTGGAAATTGGTGTCAAACGAAAGTGCAAGAGTTTCAGAGAGGCTATCTGGACACAGAATTCTTATAAAACTATCCAGGTGAGAAAATTTACCTTGTCTCTGTTATGTGTCAGTTTCTTTATCATGCAAATCCTTCCGCAAGAAACAGTTTTATCGGTTTCTAAAAACACCCTAAAACACTTGCTTTTTCGTTTGTAACCAATGACAAATGTATTTGTCAAAATGTTTGTTTTGTTTTGTTTTGTTTTTTTTTTTTTAAATTTAAAGGTTAAAAAAAAAGATGCAAACAAACCGAGCCTGAGTGAGAATGTCCTTAAGAGCTTTCCATCAAGGCTGCCATTTATCTAGAGTGGCGGTTTAATGGGCAACCTTTGGTACCACCATGCATGAGGGATTTTGAGGTTAGGTTTAAACGATTAATTTGTCCATTTGTTTCCGTGTAATTAAATGCGGCGCACAGTGGACCGAAACATGGTCAAGCCTCTTTGCGCCGCATATAAATAAATGGGAACAAATGGACAAATTACTCACTTAAAGCTAACCTCAAAATCGATTTTCATGCACAGGCTACTCATTAAACCGGCACTCTAGATAAATGTATAGCTCGTTGATTTGGTCGGAAAATCTTCATCTTCATTTTCGTCGTTCCGTTACGAAAACTGGGATTTTACGCCTTTCGCATAACGCTTATTGATCCTAGCTAGCGTAGTTTTTTCTACTTTGCAATCGCGGGGTGATTGTTGAGCGAGAGGTTATTGGTGTTGAGAATATCGAGACGGTGCATTTCTTACCTCTGCAGCGGCCTTTGTGTTTGATTGTGACATTCTGTTTGTGGTGGCATTGAGCTCGGAGCAGGGCGCATCTGTTTTGGAAGGTCTGATTGTTGGATCCGCAAATAGGCCTCCGAACCAGAGGGTTTTTCCCTTCACATGCCGCCAACCGGGTGGCACAGTCTTTCTGCACAGAAAATAAACAAACAAAATATGACGATAAATTGATGACTTCACTCATAAGCTGATATAGCAATCTGACAACTGCGAATTCTCCCCATTAGAACGTATGATAACCGATTGTGTATTCGTTCATTCCGTGGAATGTGCAAACTTGGTTGCCCGATCCGTACAATGAAGGAGTTTCGTGAGAAAATTTGTCAAAAAATCTTATTTTATAAAATAGGTTTATAGGTATATATCTCAATGGTGGTAATAATAATAATGGAAAATGAGTCTTGTTTTTACTGTAATGCTCTTCTTTTTTCCTTGTGAACCATGTACAGTATACTTTTTCTTGCTTATTGTTAGTATAAACGTTATTTAGTTTCAATTTCAATCCAAAACGAAGGCCACTTTGATCGAAAGCTGCAAGTAATATACTTCCCTTCATTAATTTAAAAACTTAAACTTGAATGAGTTGTTTTTTTTTTTTTGAGATTGCGATGTTATAATATTTTCTCACTCCGCAGACGGGTTAGTCATAAGTTTTGCCCATTCCTCGGAATGGGCATTACACGATCGGGGTGTAACATTTACATTGGTTTCCATTGGGTTACTTTGCTCACTTTTCATGTAATCCTTTCCTACAGGGTGCTCTCCAAGTAGGGCTCCTCTTATTTTGTAACCTAATTATTTCCTTTTGGAAGAGGGGAGAGGGGTCAAGGTTTGCCAGAACGGAAAAAAGGATAAAGAAGTTGAGAAAGTTCTCAATTTTGATTCCAAGTGTCAAAAGTCTTCCAGTATTTTCGGTGTTACCAAGTCGTGCTCTGGGAACGAAAGCATCGGACAAATTACTGCTTCGTTTTCCCATCATACGCGGAAGTATTTGTGAAAAACTCGCTGGCGGTCAGTTTTCTTTTATTTTTCACCCTGTTAACTTTGTCAATAGTTGTTGATTTAATTTGCTCGCCTTGAGCTCAGTCGATAGAAAATGAGTTGATCTTTTAAACATGCTCACGATTTGATCGCCAGCATGTGTAATTTTGAAGCTTTATCATTAGTCTTGGTAATGATGGGTCACCCTTTGTACACGGGGAAAAAAGACTGGTAGAATTCACCATCTGCATAGCTGATTTTTGAGTCTGCTATCGAGTACGGTAAATTTAACCAGATTATGGTAAAATGTACCAACATGCCACCTTGATTTACTACAAAGTACGTATATAATAGTGAAATTTACCATACTTAATAGCAGACACCCAAATCAGCTATATGTAGATGTATGGTAAATTCTACACAATCTTTTTTCTCCTTGTATAAGTAGTTCTGATAATGGTTTAACAGCCCTGAATGCATTTTTCTACCCATCTGGACAGTAGGTTTACCTACTACTCCAGCAGGCAGGCAATACCGACTGTTCGGTGCTTGAAATCTACAGCGACCCCTCAACTTTCCGCGTCCAGTTCGCGCGTGCGGACTACGGACGCGCTCACCTGCGGTTTTTCGCGCGGTTTTCAATGCAGATGAGGACGAAGAAGAGTTAAAACGTGGGTGGATGTGGAGGGGGGGAAGAGGGAGTCTGTGTGGGAGAGGAGGGGGTAGAGAACTTCGCTGTGATAGCTCCCTCGCCTTTCACAATCCTCTCCGATTGTGAATGTCAATGAAATACGACCATGGATTCTCCCGCTCTTGATTCCGGGTTTTACTCACAGCTTGATGGGGTGGTAGAAAGGGGGAGGGGGGGGGGTGCTTGGGTTGAGATACCATACCAAGGGGGAGATAAATATACGACGAAACATATGCTGAATTTATGTTCAGCGGATAGTGTTATCTGCAAATTGTTCTATTTATGGAGCATCCATAAAACTAACGTTGCCACATTACGATCATGGACGCCATAGTTCGGCTGATTGGGCTTTTGCTAACTTTCATTGTAAGTGATTGATTAGTAATTTCTTGAGTAAAATCACGTGAAATTTACGATGAAAAAATAAAAAAGTACAAAACCCATCCACAGACTCTCAAATTGACTTCAAGGTGATTCTTCAGCGTTTATAGTGCCGATATTTCTGCCACCAAAGCGCCACCGTTGGATTAATGTTAAATTACAGGCCGATAGAAGTTCATATTTGAGAAAACGGAAAGTCCGTTACTAGATAATCATCTGAAGAACGTCTCTGCAAATTATCTAGTCAATAACTTCAAAGATAAGGCTAAAAGTACCGAAAAATGGAATGTCGCATTTCGACACAAGAATTGATTTGTGATATTCCGTTTTTTGGTACTTTCAGCCTTATTTTTTGTTATTGACGAGATATTTTGCGGAGACGTTCTTCGAATGATTATCTAGTAACGCACACTCCCGTTTTCTCAATTATAAATTACTTTCGGACTGTATTTTAACATTAATCGAACGGTGGCGCTCTGGTGGCAGAAATCGGCACTCAACCAGCGGCGTCGCCTGCCATCTGGCAACAATGCAACTGCTCCATTTAAACTCATTAAATATATCAAATTTTACTTGTGCACTGTGCACCCCCTGAATTCGATCTTTTACATGAGTTTAAATGGATAGAATACATTGTTGCCAAATTGCACGCGACGCCACTGCACTCAACGCTGAGGAATCACCTCAAAGTTTAAGGCGTAGCACGGCGGAGCTACGCAAGTACCATATAAGATTCCTCTCTAATTTGAGGCTTTTCTCTGTGTATTTCTATACAGAGAGAGAGAAAGTGACAAATAAGATAGGAATCCTCCATGACACCTGCGTAGTTTCGCCATTTAAGAGCAATTATGAATGTGCTGACGACAAGAGTCAAAGAAAAATAATAAACAATAAAACGAGGATGGGTTGAACGCTTTCACAGCATGTCATGAAATCTCCTCTGCTCCGACCTTTTAAAGCCACTGTCAAGTAGGAGTGGTTGGATGCATAAAACTCTGCGATGAAGGCATTTCAGTTTTAATATATAAGAGAAAAAAAAAACAAAACAAAACAAAACGCAAGTCCGTAACATATAGGTGTCATCATTTCACACTATCTCGATTTACTCGGTTCTGTTCGATTCGATCCGATCTGATCGTGTGAATCAAGAATCGAGTACGGAATGGTGTGAGTCACCCAATAGCATCTTATGTTTTACCTGGAACCGGGGGGCGGGCAGGAGCTGTCGACATGTCGCCACCGGACACTGGTACCAAACGTAGATTTTTCCTGTCAACCCACCTTTTCAGTGCTGTCGTTCGTGTATATTTAAATGCATTTTTTTAATTCACCGATTATTCCACCGGTTGAGGAAAGATTACACAATTCGGCTCAGCTCATGAATGTAATGAGCAAAAGTAGTAACGTCTGTGATATTTTCTCAATTGCGGGAATGGGACTCTTGCAAACTTTTGCTGTAGAGAATTGGAGAGTTGATTCTTGCATAAAAACCTGTAAAAATGACGATGAGTACTCTAAAAAATCACAAAATTCACTTTCAGAATCGAGCTTAGTGGCGGAAGGGCGGAGATATCATGGGAGATTCCTATCTAAATTGAGACGTATCTCTGTGTTTCTGTAGAGAAAGTGGCAAAATATAGGAATCTCCCATGATACCTGCGTTGAACCGCCCCTTACGAACTTCCCGTTATAGCAGTTATATGAGTCTATTACTGAATTTTAGGCTTTTTCAGCGTGGTTTTCGTGATTTTCGCTGGTTTTTACATCAAATTGGACTATTCATTTGCTCACAGCTAAAGTTTTTAAGATCCCAATTGCCGTTTATTTATTAAAATATCTGCAAGTTTTTTAGAGTCATCGACGACTCCACCAGTTGAGAAAAGATGACAGATGCGAGTATTCTCGTGCATTACAGTCATGAACTGAACTGAACCATGTAATCTTTTCTCAACCGATGGAATCATCGATGAATTGTGAAACGCCATTGTCGCCATTAAACATACACGGAACGGTACTTCCGAACAGTTTAGTCACTCGTGAGTGTTGTCTTATTTTAGTCTAATTTTGCGTTCTGTATGTGCCGCCATTTGGCGACTCTTGATTTGGCAAAAAATATAAAAATGTCTCATTTAATTTAACGTTCAGTGCATTTTTTGTGTGTGCCAAATCTGACAAAACTGCTGCATCCGTTTTTACAATCGGTTTAAGCAGAGATTCGGTGAAAAAGTTCGTTGAGCGTTCCAATTTATCCCTCTCATTCTCACGCGACCCCTATATGTACAGCTATCTCACTCTCTTGTATGTGTTGGACGAAAATTATAACTGTGTCGGACTTGATATTAAGTCAGTCGAAAAATGTACTGGACTTTCTTTCACGTTGTTGAAAGAAAAGTAATTTTTTTTTTTTTTTTTTAACTCTTGGACATTTTTGTAGCTGGACTTTTTCTTAGGCGTTAAGATCTTTTTTTTTTTTTTTTTTTTTTTTTTTTTTTTTTTTTTTTTTTAATGCTGTACACAACATTTATTTGCTCCAAATTAGTAACACTTGTACATTTTATACTCATAAAGTGCATTAGTTAGTAGTTTTCTTTACATTTTATTTATTATTTATGACGTAAAGTTTCATTATTGTTCATTGTTGTTCGAGTTTTCTTTTCTTGGCTGGAGATTCTGGGGCTTTGGTCCCCTCCTGGGATTAATTTGGAACGTTTTGGATAACTTGGACAATTTGCGTCCTGGCTTTCATCACCTGCTTTCATCATAAGGTCCTGCTCTATCATATTGGCTATCATCTCAGCCCTTTGTTGGTGAGCTTCCTTGCTGAAGCTGCGTTCCTTTCACTTCCATGTTTTCGACTGATTCAGTGCGTATTTCTACCGCTTCATGTCTTTCTTTCATAGTCCTTTTTCTATTTATACTTTCTCACATTAACGATGTCAGAAATGGAGAAAGTATTGATTGCAGAGAAGTTGCTTTCAACATTCCTCAGAGGGGATTTTCTGGTTTTTCGAAATTTTAAATTATAAGCAAGTTATATGGATAGTGAAAAGTCTCCCTTAAAATCAATGGGAAAATGGGTAAACATAGGGAAAAATTGGAATATTTCAAAAGTATAGCTGCTTGAATTTTGATGAAAATTGGCACTCAAATTCTGCAACCAGCCTACTGTAAAATTAACCCCTTAAGAGGGGACTGGAGGTCTCCCCAAAATATTGTGGGGGGTCCGAGGGTTTCTCCGAGAAAATATATTGGGGTCTGGGGGTCCCCAAGATTAAGTTAGATGCGAGAAAGTGTTCGTGAGGTATTACCTACAGTTTATTCCTAGTTAGTAGGTATTACAGTTTTTCGAGTCACGATTCTGACTCTTAAGATGCATCCTTACAACTATCTGAATTTAAATCGTAAACAAACTCGGACATTGAAGATCTGGTAAATTGCAGTTCTTGCTTTCGTCCCTGTTATTAATAAGAAGGTGTCCACCAAATTCCGTGTATCGATTCACTGTGCTCGTCGTATCGTCCCGATCGTCGCGTCGCGTCGCATCCAAGCGACATTACCCGACTGAATTTTCACCATACCCATCTACAAGAGTTAAAGCTGTCGTTGAGTCATTCACTCCAATCCGCGGGACTGGAAAGTAGCCGCGAGTAAAGTGTGCAAAGCCGATCAGCAGAATATTACGAATCTACGGAATCCACGCACGGCCGGTATAACTACATACATTCATATGTATACGTCAGCCACCACCACGCCGCATGTTTCTAATGCATTGCTCTGCGTTGCCAACCGAAGATCATGGACTGCATTACTGCAGTGGTTGCTCGTCAATTGATGCTTTCTTCGGTAAAATGGTGTATAATCCCAGATATGGTGGCGCGTTCAACTTGGCAACATTGCATTTAGGTCATTTAAAGTCATTAAATATAGGTCGAAATATTGGGGGTGCATCGCACTGTGGTCTGAGATCGTCAAAAAGTGGCCAAAATCAGCAACATATTTTCTCATCAATTCATCATTTATTAACTTTCATCAGGACCATTTTCAATCACAGATAACATTTTTAAGAAGTAATTTGAACCAAAGGAATGTCACTGGAGAAAGTTTTAAATTAAGTTGTAAAGGTCGAAAACGGTGATTTTGTTGACTTTCCCCCCACTGATTTTGACCTCAGACTATTGTGCACCGTGCACTCCCTCGAATCGATATTTTACATGGGTCAATATGAATGGACGAAATGGAACGTTGTCTGATTGTACGCGCCCGATTGCCCACGCGGAAAGTCTCGATGTGTTTGTTAGGCACTGGAATATGAGAATAGTCCAATTATCGAAAGGTTGTGATTGGCGGGTGGTGTGACACACAGAAACTTTGTGACTTCCATCAACGACTACTTGCCACGTCCAGATCCTAACAAGTAAATATGCATGAAGAAGTCCCAAACTAGGCTATTGTTGATCGGTGCGCAAAATGAATCATTTTAGAGTGTTTGCAAATCAACGGACATTTTCTAATCAACGTTGTTAAAAAATTTAGTTTTTGAGTTCTTAACTAGTTAATTGAAAAGTAATTGAAATATCAGTCCGACTATCTAATCATGACGCATTTGACATCCAAATTTTCAAAATTGTGTCAACAAGAGATCAATCTCTGATAATATGATCAGTGTTGGAAACCGAAATTGAAGTTTTAAACCGGTTTAGGTCACCTTCTCATATTTCGGTTTGGTTCGACTAGCGGTGCATAAATTTGGTTTCGGTTCGATTCGATTCAAAAGCGATGAACCGTTTAAAATTAAGTTCAATTACAGTTCAATCCATAGACCGAAACTGAACTGGATTTGAATAAAGTTTGAAAAAATCTTTGATGAATGATTTTTCAATTTATAAATTAACTAGAGGCTTTTAGCCGCTTCGCAGTCTTTGTTATTTTGAAATAAATATGAAAAATTGCCGCTAATTGGTAGAAAGATAAAAAAATAAATTAAAATATAGTATAATTTAAAATATAAAATGTGTTGAATACATATTAGACAAAATTAAAAAATGAGACAGTGCTATTTGTCGTTTGGTTTTGTTGGCCTTTTTGCGACATTCCTTGTTCTCTTGGTAATGCGGCATTCTTCGTTTCTGTTTTCGTTTGTTGAGGTTGTTGCCTCTTCTTCTGTTTCAGGGGGGGGGGGGGGTTATCTCTTGCTTTGTTCTTTGGTTCGTCATCCATTCGCTTAATATGTTGGTTAATTCATGGGTGTGTGGTGATGATACTCCACGGCAACATTGATGACCATCAAAGTTTTGAGGACCGCCACTAAACTTTCACCATCACAAGGAAGTTTTTTCCCCCCAATAATGTTGATGTACTGAATCAGACAATTTTAACCCTGTCAAATCTGAAAATACTTCTTGATACGGGACGGATTTGTGGCCATAATAGCTGATTTGGGCATAATTATCACCTTTACAAACATATAATATTTTCATCATATTCTATACGATTCATACATTGAAATGTATACCAGGTCTGAAAGGGTTAAGGATCAGTAAATTAATGTCTTTCAACTGCAGCTGTAGGCATTTCGAAAGAAACCGTCTTTTTACCCGGAAATTACTTTGAAAAGAAATCTCGAGGGTGTTCAAAAAGATTGACACCAAGTCTGGGAAAAGTGTCAGGAGACAACGATGGTTGTAAAATTTCTGTTTCTGCTCTTCGAAAATCGACAGTGCAAACTATACATAATTTAATACTCCGTTGCTCATCATACAATTCGGCAACACTGCTGCTCTCCGCTTACGATGAGTGATGAGTATGACTCACAAGGTACTCTCAAACATCCTTCCCCGCGGCGCACAGTGGAGCGAGTCAATGAGACGGGTCGGACGTGGTATTTAAACTTTAGATCCCTGTATCTTCGTTAATACGCAATTTGAAAGTTTGAAAGTAATTTCATTGGTTATCTTGTAAAATTGTGTACAAGAATCACCCCTTACAATGCATTTTGTGACCGTTAAAACACCACAAATTTGCATTTTTAGTCAAACATTCAATGTCCGACCCGATCTCTTCCATAGACTCGCTCCATTGAGCGTCGCGCGTAAGCGGTAACCACAATCCGAGGTATCCGTATCGAGTCGTAAACACAGAAAAGTCAATAGGATCGGTGTAGGTAATTTTTAACGTTCAGTAGACATGATGGCAACGCATTTGCGAGTGGACCCTTGTTTAAATGCAAACGATGAAATCATTTTTATTAATACTATCTCTTATTCTGAGAAGATAGCTTGAGTAAGCAAGTGCTTCCTACAATTTGCTACCACGTGGACCATCGCTGATCCGGATTTTAGGATTTCGAGGTACCCTTGTCTTTTGTAACCCTTGCAGGGCTGCTAACCGTATACTGGTTGGTTGCTTACATGAAGTTGTTTGTTATTTTCTTTACATGGACATTGGTCAATTTTGGATTCAACTTTCATTGCTACACTCTCTACGTGAGAATAGTGCGTTGACTCAGGGAGACATTCTAGTTAGAAGTAATTTCCAATGCTCTTTCATACACTTTCTGCTAATGTGTTGGGTTGAATGATTCCTGTCGGAAAATTGAGTCCGTCAAACGTCGAGTGTGGGCTTCAAAACCGAAAATGTAAATTCTCTTTTCCGCCTGCCTTTGATACGAATCCAGAAAGCTTCACTCTCTTCCTCTGCCCGTTGATACGCATGTGTTAGAGAAGAACAGAGCTAGAGACCAAAGTAGCATGATTGTCTCTTTCACTATCATTATCTAACACACGTATTCAAATGAGTAGAGAGAGATATAAGAGAGAGAAGGACGAATTCATACATCCGCAGCATGTATTTGTGTGATTGGTTTCAGGGTTTCACGCATCACGCCTCTTCTCTCCTGAAATTAAAATCATCGCAACTCACTCATAAATGCTCCCTGGGGATGGGATGCCGAGCTACACTGAGCTGGTCTCTAGAAAAAGGACCCTTAAAACAATAGGTGTGCTCTTCCGAAGGAATCTTGATCTAACCATAACGTTGATTTCTAGGAAAGAGCGAACCTCATGTTTTATGGGCTCTTTTTCTGAAGATCGTGTCTCAATTGTTATTCATTTTTGAAGCAGTCCGTTTTAATTCAACTCAAATCAGCGTATACTTTGATGAAAGTTGAACCTAATGAGGCAGGGTTGTCAGTTGATCTTGTGAAGAAACAATCTGTGATAATATCATTGAAAGAGCATGCGACTGTTTGTCGCGGATGGTGATTTATATCAGAATTTTTTTTTCTTTATCAGAAAGTTATTTATTTATGTATTTGCGTTTTTCACCGTTGTTTACAGTATATTGGCTAAAAACATAGCTTTTCAACTATTTTTCGTTCGATATTTGTTGTTTTTTTCTTCTAGCCAAGGGGGGGGGGTCCAGGGGGTCTGGACCCCCCTTGACACCAAAATTTGTCCTAAAAAAGGTAATTTTTTGCGTTTTCAGACAAATTTGACCAAATTATAGTATCTTTGGATCCCCCCCCCTTGACAATTTTCGGACCTTGGACCCCCCCCCCCCCCCTAGAAAAATGCCTAGCTATACGCCACTGTCCACATACATCGTCATACTTCTGATTATCTTTTCTTTTTTTTTTTCTTTTTTTGTGCACCAGGACCCGTAAAAGGCGCGTTTTAACTCTGAGTCATCCTATACTATAACAGAAATTATGAAAAATAGAGGAAAATAGCTGATACGGCGTTGAAGTTAGAAGAAACTAAGTATTAGCTGAATCATGATTCATGAGTGCGTTCAAGGAAGACTGCATGACGCCTTGCCGTATTGAACTTCGACCCTTTTCCGATTTCATGACACAGACTATTTTGCGAAGCCAATCTCTTATCCCCCCCCCTCTCTCTCTCTCTCTCTCTCTCTCTCTCTCTCTCTCTCTCTCTCTCTCTCATCTCTTGGAGTAATGTGCAGTGACATAATTAGAGCTTGTGTTTACCGCACTGGAGCAATTTTATTATTTTTTCTATCATTCTCTTCAAACATATATCAAATGATTTTTGAAAAAATGTTATCATTCAATGTGCTGATTTCGTTTTGCTGAAGAATTAAGACAATGCAGACTCATCTAGAACATGGCTTCCTCGACCCCTCCCCCCCCCATTTTCATAGTTTGTTTTAATTCACTTTTCGTGGCCCGTGGCAAAGCCTTATGCTTCTCAAAGTTCCTTGGTTGAAGTATCTGTGTGTCTGCGAAGTCTTTGTGCTTATTTTCTAAAGCAAAAAGCAATAGGTCATTTTAGAGCTCCGATCAGTTTCCGGACGTAGCTTATCACGGATGGTTTGAATTTTTTTACTTTATTTTATTTTATTTTTTTTTTTTCGCACGTGCCGGAGTTTAACAGGATTTGGTGGAACGGGTGGACTGAAACCAGGAGCTTTCTTTTCTTCTCTCCTTTTTCTTTCTACAAGTTCATCTTAATTAATGTTTTTGAATGTAGCTTCCTTTTTTCTCATTTTCTTTCTACAAGTTCATCTTAATTGATGTTTTTGAATGTAGCTTTTCACTTTTTACTTTTCTTTCTACGAGTTTATCTTCATTGGTGTGTTTGAAAGTAGCATCCCACTTTCTCCTTTTCTTTCTACGCGTCTATCTTTACATGATGTTTTTAAAAGTGGTTTTCCCACATCAAAAATTAGAGCAATGTTTTGCTGATGTAAGTCGCTCGACTTCAAGTATTTTGAATCCTTAAACTGAAAATGAGGTGGAGGAGGAGGGCACATTTTCATGGTGATCGTATAAAAACCAACATTCGTAATGGGCTTTAACATCCCACTCGGCAATTATTTCCTAATTAAAACTTTAACAAGGCTCAAATGTACCCATTAAATAAACAACGGAACTGCACAAAAATACCTTCAGTCAACATCTTTACCAGTGGTTTTACCTTACGATGGTTAAATGAGGTTAACGGTTTTGACTTTCAGCACGTATTTATACGCCCATTCTCCACAAAATGAGATCATAATTACGAGTAATTATTCATTGAGAATCTTAAAGATCTAAAATCCAAACTCATGAAATGTTTTCAAACGCGAGATCGTAATGGCGGTGATAGCCGCCTTAATCTTATGGCAATTGTATGTTTCTCTTCTTCTTCCTGTGTGTTGTCGCTAGAACACCTCGTGAGGAAGGAGCTTAATGAGTTAGGGAATTCCAATATAAAAAACGGCTCTCACCGTCATTACGATTTCGCGTTTGAAAGCATTTTATGAGTTTGGGAATGGATTTCATGATTTTCCAGTGCGCGTAATTTTTCCAGGGTTTCACATCCGAATCAAGTATTAATAAGCCTGTAGCAAAAGTTTGCAACAGCTCCACTTGACTATACTCTCATTAATTATGAAGACCGAATGCAAAAATATGTGCAGAAAGTCGAAGCCGTCAACCTTTCCATCTCCATCGTGAACTGGTAAAAGTTTGCGGCTGAAGGAAAGTTTAATCGAAGAAAGCTTCAAGTTGGCAACGCGGATCCGTAAATAATGCCAAAGACGTGACTTCACAACTTCCTCAGGAAACAAATGCAGCAAGTGAGTTGAGTTGAGTCGAGTTGAACTGCGCTGTTGCCGAGTCCGACCCGAGAAAGAGATTTATCGAGGATCGCGAGCTTTTACTCCAATTTAAAAACTTTATAACCTAATTGAGCGGGGATTATTATTTGGAGAGGACCGTCGCCTCAGACTGCACTTAATTCATTGGTAACTACATTACTACACGTACGCTTGCAGCAAATCTAGTGTGATCCAGTTATTTACTTTTGAGTCTCCTTCAAGAGGAGATACAGGATTTTGTCTGTCTTTCTCTCCTTTCCTTTCAATACGTGCAGTAGAAAAGGACGGAGACAGGGGCTAAAGCCACGTGATGGCCCCCCTCTGCTTTCCTTTTCTAACATATTTGTTTAAATGGAAGGAGAGAGAGAGAGAGAGAGAGAGAGAGAGAGAGAGAGAGAGAGAGAGAGAGAGAGAGAGAGAGAGAGAGAGAGAGAGAGACAAATTCTTGTATCCGCCCATGGTCTTTTCTCGTATTTAGGAGAGGGCCTATGCATTCACAGCCACGCTCTGAAGCAGCGCCACGCTGTGGAACTTTCGAAAGATGTAATGAGATCAAACTACTCATGGACCTTCGAAAGTTTATCGGATGTGATTTGAAGGTCGTTTTAGTAGGCGCTTTATCGAGAGCCGTCAATGGATTTTATCCCTTGTAAAAATGTTCCATGAATTTCCATGACCTAAAATCCGTGGACATTATTTCCGCGGGCAATTATTATTTTTCAAGAAATTGTATGGAATTCCGTTGACAATTTATTATTTTTCTATGAATTTTCATGGAATTCCTTAGGCTGTTTAAAGGATTTCACAAGATTGTCCATGTAAAAATGCCCACGGAATTTTGGTCATGGAAATTCATGGAACACTTTCAGAAGGGATGGTCAAAAGAAAATATGGGGCGATAATTTTAGGGCGAAGCAACTCATACAAATGTCTTATAAGGTTATGAAAAGTATAATGTAAAAATTGAAATTTAGAACAACCAATATAGCTGTTTGAAATCTTGGCATCATAGGTGCCACAGCTTCCTAAAACAGTTAAATCAGAAGGCTTAAATCAGAACAGCCTCCTGATGGGTTTTTACTATTTTTTTTTTTTTATTTTTAGTTTTTGTTTGGTTTTTGTTTTTTAAGAGAGAGTGGGTAAATAATTTTGTCACGTCTTTTTCCACCCTTTAAATCTCAGAGCGCTAAAAATATTCGTCAGAACCCATTTCCCACTAGGTTGTACAAAATCACTTGGCACTTGCTGAAATTATATGGGGTTTTTGAGTAGTTAGGTATAAGCATGCCATCGCTGTTTACTTTGCCCATACCGTTCACTCGCTGAAATTATGTGAGTAGTTAAATATTCCTACTGGTGAGTGTTTACTTTGCCTATACCATTAATTGAAGGCACTCTATGAAACCGTGTTCTCTGACTATCAATAAT
Source organism: Trialeurodes vaporariorum (assembly GCA_011764245.1). Lineage (NCBI taxonomy): Eukaryota > Metazoa > Arthropoda > Insecta > Hemiptera > Aleyrodidae > Trialeurodes > Trialeurodes vaporariorum. The sequence goes on along the minus strand of VMOF01000111.1, from coordinate 55,325,788 downwards.
TTGTAGTCGTCTGTGTACGTACACTCGACTGGAAAAGGAAGCTATGTGATGCTTTAGTCACGAAAACGAATATTTTCGGTTGGGTTACAGTGGCAGATCGTGTAATTTGGCAACTTTTTATTTGCCATGTAAACCTATATGCAAAAATATCGATTCCTTGGGGGTTTGATGAATCTGCTGAGTATTGATTATTGTACATGGGTTTCAATGGAGATAATCTGCTGTTGCCAAATTGAGTTGATCCTCCAGTTGAGAAACGATAACATATCAGAGTATTTTCGTATACGTTAAAATCATATACGCGGCTGAACTGAACTGCTTAATATTTTAGTCAAGCGGTGGAATCTTTGGTGAATTTAAAAATGCCGTCAAGTATATACCTACACAAAAAGGCAGGTCTAAAACATATGCAAGAACTTTGGTTTAGGCTAATAGGTTCGATTAAACCTCCTGTGGTTCAATTATTTTCCAACGATTAACGAGGCTATGTCGATACGTCACAGGCTTCCTCCTGCGGATCGACTATTTTCCAACGGTTAAAGTGCTGGGGGTTACCAATATTCAATACATTGCAATTTATCATGAACCGTTACTTGAAACAAGATCACTTCTGTACCCATACTGTGGACTTCAATCGGTAGGGCTGAAAGCAGTAATGCTGTTCATCGCAATCAAAGCCATGAAAGCTGTTTCGAAATTAGAGTCGTGAAAACTGTTCGAATAAAATTCACGTATTACAATAACAACTGTCGATTGATAAACAAGAATCGATTATTTGCGAGTCACTCATGTACTGCTTGTTCGTGATTCTGCGTTTCTATTGACAAACGTATTGGGGTAACTGTGTATTCTTTGGATCAATCAGTAGACGGGTAGAACCATTGGTTAAAAAATTTAATTTTAACATTTACAAAGTGGCAGCTCTGGTGGGTTCTGATGGAAGAAAACCGATTTTCGATGGTTCACGCGCTCTCTCTGATTAAGCTTCTAAAATAATCGATACTTTCTGAAAGGTTAGATTATAGGTCAACAACAGTACTAGATTGTTCTCGAGCCGCGATTGTTATTTGCAGTGACAGATGTTCCGTGGTAACTGTGTTATCTTAAGGTCAATCGGTGGACCATCGGTGAGTTAGTTATAATGTCACTTAAAATAAACGAAATAGTAGCTCTGATGGGTTTCGATGGAAGGAGAAATCCAATAATTGATTGTTCACGCGCTCTCTTTGATTAAGCTTCTTAAATAATCGATACTTTCTCAAAGGTTAGAATTTATGTTAACAAACAGTACTCGATTGTTCGCGAGCCGCTGATGCACTGCTTGTTTGTGCTTTTATTTCGATTAGTTACAGATGTTCCGTGGTAACTATGTGTAATCTTAAAGTCACTCGGTGGAACATCGGTGATTCAACATAAACAAAGCAGTAGCTCTGATGGGTTTCGATGGAAAAAAAATCCGATAGTTGATTGTTCACGCTCTCTCTCTCTCTCTCTGATTAAGCTTCTAAAATAATCGATACTTTCTCAAAGGTTAGAATATATGTTAACAAACAGTACTCGATTGTTCGCGAGCCGCTGATGCACTGCTTGTTTGTGCTTTTATTTCGATTAGTTACAGATGTTCCGTGGTCACTATGTGTAATCTTAAGGTCACTCGGTGGAACATCGGTGATTCAACATAAACAAAGAAGTAGCTCTGATGGGTTTCGATGGAAAAAAAATCCGATAGTTGATTGTTCACGCTCTCTCTCTGATTAAGCTTCTAAAATAATCGATACTTTCTCAAAGGTTAGATTATAGGTCAACAACAGTACTCGATTTGTTCGGATGTTCGCGAGTCGCTGACGCACTGCTTGTTTGTACTTTTGTTTCGATTTTTATTTGTAATGACAAACCGTTCCGCGGTTTATCGGCAAAACCCGGCAACACCACCGACATGTATGCGAGATAGGGATGCCTTAATCCGTATGCTCGTTGCTCAACCGACCATGTATCACGAGCCTTCTGCTTACATTGCCAACAGTTTGGTGTGTCCACTTCTAAATCACTTAAGTACATTCGTTTTTGTGCTCCCTCACCTTACCCACTTTTGGGTTTCTCTTTAATTTATTGCTTGAACCTTCTTTCCCGCCCCTTTCGACGAGGCTGCGAATTTCCTTGCTATAAGGTCACAAAAAGTTCATGATAAAATGAGCGCCGCTTTCGAATAAACGGAAGTAATACTAACTCTTGGCTCTTAAGGTGATTCTTCAGCGTTTAGTGCCGATTTCTGCCACCAGAGCGCTACCGTTCGATTAATGTCAAATTAATGGCCGAAAGTAATTTATATTTAAAAAAATAGAGTGTCAATTACTAGATAATCACCTGAAGAGCGTCTCTGCAAAATATTTCGTCAATAATTTCCAAAATAGGCTGAAAGTACCAAAAAATGGAATATCGCATTTCGATACAAGATTCGATTTGCGGTATTCCATTTTTTGGTGCTTTCAGCCTATTTTAGAAGTTATTGACGAGATATTTTGCAGAGACGCGTTTCAGATGATTATCTAGTAATTGACACTCTATTTTCTGAAATATAAATTACTTTCGGCCTGTAATTTGACATTAATCGAACGGTAGCGGTCTGGTGGCGGAAATCGGCACTAAACGCTGAAGAATCCCCTTAATAGCAACCCATTTATAGGCATTTTATCACACTGAAAAAACCAGTTGAGGAATGGCCTTTTCAATGAGGGAGTATTTTACGTAATATTCTTTATGAAAGACGTGGAAGTGTAAATTTAACTATAAGATTGTTTCCATGCAGGGTTTTTTGTATTCATTTTGGTCGTGTGGTTAACCAGTGGCGGCTCGTGCAATTCGGCAACCATGCTTTTTTGCCATTTAAAGCTACGCAAAAGTAGCGTTATCTTGGGGGTGGAATTGCACCTCCTGAAGATCGATTGTTTTACATGGGTTTGAATGGAGGGATTGCGTTGTTGCCACATTGCGCGCGCCGCACTGTGATTAATCCTCCTACGACCATAGGTTTACGAAGCCAAATAATGCTCACTCGCTTAAATTAAGTGAGTAGTTGAAAATTCCTACACCACGGTGCTGATTTTGCATACACAATTGATTGAAGGCGCCCAGAAAACAATTTCTCAAACATTGACAATTTGGAGCCGCAACTATTGTGAATAAAAAAATGAAGTTTTGTAACGCAGATCTAGTTATGGAAACAAATATACTCGGGTGCGGTGTAGAAAGGCTCAATATTCGTATATTCACAATTCGGTGCGCTGACTAGATTATAAACTTTTTTAGACTTTGACTGAACTTTTCGACGGTATCGCGTCTTCCGTTCTCGATTGTAAGCACCGCGCCTCAAGCCTTTAGTGAATCGAAACTGGCAGTTGCAAAGATCTGCATTTCGGTGTTTTTTCTTTAAACAAGCAAATAAAATTAACAAACGGGGTGGGGGACGATGTCCGTGGTTTTGAACTAGATTTCATCGTATAAATACTCAACAATAACTTATTCTGTCGATGGAAGAGTGTACAAATAATTACCATTTAAATTGATTTGTTATTGTTGTGTAATACTTTAATACGCCGTAACCGTAAGCGTTAATTAAAAGTTACAAAAGCAGAATTCTTTCTCAGCTTAAAAAAATACTATAAATATTCGTTTCCTTTTGGTTGAATCATATGACATGGCGTCGTTGCCACGTCGGGCGCCAAATCACACTTGCGGATCCAGGAAATTGCCCTTCTCTCTCTTTTCCCGTACGAACGTATGTGTTAGAAAAGGATAAAAGAAAGGGTGAAAATCATGTGACTGCCCCTCTAATATGTCCTTTTCTAAGACACGCATTTGAATGGGAAAAGAAAGACAATTAAAGGATTTATAAACGCACCTCCCGTCAAACATTCTCTGATATTCCCTTCTAGATCAAACCAAGCAAAATCTTGCAACGTTAACTATTATGCTCAACTACTCAGCACTCCTCCCATTTCAAACGATCTTATAAAGCAAAGCATAATCTGTAAGTGTGATTCAGCTCAGCGCACCTCTACAAAAGCTGGACGACAATCTTGCTCAAAAGGGAATTACCAAGCAGTGGCGGCTCCTGCAATTTGGGAACAGTGTTCCCCTCATTTAAACGCATGTAAAAGAATCGATTGTTTTACCTAAGTTTAAATGGAATGATTGCATTGTTGCCAAATCGCAGGGACCATCACCGCTACTGATGCGGTGAAGTTCTCAAGTTATAGTTCTTGTTTACAAACATTGGCATCATTTTAATTAATCGAGAAGCCTTACGAGATAAGTATTAATAAATATCGACCGATGTAAAGGATTACAGCTTCAACATTTTTATAAAAATCAATTCCTGTAATGGGAAGTTTTGGGTCTTTCATAGAGCCGATTGCTTTAGAACAATGTTTCTCTTACGGTGATTCTTCAGCGTTTAGTGCCAATTTCTGCCACCAGACCGCTACTGTTCGATTAATGTCGCAAATTACAGGCCGAAAGGAATTCATATTTAAGGAAACGGAATGTCAGTAACTAGATAGTATTCTGAAGAACGTCTCTGCAAAATATCTTGTGAATAACTTCAAAAATAAGGCTGAAAGTACCAAAAAAAGGAATCTCGCAAATCGATTCTTGTAACGAACTGCGATGTTTCATTTTTTGGTACTCTCAGCCTTATTATTGAAGTTATTGACGGGATATTTTGCAGAGGCGTTCTTCAGATGATTATCTAGTTACTGACACTCCGTTTTCTTAAATATAAATTCCTTTCAGCCTATAATTTGCGACATGAATCGAACAGTGGCGGTCCAGTGGCAGAAATCGGCACTAAACGCTGAAGAATCGCCTCAATGTCCTGATATATATTGAAGAGGCTCTAGAAACAGGTCTTCTTTCGTGAGATTTTATGCATACCCTGTGTTCATGCGTCGAAGTTAAATTTAATAGGTGCTAAATACAGTATAATAACAAAGGAAAACGGAGCGAAAACATTCCTCGCGATTCACGACTATAAGCGGCAGTCAAGGCCTCATTGTTTACCTAATCCTTAGTAAAAATTTTCGAGAATTCGCATCATCTGAGAAAATAGTTTCAAGTGCCTGCATCCTTGATGATCTCTGACGTTGATCGAACATAAAAACTATAGGAAACAGATTTGATCTCGCCAAGTAATCCTTCCACGATTCCGGAAAGCGATTTTCAGCTTAGAGCTCTTCGATACACACATTCGAAGAACTTCGGATGGATTCATCTCACGTCTATTATATTCAGCGCACAACTCTCAGTTTGTGAAGACTTTTTGATATTGTTATCGCTTGAAGAAAAATGGTAGGGAACTAACGCGAGGAATACGAACAGCAAAGATATTTATCATCTGTATCCTTAATCTCTTCAGAATCGAACTTCTACGCCAATTTAAAGCACCGATGATTCGTTAAAATTAGGTTGACAGTTAATTATTCTCACTCTTACTCTGTGGTGTGTATTTTGCCTACGCTATTAATTGAAGGCAAACATTCCGTCAAAAGTTCCCGGTTTACTTTTACTACAGGTGAATTAAGTGTTGCCGGTCTGTGTGTAAAATTCAGCGGGGGGAGAAAAAATATAAACAAACTTCGCATGATCACTCTTGAAACTTCCGAAAGCTGTTAAAATTAGGAATGATTATGGCGACAAAACATAGGTACTACGGGCGGTAAATCCTATTTTTCTTCGTGCTAGCAAAGCAGAATTAGAGAGAAAGCAGCCACTAGAGTAACAAATTACAACAGAATCTTCTAGGGGAGCGTATAGTGAAAGTAATCAATTCGTTTTACTTAAGGTTACCACAATCCTCACGATACTTGGTGTTAATTAGTATTTCCAGTGGCGTTTCGTCCACTCTGGCAACGTTGCGATTTGCCCATTAAAACTTATCTAAATGGTCGAAATACAGGGAGTGCACTCCCTCGAATCGATACTTTACGTGAATTTACATAGACTTTATGCATCGTTGCCAGATTGCGCGCGACGGCACCGAGGCTTTTTTTATGTTATAACGAGTGAATTACGGAATAAGGTTTTAGTATAATTGTTTTTTGTTATGGTTGTTTTGTTTTGTTTCGTTTTTTGCCGATTCCATCATTAAAGTCGACACTCTTCCGATAGTAACGAAAACAAATACCTTCGGTGAATTAGAGAAAGGGTTGAATGCTCGGGCTTCATTTAGGTGTGGAGAATTGGCAAACGAGGTTTGTTCGGGCATCTGCTACTTTCGAATAAGTTGCGAATGATTTGATCGTTAATAAACGCTCATCAATCCTACTTGATAATCCTATTTTTTTATGGTTCGAATAATTTATTTTTATCAGTCTGGTGTTTTACCGACGATTTTATCCCCTTCAACAACGGTGCATGGGATTCGTGATGGAATCAACATACTAAATAGGTGTTTGGAATGTTGTCGATCAAAACAAACCGGTAAGCCGTAACCTACAAACAGACGAATCGAAAGATTTTACCGTCACCGTTATTTTGATACAGAGACAACATGTAATGGAGACCACGCACTAGCCGTGCGCGCAGTGGCTGACTTTATTTTTGGAGCTCAACAGACCATAAGGAGTATGAAGGGGTGAAGGAGCACCATCCAACATGGACCATACGTCGACTGATGCAATTTCGGTGCTTCGGATTCACTGCGGGCGTACAAAAAATCTCAGCGACGTTTCTCATCAGTCAGCGTATGGACCATGTATGCGGTGTTCTGTTGATGAGACCCCGAAAAAAAAAGTTGCCACCGCGCACAAATATGTGCAAGATAGATAGTGCGTGGTCTCTATTTGTTGTCTCTGTTTTGACTTTTGATGTTATCTCAACAAGTGCTCGCGTTGACATCAACCATGGCCATGCACCTAGATAAAATTGCAAATTCGGATTTACTACACGCTTTATTGTTAATATTATATTACACCGCTTTAAATCATCAACCTTTATCGTCTACAATACAAAAACGTCAAACGTAAACTTATAATCTATTATGCGTTTTGTCCATAAAGGGTCTTGTTCGTATGCAAGCATCGGTGACATATTCTTTTGATCAATACAATGAAAACTACACTAAGAAAAAAGCGATAGTCATAATATCCGATTTTAGTCATAGCCAGGTAACAACTAAAAACATCAAAATATTACTTATGCGCACAGATATGCGGCATAAGCTCGAATTTTGTTAAGTTGACTCCGGCCGTAAAACAACTGCGGGCAGTGGGCATACAGAGGGGATCATAAAGATTATAGAATTTTGGCTCGCAAATATTACTTTTTCCATGTTTGTCTATTACAAAACTGTTCCATGTTCCACTGTTCACTGTTCTATGTTTGTTCTGGTTCTGTAAACAAACACAGGAGAAGTGGTAAAAGTAATCTTTTCGAGCCAGAATTCTGTACTCTTTAAATCCTTGCTGTATACCCGGTTGTATCACGACCGGCGTTTTATCCAGTTTTCACTTAACACCGCGAGATATCTTGTGCCATATCTGTATGTATACCTAAGACATCTTTGAAAACATCACTTTCGGTCCACGGAAAGTTGCGTTTCTGTTGCTATCGAGCTTAGCTCCACGAATGTGTAAGAAAATCTGATGCAAAAACAACATTTACCTTTGCTAATTAATGATAATATTGACCGTATGCGCGTGAATGGATAGTACCCGTGCTCTCGGTATTTCATTGGTCGAAAATGATCAGCTGTAGTTTCGCTCAAAATGTAAACAAACCAGGTTGGTATCATCAGAAGCCGTGTTAGCATAATCGTATTTCGGTGGTTTTTTTCTTGATGGTGTTTTTTTCGAAATCGTGAGATTCTCATATAGAGTTTACACAAGGCACGAAAGAATAGTAAACAAAGTAAGTGGGTAATAACATGTTAGATGATGGTTATAATCATAAGGTCTTGATTCCTATCGATTTTATCGGATGTTTGGTGTTTCCCAGGTTTGCTGCTGTAGTTTCGCTCAAAATGTAAACAAACAACTGTTTGATAGATATCATTAGAAGGTGTGTTCGAATCATCATCGTATTTCGGTGGTTTTTGAAACCTTTCCTGTTGATGTTTTTCTCGAGATCGTGAGATTTACATATAGATTTTACACAAGGCACGAAAGAGAATAGTAAACAAAGTAAGTGGGTAATAACATGTTAGATGATGGTTACATATAATTATAAGGTCTTGATTCCTATTGATTTTATCGGATGTTCGGTGTTTACCAGACGCGTGTAGCAGGTTTGCCTGTTCTGCAATAATCTGTCCAATACAAAATACAAGACCACAAGAGAGAGAGGGGGAGAGAGAGAGAGAGAGAGAGAGAGAGAGAGAGAGAGAGAGAGAGAGAGAGAGAGAGAGAGAGAGAGAGAGAGACGCGGTACTCGGGGGAAGTTGCTTACCTTGCAATAAACGGTCAGCGCGAATGAAAACACGACAAAAACACTGAGGTATGAAGGCGACACCCTCATGTCACTGACACAAAGCACTGAAGCCTCCTTAAGACGGCTTCCACGACAGAACACATGGGATTCCACAAATCACAAACCTCTCTTCGCACTCGCGGTTACAACAAAACTGGTGACTGGTGTAGACACTGACACTGGCACTGGTGGTACTGGACTTAGACTGGCTGCGGCTGCAGAGTGAAGGAGCTGGACTGGTGGAGTGTGGATGGGATGGAGCGGGGGCCCCACTCTAGCGGAACCCAACCGGACCAATTTTCTCTATACCTAACCGGAGTGAGTCCTCAGGCCAAGTATCCCCACTTGCACCCAACAACTCTCCCCGTTACCCCCCACCCTCTTAGACCTCTTGGATGGGCCGGTCCCGCCAGTCGGTGCGGTGCGGCGCGGTAGAGCTCGTAGCACAGTGGCATTGGTCACGGGATTCACCCGGAATTCCTCTTTGTCTAACTTTTGTTTTGAGTATTTGTTTAATTTCAATCCTTCTGTGCTGCCGTTCTACATTTATGATTAATGACATTTTTCAATAGACGGTTTTAGTAGAGCGACATATCCTATCGATTGTCGTCCAAGGGCCTCTGGTTCAATGTAATTTCTCCATAAGCGGATTTTTTAACGGAATTTTGACTATTAAATCAAGAAATTAATGCGACCTTTTTGTAATTATGAATTCTACGTCCTCGAAAATGCTTAATTATGCCTGGTTCCTTGACTTTAATTGCCGAAATCAATTAGATATTTCAAACCTCCAAATGCATCGTTTAACCTGTAATAGCTTATTGATTTTGGCAGTTTTAGCCGTGGAACCAGGAATAATTAAGCATTTTCGAGGACGGAGAATTGATAATTTCATATTAATGGGGCTCTTGCAAACTTTTGCTACAGGGGATTGAATAGTTGATTCTTGCATAAAAACCTGCTAAAATGACGATGAGTACATTAAAAAATCACAAAATACACTCTCAGAATCGGACTTAATGGCTGAAAGACGCTGGTATCATGAGATATTCCTATCTAAATTGAGACATATCTCTGTGTTTCCTTAGAAAAAGTGACAAATTAGACAGGAATCTCCCACGATACCTGCGTTGAACCGCCATTACGAACTTGACGTTTTAGCAGTTATGTGAGTTTATTACTGAATTTTAGACTTTCTCAGAGCGATTTTCGTGATTTACGATGGTTATTACATCAGATTGGACTATTCATTTGCCCGCAGCACAAGTCTGCAAGAGCTCCATTGTTTGATTTAATGGCCTAAATTTCCGTTTTATTGGAAAAAATACATTGAATCAGAGTTTGTTTGGAAACAGTGGGCCTCGGGCGGCAATCGTTACGATATACGTTCTACTAAATCAGTCTATTCATCGATGATTCCGCTGGTTGAACTGTGTGATTTTTTATCAACCGGTGGCGAATCGTCGGTGAATTCAAAACTTCATTCGTCGCAACACTTGCGGATCCGGAATTCGTCCTTATCTCTCTTTTTCCATTAGGATGAGAAAAGGACAGCTCAACCCTAGGAAACATTTTTTGTTGGCTCATCAGTTTGTTGATCGATCGGCCAATGTTTCATTTCTCAATGTTTTTGTTGGCCGCCAGTAGAATTCTGCTGGTTGCCAACAAAATGTTGATGGTCGGCCAGTAGAATTCTACTGGTGGTCAACCAAAACATGGAGAAATGGAACATTGGCCAATCAACAAACTGATGGGCCAATAAATTTTTTTCACTAGGGAATGAACTACCAAAACAGTGTCGCTAGAAAAATTTAAGATTTAATGTTTAATTGGTAAATATTAAGGATTTTCTCTGAACGTTATACCTTTTTCAAGTTTTTATAAAAGTAAATCGGAACTATATTTTTGAGATTCATATTGCAAATTATTTGTCAGATGAGACCGAATCGGTGCAATTCAGAGTCGCTACTTGATCTAATGAAAATAGGGGCTTATCAGTTTCATTTAGTCATCAATGATATAGTCGCTTGTGCATAATCTGGAAATCATAAGGTTTGCTATCGAAACCCGCGTATAAATTTCTAGATTCTTTGACGGGAAGATTTTTCTCACCAAAAGACATAGCTTTTATTTGGACAAAGTGATAAAGCGTCCGATCTTGCAACGCTGCAATGTGCTATTTAATCGATGTAAAAAGGTCGGATTCGAGAGTGTTCGCCACACACCTGACACTTCGATATTTTCCATGCGTTTAGACGGACAAACTGCAACATTGCCAGATTGCCAGACTTATTCTCCCTTTGCCACTGTAATTGATTCTCATCCACCCAACGTTAGACTACTACTTTTCAAGATTTTAGCTTGAAATAGCCTGGAGGATTTAAATTGAATTATGGTGGCAATTTTTTTCTTTTCAAGATTCTTCAGTGCTCGGCACCTAAATTATCTTGTGAAATATTTCGAACAGTGTTGGCTGTTTCAATTCAAACGTTTGAAGAAAAAATGAATTTTAAAACTCACAAAAATGCAAATGGACTTAAAATTCCATCATTCCATGGAATCGATTCAGACGGTCTGGGTTACGTATTGAAAGCGTGCGCTTGATTTGGATGACGTTCGCCTCATTCCTCGCAAATTGAGGCTGTCTCGGTGTTGCCAGATTTAAGGATAAAAGCCAAATATTTTACGATGTAAAATTTACACATAGAGTCTCTTATAGGAAATATACAGCTGGATGCCGTACAAATGGCAACATTGAGCTGTCTGGACTCCTAACGTTGAGCACAAGACTGTACTAGTGGTACATAAAGCATACACAGTGAAACAGGGCTGATGTTTGATGGATCTTAAGTGGAAAGTTTTTAATCCATTGATAGTTCCACCGGTCGACAAAAAGATTACTTACACAGTCCTTGCGCAGCTCAGCATTGTGCGGTGTGCCTGTAACCCACGAGAATATTCGGATCTGCAATATTTTCAGCCACAAATATGGAAACACACCTTTGGCTTTAAAATTTGATGGAATTTTGTTATTCACCTATATGATGCCATTGGTTAAAACAAAGAAAAAAACCTACAGATGAGAGTATTGTCGTGCATTTTAGTCATGCTGCTGAACTGGGGCAATAAATCGACTCTTGCAAACGTTTGCTACGTAGGTGATTGAAGAGTTGATTCTTGCTTAAAAATCTGTAAAAATGACGTCGAGTGCCTTAAAATATCACAAAATTCACTGTGAACAACACACGATGAAAACTGTACAAGTGAAAACATTTTTTAGCACTTGTTTGAACCTTACACAAAGTAATCAAAAATTACAAATTGAAAAATTATCGCTGTTATTTGTTTCATTCTTCTTGCGTTTTCCCAAAGGCGTCTCGTGCAATTTGGCAACAATGATTCCCTCTATGCATTTGAATCTTTGAACAATAATCGATTGTTAGTGAAGCAGCGCTGTTGAATTGATTTTTTCATATGGAATCAAATGGAGCTAAAACATCGTTGCCAAATTTCACGAGCCGCCACTGTGTTTTCAACAGTTGTCTTTTTCCTTTTTTACTATCATCAATCGACTTCTTGATTATTATTTTTTTTTTTCCTTGTCCTACCACCAATCAACCTTGTTTGACCCTTGCTTCACCCAAGTATTAATAAGACCTCGTTTTTCCCCATCCGATGTACTTATCATAGAACGATTAGATATTGTCGCAGCCGCAGATTCTATCCGATGACCATTGATCCAGCGGTTTCTGGAGACCTCCTCTTTATTTACATCTCTGTTTACACACAAATGGCAAATTCCCTAACCTGTTAAATCTAAATCGTACAATCGGAAATTGACAGAAACACTTCTATGGACCTAATCTGTGCCCAATGGCCCCCAATGTAAGAAATTCCCAATCAATCACCACGGATACTGGATAGGCCTGTTTAGTGCGATGTCACGAAAATAATTGGATCCAAACAAATGACCTGTCTCACTCGGTTTCCTGTAAAAAATCGGACCCACATTTTTAAATGCAAATTCGTGCTAGTAAAAACTACAAGTTCGCCCGGATTTTATTACGCCATTAGGTTCCACGTTCCTTAAAGTATAATCAAATTCCAACGACATTTTCGAAACATCACGTATTAATTAACGATCACAGTCATATCGAAGAAATTCCTTCGTTTTGTCCTTGTCTCGCTCACAATTTCTGGTGGGCACAGAATTCTTGGATATGGGCTCTTCAGCACTATCACATCGCGTGTTATACCCCGAGCAAGCTTCGATACGAAGAGAGGTTACAGGGTGATTGAGTGTCATGGCGGTGATACGCCCGTAAGAGACGGTGAGTAAGACATAAAGGACAAAACATAGGACATCTTTCGATGTAATTGTGATTGTAAATTCACTTGTTATCTTTCAAACATTAAGTCACAGTGAAGTCATACTTCAAACTACGTGGAATCTAATGGTGCAATAAAATTTGAGAAAACTTGGTGTTTACTAGCATGAATTTGGATTCGAAATTTCGGATCTGATTTCTTATGGGTAGTGAACTGGATGAAGCCGCATTTGTTTTGATCCAATTTTGATCTTGACGCCATCACTAAACAGTAGATCTATGCCATTGGCGGATCCAAAAAATTTTTCTGGGGGGGGGGAAGGGGACGCCCATGAATTTTTAAATTTGAATCGTCGCAGTAAGAAATGTTTAGCTATATTATATCGAAAAAAGGCAAAATCTTAGCCTTCAGGGGAGGGGGGAGGCAGCATGTGACCCCGTGCATGCCGCCCCCCCGGATCTATGGGGAATGAAATGCATCAAAGAAATGGATTAGAGCCTACCTTCCTCTCACTTTCTTTGGGTGTTTCTAATTTTTCCCGTATTTTTGTATCCCCGAGTTAGTCTTACTGTGCGGCGACCACCCGCTGCTGAAGGCTCTGTAGCTTCTCTCCCAGACTCTTAGGCACTTGAGGCTCTTCTCTCTCTCTCTCTCTCTCTCTCTCTCTCTCTCTCTCTCTCTCTCTCTCTCTCTCTTTCTCTCTCTCTCTCTCTCTCTCTCTCTCTCTCTCTCTCTCTCTCTCTCTCTCTCTCTTTCTTTCTCTCTCTCCCTCTCTCTCTTTTATTTTACCTGTCATGTCGGTCGGTCGGTGTATCGGGGCATTGCTGAGTGCCGACCAAGCGGTGTTCTGTAGCGGGGGAGAGGGGGCGTCCCGGACTGGCCCCAGATTGGCTGCGGATTGTGGCTGGCTCCTCAATCTAGCTCGACACTGCCCCGAGGGGGTTTCCGACTCGGGAGTCAGGAGACAGCGTGGCAGCAGCGCAGCGGTGGTGCTCTTAGCATCAGCAATTCAACATTGGGCCATCTCAGGGAAAATACGGGAAGAAAGAAAACAAAACAAAAAAAACCAAAAAACTGATCATCGATTGTGTTTGCTCCGTTGCCGTTTTGAGATGTGTACCCTCACAAATCAGCACTCTCGCTCGCCCTCGCCTCAGCAAAGGCAGGTAACTCAGCGCGTGGTCACTCATCTCGACTCTGCGGCAAAGTATCTTGGTCCCCCCCCACCCCCTAAACGCCTCCCTATTATCCCAACCTGACTTATTCCGTGCGTGCATTTCTGCGCTGCCGATCTGTCCTGCGTTGCAAGATTTTCCTCGTCATTTTCATTGTCGTCAATTTTCGCTCATTAAATTTTACGCGCTGATTGTTTGGAATGTTTGGGCGTTTGGCTTCCGCATAATATTTTATTTTTTGGCAGGGGCTTGCACTGATGAGCGTTTGACTGAAAATTCTATTCTTCTTTCCTTTCACCCCTAGAAATTGGAGGCCAGGGGGCTTTAGTCCCTCCCCCGTTTTCTCAGCGCGTACGCCACTGGACGCGACTAATCCATTACTATGCAGCATTAAATGGACGTGGAAGCAGAGCAGAGTTTGTGTATATTTGATGACATTTTTCCATTCACCGATGTTTCCACCGGTTGACCAAACTAATTACACAGTTCAGTTTAAAAGATGACTGTAATGCTCGAAATTATTCTAATCTGTGGTATTTTTTCAGCCGGTGTAGTCTAGTCTCCATCACTGTTTTTCACAAATTTGAAGTTATTTTTATATTAAATTATCGGTGATCTCATTGCGGAAGGTCTACCTCACACCTTTGCCACAGCGTTATGGAGGGCTGAATTTGGTGTAAAATTGCGTAAAAATCTCATTGAGAGCATCAAACCCACAAAAGGCGTTTTAAGAAAAGCCCAAGATGGCGAGGCGAATCAACCCTGCACCACACGGAAAAAAAAGATTCGTGAAAATAACCATACGGATACCTGATTTTGGAACCTGCTAGATGTTATGGTAAACTTGACCAGAAGTATGGTACATTTACCGATACTTTGAGTAAATTCGACATGCAATCAGGTACCATCACCTAGTACCTAGTCAAAACATAGTATACTTCTGGTTAACATTACCATAACATCTAGCAGGTGCCAAAATCAGGTATCCGTATGGTTATTTTCACCGTAGTTTTTTTCCGTGCACGAGCAGCAAAGATGGTCGAAAACGGCATTCGACAAAGTAGATACTTGCCCGGCGTTTCCTTTTCAGAATTTGGGTAAATCGACACAAAACATGATAAATTCACCATAGTAATCACAAGCAATAATGAAAAAGTAAAATTTACCGGGGGGAGGGGGGACACACAGAATGGCATAAAATGTAGGCGTGTGAGTGTGTGACTGATCTGGGACGGCTCTCCCACCCCACCTGCACTGGCGAGTGACGTTCGCCTGCAAGGTGTGAGGCGTATGGAGAGTGGCCGAACCAGAACGTGTAGGCGAAACTTAGCTCGTAAAAATCTTTAATTCGTCGATAGCACACAAAACGATAGCCCTGACGCAGAGAGGAGTATTTAGGAATTCTACCGGATCATTTTCATAGTATGGAGAATTATTCGAAAGTAACTCCCAGCCCGCTTAACTTTTCCCCTATTTCAGGTTTAAAACTTGCGTTTATACCATGCTGAATGCTTTTGGTAGGACTACTCGGGGACACCATTTTCAACGACACCTCCCGGTGGGGAGACGTGGTCGGAAATCAATTAATTCAATTTTTGCAAACGGCAATAGTCTGTGTTTCATCGTTGGTTTAAAGTACCTAGCATTTTGCGCAAACTGCAGGTCGATGTAAATTTTCATTTTCGATACAACAGCGAGGCGGTCGAAGATCAATTTTGACCCATTGTCATGAATCCGTATCTTTTCGTTTGAAGGTGGAAAAAGAAAAATCCGTCTGCGTAAAATTTTTTACTAAGCTGGAAACTTCAAACGAAACAATAGTTTAAACTTAAAAAGTGGTTTAAAGTTAATTTTAGATCTCTAAATTCTTTTAAATATTGATATTTTAGTATAATATCACTTTTTGTACAGAAACCTGTTAAACTTCCAGAAAGTTGTCCAGACATCGTTTTTGCAGTCATTTGGAAGCACATCTGCCCTTGGTGTCCTCAAAACTTTGGTAACTCGAAAAAACGCTCATGAAATCAATCCAAAAGTTTAATTATAATGCTCTTGTTTTATGCTCAAATTGTAAAATTGAAAAATCCGAGAGCTTATAAGGTTTTAATAAAGTCGCATGAACAGATAGTCTTATTTTATTGAAAGTTTAGCCGTTTCCTTTGAAATTTAATGATAGTCAGTGGCGCACCGAAGGGGGTGGTTTTAGGGTCAAACCCCCCCCCCCTAAGCATCAAGATTTTGCCCTAAAAAGGTCATCTTCGGCCAAATTTTTTTTTCAAAACCCCCCCTAAGGCCTCAGAAAATGGAAAATTTGCGGTGAAACCCCCACCAAACTAAAGTTCTCGGTGCGCCACTGATGATAGTTATTATTCGTTAAAAAATTGTAAACAAATTTTGGAGGTCTAAAAACCAAAATTTGACCTAGTTTTGTGGATCAAGATTTTAAGCATCAATCAAAACTTTATTTAGCGAGATAATTAGCGTGGTTAATGGCTAATAGGTAGTGGCGGCTAGTGCAATTTGGCAATCATGATTTCTTGCTATTTAAACCTGTGCAAAAGTATCGATTTCTTAGGGTTCTAATTGAACCTCCTGAAGATCGATTATTTCATGTTGGTTTCAAGATATTACGTTGTTGCTACGTTGCGAAAGCCGCCAATGTGAATCAGAGTGTGATGAAAAATGGGGGTCTCCATTCCGAAAGGTCTCCATTTAAATTGGCAAATTTTTCAGGAAGGGTGCGTGAAATAAAAACCGCATCTGGCACGTTCTTTTGCCTTTGCGGTTTGATCGGATTCATTGCGTTTCGGTCGAGTTTGAAAATGGTTGCTTTAAGTTCACGATTCAGTGCTCTGCAAAGCTGTAGAATAAGCGACTCCTCATTTCTTGGAACGCTTTCGTGCTTTTCAAAACAATTTGCCGTTCAAAAGTATCATTTTCTCTAGCAGCATAAAAAGTTATATAAATGTTAAACCTTGTATAATGCGTAAATACTTTTAATCCTCATATTATAAAGGTTACAATAAGTGTTTCCTTTCAACACATAATACATACATTTGTCATGTAATATTGTTTAACGCGCTATTTGTGAGGTGGTATAAAAGTATAGCATTGCTATTTTTTTCTGTTCTTCAAATCTTTCAATTGAAACTCAGCTACTTGCTACTTCAAACAAAATCCATTTTAGAGCTTTTTTATACTTCCACTAAAACTTTATTTATCGCTGAACAAAAGCGTTTTCTTCGTTCATTTTTATAAAATTTACAAATTGGATGATATATTTTTTTTAACACTAGAATGCCCGACATCCCATTTTTGGGACAAACCAAAATTCAATGTTGTCTCACAAGCCTCCATTTCGGCTTAGGAATCTGAAATTTTCGGACTTTTCATCATCTAAGCGGTACCCCCTGTCCGCCACGTTTCATCGAAATCCTCCTATTCCTTGAGGAGAAAAAAAGCGGTGCTACCAATAACGCCTATGTCCCAATTTTGGGACAAACTGTTGTCATTGCTGATTCAACGCAGTAATAAGGATAGCCATAAGCCTCAATAATGTGCGTAGCTGTGACAAACAGTTTTTGCACATCTGGAGGGGCCTCTCTCCGGACCTGAGAGCCTTAACCCTTTAAGGGCCAAGCCCGAGTATACTCGTTTTGATCCTCTAGTTTATTTCGCATTGTTTCAGTCTCCATTTCAGATATACGCGATTAGCGATGAAAACACTTACAAGATAAGATTTCTTCGGGCGCCTTCGATGTATGGTATAGGCAATTCCAGCTCCTCCGAGTACGAACAGTTAACTACCTTCCTAAATAGACGGAAGAGTGGCGTTCTTTTGAACTAACCTGGCCCTTAGAGGGTTAAAAGCCAAAAAATGTCACCAAAACCTTAAAAATTGATCATTTATCGATTCAGCATCTCGTCATCATGAACGATCAATATTTTGGGTTTAGATGAAAATTTATAGGCTTTTAAGGGCTACGAGGCCTACGAGGAGACTCCAGTTATGCTTTGTCATTTACTTCTTGATGTATAAGGAGAGCTCCCGTGGAATTTACCGTTACAGAAATTTTCGGCAAATTTAAAATTCTTCATGGGCCAGAAGTCAATTTCGGGGCTTGATTTATTTTTTCCTATGAGTGCTTGCTTAGTAGAGCATTATGTTTCCAAAGTTTTCTAAATTTGGACCAATTTCAAGAGTGCAGCGAATTTTTGAAAATTGGTCGAAAATGTATGGCAAAATACTATTAATGCCCCTTCATTTGCTTGGATAGGCAAAGAAAATGCTAATACTGAAGAGAAAATTTCGTCCAATTTCTCTCATAATGTTTAAAAGCCCAATAACAATTTGACCGATAGCATGTATAACAAGAGTCTGCATTTTATGGTATTGTCCCAATTTTGGGACGCTGAGCGTTCTAGGGAGGAGCAAAAGTCCGGGCGTTCTAGTGTTAGACATCCGTTCCTTCGATGTGCTATTATGGGGTTGATAGCGGCCCCAAAAGTTCATGTCCAAGGCTGATCTTGTCAAGTCTTGTCGACCTTATCATGTATCAGCCAAACAGCTATTGGTAAAAGCTCTCCTAAATCAGTATTTTGCCCGATATTTTCTTATAGCCGGGATAGAGGTAGAATATTGTTTGATTCATACGCCGCGCCGTTCTGATACGAGTATGCGTACTTACACCGCACCGGCATGGCAGAACAAACAAAAACTATTGCAGTAATGTAAACAATTTTACCGTACTAACTGACCAATGAAAAGCGAGAAAGGGCGACTCTAGCGATAATGTCAGGTCCTTCCGGACTGTATATTTTGCGAGACCTTACAGATAAACTCTGCTCATTCTTCGTATTTATGTATGATGCTCTTTCCGGTATTCGTTTATCATACCAAATCAAGCATCGTAACATGCGTCTTACGAAAGACGTATAGGCTTATTGATCAGCTCGTATTAAACTCTTGGTTTTGTCTCCTTCTTATCCGATTTAGTTAAACTTTTGCAAAAAGACAAGAATCTCAAATTATACTATAGCGGTTTTTGTTTTGTTCAAGCTTTATTTTGAGGTCCCTTACTCATTTTTGAAGGAATCAAACTTCTGGGTCTAAAATACTGAGCAATGAGAATAGTTAAATAAATCAAATAGCTTGCGTTCATTTGATCCAGGTCAATTCTGTTAAGTTAACCCGAAGTTATAAGTGAATGCCTTCCGCTTGGGACTGTCTCATTGCTTGATGCCACCCTATAATGCGAGGAATGTTTTTCCTATTTCCCGTGATGTAAGCTTTTCACTGCTTTCGATGAGGCTGTCTCATGTTATTGACTGCTTTTTTCACTCTCAACGCGGAGTAAATTTCTGCTATTCATTTGCCATCAGAAGCCGTTAAGTGCTAATGTTTGCTCCCGTCATTTCTCCCTTAGAAATCGAGTCTCTTTTCCTCATGAATCCATCTTTTCCTTAACTTCGCCGACTCTATTTGATTGGAGATTCTTCTCAGTAGTATTTATTGGCAAAAGCATACAAGTTTTTTTTTTTTTTTTTTTTTTTTTTTTTTTTTTTTTTTTTTTATTCGTTGATCCTATAATTATTGTTTTTGTGTCGATTAGGATTTTTGACTTTTGGGTAAAAGAGGCTGTTGCTAAAAGAAAAGAAAAGAAAAAAAAAAAAAAAAAAAAACTTGTTTTGCTTTCAGCGCGGGGGATTTGGACTCATCCTAATTTCCTATATTTTCCAAATGTTTTGCGGTAGCGATTCAATAATTTTGTTTGTTCAGTGACCTTAGACGCTTATTCTTTGCAGCTGACTATTCATTTCCTCATGTATGTGTCTCAAAATTCTACAAGAGATTTTTGCAAAGTTTATAATATACCGGATAAACTTACGAACGATGGGTCTGAATCGCTCATCTCTTGGCTCCAACTTGGAAGGTTCTCTCTATGAACTTGACCTAATTCTTTTCGACTGTAGTCGCACACTTTTGCATCTCTTGACATTTCGGGAAGAAGATCACACACTCATTCCTTTGTAGGTCGTAATGTCCTTCAACATGCAGAAAGTATATTATCACTTGTTAAATGGATTAAAACAACCAATTTGAATTTATTTGTATTCTTTTTCTTTCGTTTTCTGTGAGAAAAAAATATGAATTAATGGTGTGGATGAAATGCGTGCAAGAAGTAGTTATATACTTATAGAAAATGAGAAAATGTGGGGGAGGGGTGAAAAATCGGATTCAATCTCAGAGGAAGGATCAGAAAAAGGTTGGACTTAAAGAAAATAAGAAAATGTGGGGGGGGGGGGTTAAAAAAAATCTGATTCAGTTTCAGAGGAAGGAGCATGAAAGGTGGAAGCAAATAATTCAAGGAACGGAGCGTGTTTCATTTAGAAACAATTATTGCTCAGTTATAAGAATGATGAAGGAAGAAATAAATACATTTGTTCTTTCCTGAATTAATTCGCTGAGAAAATACAAGAATGAGAAAAGTTTCTTTATCCGGAAAAATCAACAAAGAAAAACATTGAAACATAAAATGTAAAGCGTAGGAAATGTATGATGTTATCGCTACGTTACCAAATTGTCAGGGAAATGGAATCAAAGATTTAGAAAGGATTTTGAAATTTTATTTGACGAGATTATCAACTTTTTTTTGAAACGAAGAGGAAAAAAGGAAAACTTGCAGCATGAACAGAACGAATTTGTGTAAAATTTTGAGTACAAATTATGTAGGGTTACAGTACAAGCGCAACTTATACAATACTTATCGCGACTCTTTACCACTTTTTCCTCTATCTCTGCATTTTTTTTTTTTTTTTTTTTTTTTTTTTTTATCAAAACATAAAGAATCCATCAGAAAAAGCCTTTTACCCCAAAATTTCATGTAAGGAACCGATGCGTGGCTAATTGACAGGAACTGGATATTTTAATTATCAAAGTCGCCGTGGCCTAGAAATTTATCTGACAACTCTTGAAAATCATCGATGGCCCTTGGAAGTAGGCTTTTTCTATCAGAGGTAAAGGTAACTACACTATTTTCAGTGAGATTTGATCTTTCTGTGATCACATAACTTTGAAGGAGCCATGATCAATATTTCAATCCGTTTACGGCGGACGATCTCAGAGCAGGAGTCTGAATTCGTAATAAAGGTCAACTTTGCCGCATTTTCCACTGCACAGGACCACGTGTTTCTCTCAAAATTACTCTTATTCTGAGTGGGATATCTTTTAATCGCGCAACTTTTGAATCGATGCGGAAATGCGGTTCTATTTTATGCTGAGTCTAGGAAAGAAAATATTTTCCGTGTCATTTGGCATCGGAAAAAAAAATTCAAAGTCTCACCGCAACGCGCTTTTGTCTGACGATCCGTGATAGAGAATATGGCGAGACGCGACTTGCAAGAGCGTCTCTCTCTCTCTCTCTCTCTCTCTCTCTCTCTCTCTCTCTCTCTCTCTCCGTTCTCCTCTCTCTCTCACTCACTCCCGCACTGTTGCGGAGGAGCACCCGTCGCGCGGAAACGCGAGGGAGGGCGGATCGATGCAGTTTGGACCGCGCGCGCGAATTTGAACTCTCAGATGCTTCTGTATCTCGTTTACGTTTAGACGTTTTTGAATTTTTTTGTTTGTTTTGCTTTTCATATTTGTTGTGTTTGTTTGTGTGTGTGGTTTTTCGTTCGTTATTTCAACTGTTTTTATTTCGAGCGTGCGTTTTTATGTTGTTTTTGATTACGTGTATAGTTTCGCGCGTGCATTTCTCAGAGTTGAACTTGCTCGCGGCAAACGATTTGTGTTCGCGCCTCCCTTACGAGACTCTTGACACACATTCGTGTGCATGTCACAGTCACAGTCGGCTCAAGTGCTCCGCAGCTACCCTTGGCAGATATTTAAATATTTCGCGTTTAAAATAACTCGTTCGGGATGAAGAAGAAAAAGAAGAACTTTGCTTGCGATTTCCCCATACGTTTTAAGTGAATTTTTTTTCTTGCAAATTTCAGTTCAAGTGTTTGTGAATACGTTTTGATGGAAAGGAATCAAAGCGAATGACGCAATCGGATGAAGTGTGACGGACAGTTTCTGTAAACAAACATCAAATTCATCGTTCGAAAATTTAAACATTTTCGGTTCAACTCTTAAGCTCTCTTTCGCACACCCTTTTTTGCCGAAACAAATTGATTGTGGACCTTCTCGTGTCAATTTATACCGGTTTATAGGCGAAGGCTCGTTTTTTGAGAAGCCCTCCGAAAAATTAAGGATTTTCTTCAGTATCATTGTTAAATGCCGCTAAAACCTTTTAAGTGATCAAGAAATCACCTGACTTGTTGTAGGTCGAAAAACTGGTGTGGTTCGTGTGGTGTTCCTTAAAGGGGTCTGAAAATCATTCATCGATTCCACCTGTAATTTTACCTTAAATTTTCATGAAGTTAACAAATTATCTTTTGAATTTAATTCGAAGAAGTGTTCGACTTGTCAATTTAAAACGCGAATGTCTAAATGGGTTCTGAAGCCATGCAAACCTCCGGATTGAAAGTTTAATGCTTATTTTTTATTTATTTTTTAACTTCAAAATCAAATGCGACAAAGGTAAAACCTCGATTCGATATTTTCCTAGAACTCAGCTAGCAACACGGATGACTGTACTTACAAGACCACAACTGTGACAGTGTTTCCAAGTACAAAGAACGTCATCTCGTGCAACCGAGCATTTGACATATTCATACTCTCCAGTATACGATTTACTAGTTAACCGTCTAGTTTACAATGCATCTACCTCAAATACGTCTTTAGCTAACCTCCTTATTTATAACTTTGAAAGTTTCGTGATAGAAGATGTGGGTATCATTTTTTCTCAGTTCATCACTGCGCTGATTTATATCCAACCTCTTGTGATGGGGTAACTGCAAGGGTCTGAATTTTGGTGCGCTTTAGTGAGGACAATAAGGAAGACGGTACTCGGTGAGCCGAAAACAAGGATGCCTTAAGTAAACACTGAAAACAAAAATGCGAACTTTAAGTGTTCACTTATTTAAAAGTTTGGTCAAGACTAAACACTCCTAGTTTTGCCATTTAAAATAGTTGATCAAAGTAGCACGGGGTTGATTGAACTATTTTAAACAGTCAAACTAAGAATGTTTAGTCTTGGTCATACTTTCGAGAAAGTAAATTCTTAAAGTTAGCATTTTTTTTTTCAGTGTAGGTTTCACAGTTCGGGAGATGCAATTTTAGCCCAAAATACATGGTTTTATTTGGTGATTCCAAGTTGTGACGTTATGACACACACAATTTTGTGCCACTTTACACGAGCGTATCTCCGAAACCAGGACATTTAGGAAAAAATGAAGGATGCCTTTGTCCTCAGCTCACCAAGAACTTTCATTTTCTTTAAAATAGCAAAAAACACCACATTTCAGAAACTTTAAAAACGTTATTGTTTTGCTAACACCACCATTTTTGTTACTGCTATGGCAGTATAGAAACGGGACTTTATTAGAAGTCCTCTTTTTATACCATTTTCACTTAGCAATATTTTTATAGTTTTGTAAAATTAACTTCTTTTGTAAGTACACTTTACAAACTTTAGGTATATAAGCACGTAGAGGCCAGATTATCTGTATAGATTACTTTACCACTAGATATTTTTATTACTTGTGTCTTCTACCCCATGAAAGAACAGCAGGGGACTAAATAGGTTTGATCAATTTAATTTTTTAATTTTTTAACTTTGGCACCAAGGTGAAAGGTAATCGGGAAACTTATAAATCTTCTGTTTGCATCGTATTTTATTAGATTTTTTTTCAGAATCAATAAACATTTAGTTTTAAGCCACATCATAGAAGAATAGAATTATGGACTTGGTCTGGTGGCTACCGTCACTTATGATAGGCGAAGATTAGGGTAGACTTTTTAAATCATCTGCGATTAACATTTCCTGTAGTTTTCTCATAGCGTAGATAGTTGTATTCAATCACCCTCAATCCAAATTTTCTTTTCTAAGCGTTTTAGTATAATTATCTTGCTCAATACGAAGAGGGATTTTTGAAATCCTTTGAACCGCTCAAATCCATGTCGGGACTGACATATTTTGGAAATCTATTTTTCATCGATCATTTCTTCTTCGTAGGTAGGCGTCAGTATTTCAGTAAAGTCCCAATGATCCTTAACAATTTGGTAACGTATAGCGATGAGATCATTTGTTTCCTACGCTTTACATTTAAGGTTTCAATATTTTTCTCAGTCCAGTTCAGTGTATGACTGTAATGCACGATCTGTAATCTTTTCTCGATCGGTAGAAACTCCATCACTTCCTTTGAAAAAATGTATGGATATTTTGATAGTCTATCGGTGCTTTCATCGATCGAGACAAGATTATTCTTGTGAGTATTTTTGTGCATTACATCACTGGGAAAAGACGATAGTCTCAATACCGCAGATTCCAGTAGAATTATACCAGAAGCACAACAATATGTGAAAGACAGAAAGTCTAGTACTTTCACCAGAAAATTCTTGTGTTAATACCAGAATATGGGCATAGAACTAGAATTTCCTAAAAAAAATTTCAAGAGCTTTGATACAAACAGTAGAATTCTGGTGATTGTACCATCCCTTACATAGGTTCACATATTGTCTTGCCTCATGCTCCTGGTAATTTTCTCTTTTTTTCAGTGATTCATACACTGAACTGCACTGTGTAATCTTTCGGTCAACCGCGGTAGAATCATCGATGAATTGAAAAATTCCGTTGAATATACGCAAAACGGCAGCTATTCTATTGAGGGTGGGGGGGGGGGGGGGGCAGCAAAAATCATCGGGTGGATTCGATTAAATCGATCAAGCATCCCCCAATGAACTCAAATAAATTGTGTCAATGATTTGAGATGATCAGTATAAGGTAATGGAGAGAGACGTGGCCGCCGGGTGGAGTTATCGTCGTACATGTATATGGTCTTAGATCGTCAAAAAGAGGACAAAAATCAACAAGTTAATTTCTCATCAAGTTATCATTTATAAACGTTTAAGACCAATTTTAATTGCAAAGAACACTTTAAAAAGTAATTTAACTTTCGAAACTTTTTAATTGAGCCTTAAAGATCGAAAACGATAAGTTTTGAATCAAAACTTATCGTTTTCGATCTTTATTGAAAAAGTCATCAAAACTTTTGATGACTTTTTTTTTTGTCGCCGAGTCTTTGCCACTTTTTTTTTCGATTTCTCACCATAGTGCGTCGTCATCGTTTTATCTTGATTTGCTTGACGCTGAATGATAAGGTCTCAATACAATCAGAACAGAAACTCTGTCGGATTTAGAAGCAAATTCATTCCGCGTCCGCCATGTTGGGATATAGGATGTTTACATCTGGATTCGCGTGCGAAAAAAAAAAAGAAAATATAGGACATGATCCGTGAAATTTTCATTCTGAAATACCTGTTGAATAAAAGTGAGGCCGGAAACTAAGATTTCTTTCCAGAATTTACAGAAAAATAATTAAATGAGTTTCAACTCAAATCAACCACGTTCGCCATGTTGGGATATAGGACCACAGGCAGCGCTGCCTATTGGTGCCGTTCAATTCCAAACTTGCTTCCACTGGCAATTATGGGAGTTTCCGTTCTAAATGTATTATTCTGTGGTCTCAGCACGGTCCATTTATCCGTCGATCAGAGTGCTCAACCCGGTAATATCACGCTAATGCAATTGTTATAAGCTGAGTAAATAATGTTCAACAATTGCCGCAGAGCTTGGATCGCTGTGTGATAATAATCTAGCGTTGATGTCCAGTTAATTTAGGGTGGAATACTGAGTGCGAGGTCCCGTGCAACAGAAGGGTTGCTCTTTACTGAATGTGTTAATACTATGCCGGTGTCAATTTCTAATCAAGAGCACGCCTGAAATTTAACGGAATCTTTTTCAGATCCTGTTTAAATAATTACTGGTCTTGCTTGCTTGATGCTCGATGTATCAAGCCTACCGCGCGATATTTTCGATATTTTATTACTTTGCGTCTTTCAACTCCTCTTTTCAGTATTCATAAATATTTTGGAACATCGATAGTGTCAGGTCCTTTCTAAACGACATTTCAGTTAATTTCAGGCATTAAAATCTTGAATCTACCCACTGAAGGGGGGGGGGAGATTATCGTAATGAGAATTCCGTTTAAAACTTTCCTTGCTGGAATTGGGCTCTTGCAAACGTTCGCTACGAGGGGCTAAAGAGTTTATTCTTGCGCAAAACACTGTAAAAATGACGATGAGCACACTAACAAATCACGAAATTCACTATCAGAATCGGCCTTAATGGCGGTTCAGTGCATATTATCATGGGAGATTCCTTGATCGATATCTTATTGATTTCGGCAGTTTTAGTCAAGGAACCAGGCATAATTAAACATTTTCGAGGACGTAGAACTCATGATCGCGAAAAGGTCGCATTAATTGTCTGGTTTAGTAGCCTTAAATTTCCGTTCAAAAGTTCGCCTTTTTGGAGAAAATACATTGAATCAGAGTTTGTTTGGAACCAGAGGGCCTCGGACGGCAATCGATACGATATATCTCTCTTTGAAAACAGTTTGTTGAAAAACTTGCCGAAAAAGGGGATTTCGCATCTCGCCCCCTCCCCCCTTCCAAATGCAAAAGTCCAGTGAATCACCGAGAGGCTGAATGAATTCTATAGGATTCCAAATGGCAATCCTTATTGAGTGCTGTCAGACCCATTAAATGCGCAGCACGGGACTCAAGGGTTCGTTTTCATTCATAACGATGGAAATGGCAACGCAGCCGAAGTAACTAAGGGAAAAGGTCAGGGTGATTGAATGAGCGTCGAGCGTCGCGCCAGCCGCGGTCGGTCGCCAGCGCACAGTGTGACCTCTTAATGGAAGATGCGGCAAAAACCTCATACGATGCAAGAACCTCGTTGAATTTGAAATCAAATACGTAAAAACGGCGGTAAAGGTTTATTGGTTCACCAAAAAACATGCAGTGAGCCTCTCAACAAGATTTCTTTAAAACCCGTGGGGGAGGGGGGGGGAGAGATTTGTACAATCTCCAATTTCTCGGCTTTTGTCCCATTTTGGTGAGGATATTTCGCATAGCTGATTTGCTAATGTTTTCGTCGTTGTCACTATCTTTATCATTGTTGCTCTTGATGGTGATGGGAGTGGTAGTGGAGGTTGTGATGTTGATTTTGTTGGTTTTCTTTGTTTTCAATTGTTTTTTTGTTTGGCTTTGCTACTATACAGGGTAATTCAAACCAAACCACTCAGCCTCAATTTTTTTTAAGATAGCAGCTGGAGTTAGTAAAAAGTGGACCAAACGTTCACGTTATAAATCTACCCCAAGGAATTAAAAGAAAATATTTTCAGCACCCCAAAACCAAGCCATCAGTGCTTTTTGGGAGATTAAAAATTGTTTACTTAGAATTTTCGGTGACAGTTTATATTGGTGCAGTTTGTTCCAAAAACTGTTATCAGACAACTATGAAAGTGATTACCTATCAAGTGGGTGTTGTAGCAATATAATGATGAGCTATGTGGAGAGAGGACATAAATGGTTGTGTGCGATTTCGGTGTTGTCAAGTCGAAGGATCGCAGCGAAGTAACTCAGTGCGACAGTGCAGTGGAGTGAGCAAGGGAGCCAGCGCAACGCGACAGGTTGGAACTTGTCTCGGCAACGCTGCTGTGCTGTCGTCCGCCGGAACTTTCGAGCCTACTAAACCTTGTGCCGTTCTCCCTCATTTTTCTCCCTTCCCGTGGCTTCTACGTAAAAATTGCTAGAGACCAAAATTGAAGACCATAAAATTTCCTTTCTTCTCATTGAAAGTTTTATTCCTTTAAGTGATTTTTAACTGAGATATGAAACAAAAAGCCAGATATATAGTTTCATTGAATTTTCTGCAGCCCCGCGCACGACCCCGCTTCGCTATGTTCAACGGCTCATATCTTCCAAACCCAATGAAATCCGGTTACAAATTTTTCAGGGTAGTTTGTCCACATATCCAGCATGCCAAAAATGCCAACGAGAAACTGGAGCTCACCGGAGCTAGCTTTTGAAAGTCTATAACTTTGCAAAAGTTCCTTCTAATTCGAGGAGTTGGCAATATAAGTCTTGCCAATGCATGATAATTTTTTTTTTTTCAAACTAACCATGAAGGTTTATTAAATAGGTCTTATGTTGTCCAGAAAAGTGCCTCCTATTTCAAAAATAACGATTAAACAGTCTAAAAGTACCGATTTAAAATTTCCAAAAAATACAGCAAATTTCGGTTTTATGAATAAAACTCCAATTCCAAGCCTCATATCTCCAAATAAAATGAAAAAAAGTCGAAATAACCGTCCAAACCTATTAGTCTATACCCTAAGGAGTAGAATTACCTTAATTTTGAAGAGTTTCGATGGATTTGGATAAATAGGGTTTTTGCCGCATAGGACACACTGTGCAGCGCCGCGCCGCGCCGCCGGTTGTACAATGTACGTCCGCCGTGCGCGCCACTCGGCGTACGCGACCTGAGCTTTTAATATGGGTCGGCTCCTCTGGGCCGGCTCAACGATGAGTATCGCCGCGGAGAGACCCATTGTAATTCTTTAAAGCAGCGTCACCGTCGACCCCCAAGATTATCTTGAAAAAGCTGTATAAGACGTTACCAGAGACGTAAACGCGGAGAGGGGAAGGGAAGAAGAAAAATCCCAACACAGTTCTTAACTATCAGACAAAATTGAGTCAGCGGATCTTTATTGTTCCCAACAAGATGTTTAGCTCGTTGAACTTTTTGAACTTTCACGTTATTTAGCCGCATCGACCCACCGCATGGTCTGAGAGCGAACAAAAAATGTGCCAAAAAACTAGTAACCCCTCAAAACGACATAATGATTGTGTCCACAAGACATTCACCGTCCATCAGTGTCTAATTTTACTAATTTTTAGTATTTTAGTATATTTTTTGCCTACAATTTCGCTTCATGATCATTCATTTTGCACGAAAATGTATTTTGAGACGCTGATTTCAAAAATGCTGTCAATTTTCATTGAACTGGTCTAGATGTTATGTAAATTCCATTTTTCGTATTTTTTTGCGAAAAATTTGAAATTATGGAAGAGTTATGAATTTTAAGTAAAAAGTAAGACCTAGTTTGAAATCAGCTGGTCAAAATGCATGGTGAGGAGAGAGCTATGAAAGACAGTAAGTACCCGGGAGAAATACACAAGTTGTAATAAATATAAACTAATTATAAACTTACCGCACACAATGGATTATGATATGATATTTTTGATTGTGGAGATTGATTGGAATTGGGGATTGATTGGAATTGGTCATTGACTATTGATCGTGATAAAATGATAATCTAAAAATTCAGTGAAAGAAAGTAATCAAGTCATAGGTTTTGACTTTAAGCTAATTTAAAACTTTTCAGTAATGTTTCTAGGTGTGAGTTGCTTGTTCTAAGTGTTTACTGCGAGCAAAATTGGTTTTAAAATGAATAAACTGATAAATTGATCAGAAATTCCTTATCTGATTTTTGGCCACCTTTTTATGATCTGGGACCAAAGTGCGACCTGTCGGAGGTGATGACAGCTGGATCACCTTTCCTATAATCAGCCCCCCCCTTTCTTCACCGCGGCCGGAAGTACACGCTATGAAATAAAGCAATAATAATAATAATAATAATAATAATAGAAAATTGAAGCTTTTAAGGTCTAGTTCATCCGAGTTCAATGAACTCGCTCCCTACACCCTTAGTGAAAATTACCTGTTCAAAGTGTGCAAAAACAAGAAACAACATTAACGAAGCTCTTGTAAGGTTTTGTTGTAGGTAAACAGGCTATCAATTTTGTTGTTAAGTGCTGCAAAAATAATGATGAGACCATTAAAAAAGTCTCAAAGTTACCCCTCGCTGAGAAAACTTAGCTCAAAGTTCAGACGGGCTGTTGTTGATGGAGGAAACAGGTGTGCGGGAAGATGTTTGAAAATACGAGGAAAAAAGAAAAAATCGGCGAGGGCGTTCCGGCTCAAATCGCAGTCTGTGTTTGATTACTGCGTTTACAGTGTGCAGAAACAGTATGGTTCTCTCCACACTTTTTTTCCCCCATTTGAAAGTGGCTGCAATTTGAGCCGAAACGTCCTCACCAAAAATGGAAACATTGCAATGAACACGATGTACAGCATTAAAAGAAAAAACGAAATAACTGAAACTAAATTCATAATAACCAATCTTGTATGAAATTAAATTGACTTACACAAAAGTCGCCAGAGACCTTTCAATCCAAAAGAATCATCATCAGTGACTTAACAAGCAAAAAATTAACAACAATATAAAAGCAAATAAAAACATAATAAACTATTAAAAACAGCATAGTTTAGTTTTGTTAACACATTGCATCATGCTGTTTTTTTTTAGTTGAAACTGTTTTTTACTGCCTAAATTGTTGTTAATCTTTTGCTTGGTAAGATCCTTTGGATTGGAAGGCCTCTGGCGAGTCAATTTAATTTAATGGTGATGTTGCAAACTTTTGCTACAGGCTTATTAATAGTTAAATATGGGGTAATACCCGGTAAAAATAACGATTAGCGCACTAAAAAATCACGAAATCCACTCCTACACTCACAAAATGCTTTTAAATGCGAGACCGTAATGGCGGCCGAGGCCGCTTTTTTCTTATGGCAATTGTATGCTTCTTCTTCTTCTTGTGTGGTGTTGCGAAAACACCTCGTGTAGATGGCGCTGATTGAAGATAGGGAACCCCAATGAAAACCGCGGCCCCGGCCGCCATTACGGTCTTGCGTTTAAAAGCATTTTGTGAGTTTATGAGTGGATTTTGTGATTTTTTAGTGCGCTAATCGTTATTTTTACAGGGTATTACCCCATATTTAACTATTAATAAGCCTGTAGCAAAAGTTTGCAACAGCTCCATTAAAGATTGCTTGTAATGAATTTACTTAGTTTCGTTTATTTAGTTTTTTCTTTTATCATCAAAAATCGTTTTGCGTGTTTTCTAGCATTTTTCCGTTCTCCTAGTTTTTCCCGAGTCGTATCTGGTTCGTTGTCTATCTATGTTTCTTTGTTGTTGGTAAATGCAATGAGTCGATTCGAGTTGACACAACTGTAAGTCACGTGCGCTTAGCTGAATCTACTTATTTATGGCTGAGTCAAGTCGAGCTAGTGGTGTGACGTTACGTTACGATCAAATCCACCCGCCGCCGCGCCGCGCGCCGGATGCTCCTAAAGGCTCCATGCTTTTACCTCGATTCGATTGGATGGTTTCGAGTTCTTGATTCGATCGCTCGTTTCCAGCGTCTTGGATCCTGATTACCTGTATTCGAGTCGAGACGAATGACGAGTCTTGTTTAAAATACACTCATGTCTTTCTAGCGATTCAAGCAGTTGATTGAATCGGCACGTCACTTCATACAGCTCGACTCAATTTAAACGCAAATCGACCCACATTCACACTCACGCACAAAAACAACACAAGTGGTCGACGCTCGGCATGCGAACCACTCAACCATAGAATCACTCCCTATGAGCGCCCTTCTTGTTACCAGAAGGAATCAAAGTTAGTTACAACTTGCTTCAATTCAGTGGGTAGTTAAATATTCGTACTCCGCGGTGTCCGTTTTGCCTATCCCAGAAATTGAAGGCGCTCGGTGAAATATTGTTTTGCAAGTAATAACGATTTGGAGTAGTTTATTCCGTCATTGAAAGATGGAGATACAAAGTCAAGGAACTTGGGTGTGGTATTTTAAGGTTTAATGAAGCGACTTGCGTCCACTTTGCCTCAATGGGGCAGTTGCAAGGG
Organism: Trialeurodes vaporariorum; assembly: GCA_011764245.1. Taxonomy (NCBI): domain Eukaryota; kingdom Metazoa; phylum Arthropoda; class Insecta; order Hemiptera; family Aleyrodidae; genus Trialeurodes; species Trialeurodes vaporariorum. Next base: position 55,294,039 of record VMOF01000111.1, on the reverse strand, counting down.
TCTGAAATGTTGTGCTTTTCATAAAGAAAATGATAATACTTGGTGAGCTGAGAACAATGGTGCCTTTGGTTTTTTCATACGTGTTCCAGTTTTGGAGATACACACGTGTAAAGTTGTAAAAATCGTGTGCGTAGTGACGTCACTACGCTAAATTCCCATTTAAAATAAGGTATTTTGGGCCAAAATCTCATCTCCGGAACAATGGAACTTAATTTAAAACCATAGGCATCTTTGTTCTCAGCTCATCAAGCAATTTCATTTTCTTTATAAAAAATATAACATTTCAGACCCTTGCAACTGCCTTATTGTACTCTTAGGGTTTCTATCGAAATGACAACTCAAAAGATAAACCGCCCTTAAGAAGAGCACGCACTCGATAACTCAATACGATCGTTCATATTCAACACCGCCCCCCTCCAGGTCGATTTCACGGTTGTGTTCACTTCATAAGTTTACGTGCAGCTCTACCTAGGTAGTGTAAAAGTTCCTTTTGTTCTGACAGCTTGTCAAAAAAGGTGCAAGCGAGCTTTATTTTCCATCAATTTATTGAGCACCTACACGCGTCCTACACATATGATCGAATTCCATTTCCATTTGTAAGTGTTGCTTGTGTGTAGAGACTCATACTTTTGGAACTTTCTCCTTGATACTTTTAGTTATTTTGTCTTCGAGTTACATTCCGAGAAAAATCTGTACATCCGCGACGTTCACAGAGTCTAGCAGGATTTTCATATCAATTGCCTTATTTTATTCCTGTTCATCACCGGGTTTTCCCCCCTGATTTTACATTATACTTTGATTGATAGTTAAAGCAAGTCCGCTCGCATAGAATAGAAAGTTTCTTTTGAAGGGATTAGGATAACGGCTTTTTTGAAGGGTCTCTGACAAAACAGTAGAGACCCTGTCACCATAAACTAAGATTTGAAGAATACTTTTTTTTGCAATCGATATTTTCGATTTTGCAAAGGACGTTAAATCCACGGCACTCCACAAACTAGGATTTGTTTGATGCGATCGATACTTTCAATTTTTCAAAGGACGTTAAATCAACGGCACTCCGATCTTGTCAGAATCACAATGTTCCTACTTCCAGTGGCGGATCCTGCCCTCACGAACGGGGGGGGGGGACGAATTTTGGATTTTTGCTCCTAAATGACCCCCTTTTCTTGTTTTCGCTCTTGCTTTTCCCCTTCCTCTCCCCTCTTTTCCCGCTTTTTGGGCCGAACGGGGGGGGCGATCGCCCCCTTCGCCCCCCCCTGTATCCGCCAATGCCTACTTCACAGTATGTCTTTTTAAGGAAGAGCTCTTTGTTTGAAATCATTGTCTCTTTTTGAATTCGGAATCAAGTGCGATTTACTAGAGTAAAAACCATGAAAATAGTTGTTAAAAAATGCGACTGTATTCCTGGTCAGATAAGTGGTTCTCTCGTAGTGGTTTCTTGACTCATGAGTAAATAGCGACCAACAGTATGTAGCTTAACTCATTAGCAGTTCAAACCATACTATCGAGACCGGAACTGAGATAACCTTCGAAAGTTCGGTAAAACTCATTAAAAGTTTGTTTGTCATGACCATGTTGTGTGTATTCTTGTGACTGACCTCAACTTGCAAGTCGACAGGCAACAGATTTAGTCGTGGAAAGAATTCGAAAACTTGGTGACCGTTGAAACTCTTGTTGATTTAATGTAGTGCCTTTTCACTCGGAAGTAGATATCATATATTTTGAGAGACCTGGAACTGTAGAACGAGCGTATCGATTTGCTCCGATCTCAGCCGATGCAAGGCGATTGCAAAGCAACGAAGCATCCAGTGCGGCAACTTGAATAATCGCAGTGGCGCAAAGAGAAATTCTCTATCTCTTTCTTTTCTTCATTGAAACACGCATGTTTGACAAGGATATATAGACAGTTGAATAAGCGTCTCTCTCTCTCTCTCTCTCTCTCTCTCTCTCTCTCTCTCTCTCTCTCTCTCTCTCTCTCTCTCTCTCTCTCTCTCTCTCTCTCTCTCTCTATCAGTTTTCTACTTATACATTTAAAATGAAAATGAGAAAAATGGAAGAAATCTTGGTTGTGCCAATGAAAATCGATTATAATTTTTCTCCCCGCATAAATAAAAGGGTGCGAGTAGTGTGAGGTTTCGTATGGGAATACTAAAATTTAAAAAATCAAAACTCATAAGATATCATGCAAAAGAGCGTGCATGATGATTCTGAGAGCACTTTGAGCAGAGTGGTCATCTGTACATGCTTCAATGATTTTTGGCTAAGTTTTTATGTGCCATTATTAGAGATAAATAATACTATCGTTGCTGAACTGCAACACCAATATGATGCAGGTTGAGCAGAACGCAACAATCTATACTTTCAATGATTAACCTGCGTAATCGACGTAGAAGATTTTTAGATTAAGATTAAGGTATATCTCCCCCCCCCCACATCTTTTTGTTGACGACAACACAAAATCTGTCCTCAATGGTCAAAATACCTGGGGGTAAAGAAGGGAATAATTATGCCCTAACCGTAACCAATCTTCCGCGTCGGTTAAGCTATAATTAACGTCAGACAGCTACTGTACCTGAAAAAACAGCTCATTAGAAGGGTGCGTTTATGAGGAAGCCAGGAAAAGGAGGGGGTGGACAAAGGAAAAACTGGGAAAATTTCAGTGAGGATAATCAACGGCAAAAAGTTTAATTTTTATTTTTTTTTAATTAGTCCTTGCCTACAGCGCCTATGCTCGAGACGTGAATGAATTTCAATGGAGAAGAAAATTCTTCTTTCCCGAAACTTTTGCAGGAGGTAATTGGAGGAAAAACTGGAGCAAACAGTTTTAAATGGTCTCGTGCGACGTGCGCTCTTTGGCAAAATATACGGCCAAACGATCCGAGCATGTGAAACAAAAAAAAAACAAGAAACAAAAAAACACCTTTGAACCAGAGAACGGTGGTAAATATTCAGTTTCCAAGTAACTTGAAGTTAGTTCATCCCTGATTCGGATAAACGGGAGGCTTGCGGTTAGTACCGGTACTGCTGTTTTGCGTATAATTAACGACATTTTTTAACTCACCGATGATTCCACCGATTGAGAAAATATTACACATTTCAGTTCAGCATATATGATGACCGTACTGTATGAAAAAACACTAATCTGCATAACCTTTTCTCAACCGGTGGAGTCGTCGATAGCTTTCAAAAACTTGCTGATATTTTAATACTTAAACGGAGATTGCACCGGCTCAGAAAAGATTACAGATCAGAGTATTTTCGTGCATTATCGTCATGCACTGAACTGAGCGGTGTAATATTTTCTCAACCGGTGGGATCGTCGGTGCTTTGGAAAATACCATCGATTTTATGCAAAACGGCTGCTCTGGTCGGTTAGTCAATCACATGACGTTTGAGAACGAGGCAGAATCTATCTCGGATTAACCGTTCCTCTGTTTAGGGAACAAATCTTGAACATTATGTGAAACGCCATACCACAGAATAATACAATCAGAACACAAACTCTGTCGGATTTTGAAGCAAATTCATTTCGCGTCCGCCATGTTGGGGTATAGGATGTTTACATCTGGATTCGCGCGCGAAAAAAAAAAATATAGGACATGATCCGCGAAATTTTCATTCTTAAATGCCATTAGAATAAAAGTGAGGCCGGAAACTTAAGATTTCTTTCCAGAATTTACAGAAATAAATGAGTTTCAACACAAATGACAGTCGTCCGCCATGTTGGGATATAGGACCACAGCGTTGCCTATTGGTGCCGTTAAATTCCAAACTTGCTTCCATTCGCTCTTATGGGAGTTTCCGTTCTGATTGTATTATTCTGTGGCCATACCATAGCCTCCGTAGCAACAATACACTATTGTTGAACACGATTGATGGATCATTTGAGAACGAGGCAGAATAATGGTTCCTATGTTTAGGGAAGGAATCTTGATCATTATGTGAAACTCCATAGCCTCCGTAGCAATAAACTTAAAAAATGGCGTGAAAACTGTACGAATTCAACAAAGCGAAGCTTGTACCCGATGAAGTGACATGGAAATGTTTATCGTCGGAAAAATGAACTGTGCTGAAAAACGACTGGAGGAACAATTTATTCGGTCCGAGGAACGAAAGTGCGAGGAAAAAATTAAAAAGAAAGAAAAGGTGATTTGTGAAATGAGCTGCATCGGAACAACGATGTGAGTCGCAAGCTTTTTCTCTCCAGTGCCCGCGGTGTTCTAAGGAAATGACTTGAAAACGCGCATTTTCCGCCCCATCGCGGCTCTCTCGCCCGTCGTCGTCCCCTCCGGTCGCGAGTTTTATTAGACAGAGAATATAGTCAGTGGCCAATCAAAATGCTCTGATTTTGTGTTTTATAGTCAGTGGCCGATCAAAATGCTCTGATTTTGTGTTTTATAGTCAGTGGCCAATCAAAATGCTCTGATTTTGTGTTTTATAGTCAGTGGCCAATCAAAATGCTCTGATTTTGTGTTTCGTGTGTTCGTACTATGTCTGACAAAGTGGGAGGTCGGAGCCGATGGTCGTTGTACGATATTTTCCGCGGCGGAAGTGAAATACCTAGCAGTGAATTTCTCTTACAAGACGAACCCTCGCCGAATCCACCCCGAGGAGGGGGCTTCGTCTCGCACCCCCCGCCCGTGGTCCGCGTTAATTTCTCGCCGGGCCTCGAAATCCCCGGAATTGGTGACGGAGGGCCCTCAACCCGCGGTCGCCGCTTTTCAAGACCGCTGCAACAGTTGCGCCGAAGATCTAGGAGTATGAGCGCCTGGAGCGACATCAGCCGCTCGAGCTGGAAGCTTGATGAGAGGTATTGATTTTTGTCCACGTTTTCTTTTTCTTCCTCCCATATTTTCTCATCTCTACCCTCGTAAAACGGAGCACCAAAGATCACCTACATTTAAAAAAAAAAAAAAAAAAAAAAAAAAAAAAATTGGTTCGCCCTACTAATTTTTATAGTGAAATTCGCGCAATCAAATTAATTAGTCGTATACTCACCCAAAAAAAAGGTACTCCTACCAATAAATAATTAGTAACTGGTACCAATTATATTGATTGTACCGTTCCACTTTAAGTTGGCACCCGGTACTAATTTACCGGTACCGAGTACCAATATATTGGTTGGAGTATCTAATTTATTGGTAACTACAACCAATAAATTTGATTGCGCAAATTTCACCAATAATTAGTCGGGAGAACCAATTCTTTTTTTTTTCAATGTAAAATTGTTCCAATTGTCACCTAAATTAGGTGGCAATTATTGGAGCAATGGGAGCAGTTGCAATGGTCTGAAAGTTTGTGTTTTTTATAAAGAAAATGTTAGTACTTGTTAAGCTGAGAGCAGTGGTAAGCCTTTGATTTTTTCCTATGTTTCGGTTTTGAAGATATACCCATGTACAGTTGCAAAAAGTCGTGTGCGTAGTGACGTCAATACGTGGAATTTCCATTTAAAACAATGTATTTTGGGCCAAAATCTCAGCTCTGGAACAATATGGGACTTAATTAGAAACCAAAGGCATCTTTGTTCTCAGCTAATCAAGTACTTGCATTTTCTTTGTTAGGAACACAACATTCCAGACCCTTGCAAAGTTGCAACTGCCCCATTTTAGGTTATTTTTGGCACTCAGTTTTGTCATGGTCAAAGATTGTTCACCACTGCAGTTACACTATCTGGACACGGAATTCTAGAACAACTTTCCGGGTGAGAAAATTTAGCTTGTTCCTGACAAATAATGTCATTTTTTTTATCGTGCAACTTCTTTCAGAAGAAACAGTTTTATTGACTTCTGTGTCCAAATAGCCATTCTCAAACACTTGCTCTTTCGTTTGAAACAAATTTCAAGCGCATTTGTTATAGGTACTTTTCTTTTTAAGGTTTAAAAAAAAAAAAAAAAAAAAAAAAAAAAAAAAAAAAATGAGGCAAACAAACCGAGCCCTTGTAAAATGTCCATAATACCCTTGTAAATTGTCCATAAGATATTTTCGTAATGGCTGCCTCCTGAACGTTTCAAACTCATACGCCCCGTAAATCCTCTCTATTGCTATGGCTCATTGGTCTGCAACCAACCTACTAAACATTATCTCAACTTCTGCGCAGCGCAGCTCTTCAATTCCCTCCTCTCATAAATTCTACTGCTCCTAGAATGGTTTCATGGACTGTACGAACTTAAATCAAGGGGAAGTTGGAACTGAGTTCATTGAATAATAAGTACAAGCCATCCGTCATCCTCCAACGCTCGTGAAACTAGCCCCATATATTCACGAATTTTCGCGACAGAGCCGAATTATTCGGACGGTTTGTGCAGGAAAATTATGGGATTAAGCTTTTATCTATTCGGAATAAATTCCACTATTTTATCTGGAATAGGGGAACGTGCCATAAATAACAAAATGAAAAAAAATCGGTATCATAAAATTTCGTTCGTATGAAAATCTCCGAATGCATGCAATCTTTTATGAATCATGATGTTTCGACCATTGGCATTTCAGATTGGTCTGTTTGTTGCATGTTCAGTAGATGATAAACTTTGTTATTTTTACTGTAAAACTGCCTTCTTTCTGTCATTTCGATGGTGAGAAAATTGTTCCCTATAAGATTATTGCAATCTGTGGAAACTGCTTACACTTAATTCTAGGGGCGTCATTTCGAGTTCGGCTTGGAGGCCCGGCAAAAATGTGAGGACTTTTTTTTTTTTGGTCATCGCCTGAATGTTAACTCTCATGATTTTTGGGCAGAAAAAAGTCACTTTTATTCCTTTACAATTAGTAGTAAGAGACTTACTTGGATTTAATGCAGGAGCGGAAGTCTACGACTTTTCATTTGGGCAAAATCGTCAATTAACTTAGCCAGTTGCTTTTTTTTATCCTTGGGTTCAAATGACGCCACTGCTTATTCAAGCATCATAATACGGCAATACGCATTATTTTCAGTACCGTGATCGTAAAGTCACATCGTTTAGGCTGTTTTATACTGAAAAAAAAGAAAAAAAAAAGAAAAAAAGAAGACGATTACCAGAAGCATGACGATATGTGAACCGATGTAAAGGATGGTACATTGGTACGATTACCAGAACTCTAGTGTTTGTACCATAGTTCTTGAAAATATTGAGGAAATTCTAGTTCTGTAACCATATTCTGGTATTAACACCATAATTACTTGGTCAAAGTACAAGACTTTCTGTGGTTCTCATATCGTTGTGTTTCTGGCAATAGTACTAGAATTCAGGAATTATTTTTTTTTTTCAGTGAATGTTCACTGCACTTACAGTATTGGATTAATGAAATCGCAAATTGTTCATGTTAAACAATTTACGTATTTTATCGTGAGCCTTCAATTGGCGGTGTTGGCAAAAATATGTACAGCGAAGTAGAAATATTTAACGACCCACTCGCTCGCTCTGAGAGTACCTGCGGTAGACGATTGCCGGCCGCCGCGCCAGTCCTCCATTACATAACTTATAATGTATTGATAGATTGATAGAATCGATGGAAGTAAAAATTTCCCTGCATGCTCAAGTATTGTCTCTGGCATTGTAATACGATTTGCTGTTGTTGTTGTTGTTGTTCTTTGAAGACCCTTTTTCTCTCGTCAATAGTTCGCATTATTAGTTCGTATATTTTCATTGTTTATCGATTTCGATAGATTTCTCTTTGTCTTATGATTGTTTAACCAGCTGATGTAATATTTCGAGTTTACCGTTTATTATGACTATAACTACTTTAAATGGAATATTTGTGTCAAGTTTTCTTGTGAAACACTCTACTTCTGAATTCTTTCAGCTCCGAATCTTGGTTTATTATGACTATAACTACTTTAAATGGAATATTTGTGTCAAGTTTTCTTGTGAAACATTCTACTTCTGAATTCTTTCAGCTCCGAATCTTGCACGGCAATGGGTCTGTCTAGCAAAATTTTACTTCAGCGTTATGGAGAGTCGATTCCTATTTTTAGAATGTTTCGTACTCCGAATTAAAGTCCTCTAATTATCAACATCAGTATAACTACCGCTTTGTCTAATCTAGCCCTCATTTTGAATCCTTTGAATCCGTTTAATGCATAGATTACGCGTGCACGAGAGTCGGGCGAGAAAAAGGAATGGTGGGGGGGGGGGGCTGTAAAACAATAGAGGAGCTCGAAGCTGTTTCGCAAGTGTAATGCGCGTGTAAAAAAGACGCGTTGGCGGGAGTTGAACTTATTTAAGCCGCCTCCGTCTGCATTTCGCGGGAGCTACGTTTGTTGTCTCTAGGTCTCACGCTTTGCTCTCCCCCCCCCCCCCTCCCCCCCTCCCCCCACCATTCCCCGTCTCTTCTCCCCTCTCAAACTTGATTTTGTTTACGTTGTAGCTTGACTAAATGTAGACTAGACTTTGCAGGAGGCATCACTCTCTGAAAAACGCCCCTTGGAGGAGCTAAGCGCGGCGCGGGTGCCTTTTCAATAGTCCCTTGGAAATGAGCTTATCTCTTCGCGATTTTAGAACAAAAGCAACGCTTGTTGCCTGCATTTAAGTGCTCGCGAGGTGCGACTTGCAGCTCTAGTTCGATGAAACCACCGCACCTCGACTCGACTCCTCGTCCCCGCAACGTACTATGGATTTCAAAAGAAAGTATCCCGTTAGAAATTTTCATTATTTTATTGCTCAACCAATTTGCGAATGTTTACGGTTTTCAGGTATTTCAGAGTCTTACAGTATTGCCACTTGTGATATTGTGCCTCAATAAGATTAAAACGATGGACAATAAAACAAAAATTGATCAAGAACATTATCGATGAAATGACTTTCTTTTGAAAGTCATAGTACATATAAAAACCCAGTGCCACCGCAGATACTATATCAGAGAATGGGTCTGGTTGCATACTTTTGCTACAGAGCAATATGACACATTGATTCTAACGTGTGACTCGGTGAAAATAACAATGTGCGTATTAGAAACTTTAAAAAAACCATCACTCATTAAGTCAGGAAATCACTTCCATTTTAAACAACCTTCGCTAGATTAGACACAATTATCATCGACGTACAGCTACAAAGACGGAAAATCCCAGTTCACGCCACGAAACGACGAAAATGAAGATGAAGATTTTCTGACCAAATGGGTCTGTTGCTTACTTTTGCTACAGCAATGTGACACATCGATTCTAACGTGCTTTCTGAGAAAATAATGTTGTTTTCTGATGATCCCATCGTTATTTTTATGGCTTTTTACGTATGAATTAATACTTTAAAACGCTCTAACCGAAGTGTGCCACATATCCATTCACCTCTTGTGTTGAATATCACCACTTGTAAATAAAATCTGAACGCTTAACTAATTTACAAATAAAATAGAAAATAAAATAAAAGAAAAGATTATATTTGGCATCATCTGACGCGATGCTCGCATAGCAAGGCGAAGGCTGTTGTTTAATGATTGCTCCTCTAGTCTTTTATTGACCATTTTGATCTCATAGTAGTACCTTTGTTTTCATCTTTCGCATTGGCAAGATGGAGGGCGGGAGCAATTAAAATAAAAGTAGATCAATATTTCTTCTTGGATATCTAGGTTACAACAAGACTTGGAAATTCCGATTCGTTGAAAAAAGTTCACTATCGGCAACAGACAGACCGTCGGGAAGAGATTGAGGTTGGGAAAAAGCGAGTGTTGAAGTAAAGTTAAGATAAATCGTGGAGGTTCTTTCGTGACACTGTTAATGGGTTTTACTCTTTTTTCTCTCCAGTTATAATTTTTATTCCTTACTGTCTCTCCTCTCCGTTCTAAGCTTCGGGTCTCTCAAAACCTACTTGATAGCCTCTCGGCCCATTTTTCTTTTCTTTTTTCTTTCTCTCTCTCTCTTTTTTTTTTTTTTTTCTTACTTACTAGAAAAAGGGGTTGTGAATCATATTTTTCTTAAATTTTTCTGCAATGGAAGAGTCAATTTCTGCGGAGAATGGCTCGTATTACATGCTACCCATTCAAACAAATTGCCGGGTTTTTATCTTCACTGAAGAAGAGGTTGAAAGATAGTTTGGTGAAATACAGGTCGTTATTATCCCATAGTGTGTTAGTAATTGTTCTCCGATTGAAATTTAGGGGTGCCTTTTTGGGAAACCCAACTACCCCTAAATTTCAATCGGCCGTAACTTTGGATTGAAAAGTCGGTTTGACTCGCGGTTTGAACCATTATTTATTTCTTTTTAAGACCTTTTTAGCCATGTATCGTTCAATTTTGGATCATTTTTCTGAAGGTCCCCCCTTGAGCCCCCTAACCTTAAAACGGCCGCCATTTTGGAAGGGGGTTGTTTTTACGACTTTTGGGGGGTATCACTTTTTTTGTCTCTGAAAGACCTTTCAAATGATGTATCACAAGCCATACCTTTACATTTGACAATTTTTACGTAGGGCCCCCCGAAGCCCCAAAATTTTGGGGTGAGGGGGCCTTGTACCCTTTTTCACAAAAAATAGGCATGTGATACATCAAAAGAAAGCCCTTGGTCTGCCCTTTCAGAAACTTCTTAGTTTTTTGAAATCCAATGATTTGGAGGGTCACAGCGGTCAATCAAAGATTACCCCTAAATTTTTTGAAAACCACCCCTAACTCAAAAAAGGGTGGTTTTTAGAAAAAAAACTTAGGAATAAAAAAGTTTTATTTTTTTATGCCGTATTAGATCCCAATGTCAAAACATACCCTTTCTATTTGATTTTTTCGAGATACGGGTACCCACCCCCCTAAATAACCCCCAAGGGGTGGTTTTGGGGGGCTGAAAATATTTTCATTGGATTCCTTGGGGTCGATATACCCTATGAAAGTTTTGCCCCCGAAGCTCAATTTTCGGCCGTTTTTGAGATAAAGATAGTGGACGGGTGGTCTGCCACACCCTGTATGTATACCTCGACTAGGGTGTGTCTTATTTTTGAGATTTGAGAAGTTTTAAGGGTTCCACCTCTTAAAGTGTTCTATGTTGGCTCAAAATTGACCCATTTCAAGCATTTTGAAAAATTTTGATTTTTAGAGGTCTCTCAAAGGGCCCAAAGGGCGTAAGTCGAAAATTCCCCAAAATAGACAAATGAGGGGTCAATCCCCACTGAAAATAGCGAGTTACGGCCCTAAAGGGCGAAAATTTTGTCCATTTTGCCGTATCTGCAAGTCTTTGGCCAGAAACCGCCATTTTGCGTCGCGCGCAATCAGACTTCAACGCGCGCCGCGCCGCCACGAGCATGCGCCGCGCGCGAGCAGCAGCGAGACGCGACTGCCCCGTGCAATGCAGATTTTCTGCGTGCAAGCACCGGAGAGATTGTGGTGCATCAGTAATGTTTCTTCAGCTTCATCGACTGCGAAAAGTAAATATCTAATACATCGTATATGAGTGTGCGATCGTCGAAACTTTTTTTTTTTTTTTTTTCAGAAGGATCACGTTGACGGATTGATTGAGTCACGAACCCAATTTTCCATCTCTTTCATTTCAAAAGAAACTAAAATGCATCCGTCTCTTTTCAATTTCAAAAAAAAAAATCCTGTCCGTTCCTCTATGTTAATTGCAAAAGTGTCACAAAAACTAAACTTAAGGTAGATTTTCAAATGAAAGTATAAAGGTATTGTCAAGGTGCGGCTGTGATAATGGAGGAGCTGATGGGCCACAAAGCTTTACATATTGCTTGCCGTCGACATTTGATTGAAATTATTTTGAATGCCGTTTTTGTCCATCATTTACCAGTTTCTGCTGGTCCGGATATTCAATTATGTAGAAAATTTCAAGAAAAACGGGAGAAGATCGACAGAACTAACTTTGCCGCACCAAATAAACACATTTTGGACGATCTAGGAACAGAGGTCGATGCTATAATTCAATTTGCTTCGGAGCAATTCAGGTGAGCAACAGATAAAGTAAAAAAAATAATGGTAAGGTAATAAATAGGATAAGGTTCGCCCATTTGAGCTTGGGGGGGGGGGGGCATAAAATCATTTACTATTCATCACAGTTCCCTGAAAAAAAAGTTCGTTCGGCCTACTAAAAATTAGTGAAATTTGTACAGTCAGATTTATTTGTTGTGTTTACCCATTGCGCAAATTTCACTAATTTTTCGTAGGCCGAACTAGCTCTTTTTTCTCACTGTTCTTTACAATTTAAAGGATACCTCATTACCTGAGCGGAAGGGGAAGTGATGAAAATGTATCCTAACACAGAGGGATAAAATGTAAAAAGATAATTCCTAAGCAAGAGATTGAGAGATGAATGATGTTCACTAGGTTAATTACCCAATAAAATAAGGACCAGTTACCAATTATTGGTGGAAGTACCTAATTGATGAGTAAACACAACAAAATAAATCTGACTGTACAAATTTCACTAATTTTTAGTAGGCCGAACGAACTTTTTTTTTCAGGGAACTGTGATGAATAGTAAATGATTTTATGCCCCCCCCCCCCCCCCGAGCTCAAATGGGCGAACCTTATCCTATTTATTACCTTACCATTATTTTTTTTACTTTATCTGTTGCTCACCTGAATTGCTCCGAAGCAAATTGAATGGAGCTGTTGCAAACTTTTGCTACAGGCTTATTAATAGTTGTTTCCGGGGTAATATCCAGTAAAAATGACTATTAACGCACTAAAAAATCACGAAATCCACTCCTAAACTCATAAAATGCTTTTAAACACTAGACCGTAATGGCGGCCGGGGCCGCGGTTTTCATTGGGGTTCCCTATCTTCAATCAGCGCCATCTACACGGGGTGTTCTCGTAAAACCACACAAGAAGAAGAAGAAGCATACAGTTGCCATAAGAAAACCGCGGCCTCAGCCGCCATTACGGTCTCGCATTTAAACGCATTTTGTGAGTTCAGGAGTGGATTTCGTGATTTGTTAATGCGCTAATCGTTATTTTTACAGGGTATTACCCCATAATCAACTATCAATAAGCCTGTAGCAAAAGTTTGCAACAGCTCCATTATAGCATTGACCCCTGTTCCTAGATCGTCCAAAATGTGTTTATTTGGTGCGGCAAAGTTAGTTCTGTCGATCTTCTCCCGCTTTTCTTGAAATTTTCTACATAATTGAATAACCGGACCATCAGAAACTGGTTAATGATGGACAAAAACGGCATTCAAAATAATTTCAAACAAATGTCGACGGCAAGCAATATGTAAAGCTTTGTGGCCCATCAGCTCCTCCATTATCACAGCCACACCATTGACAATACCTTTATACTTTCATTTGAAAATCTACCGTAAGTTTAGTTTTTGTGACACTTTTGCAATTAACATAGAGGAACGGACAGGATTTTTTTTTGAAATTGAAAAGAGACGGATGCATTTTAGTTTCTTTTGAAATGAAAGAGATGGAAAATTGGGTTCGTGACTCAATCAATCCGTCAACGTGATCCTTCTGAAAAAAAAAAAAAAAAAGTTTCGACGATCGCACACTCATATACGATGTATTAGATATTTACTTTTCGCAGTCGATGAAGCTGAAGAAACATTACTGATGCACCACAATCTCTCCGGTGCTTGCACGCAGAAAATCTGCATTGCACGGGGCAGTCGCGTCTCGCTGCTGCTCGCGCGCGGCGCATGCTCGTGGCGGCGCGGCGCGCGTTGAAGTCTGATTGCGCGCGACGCAAAATGGCGGTTTCTGGCCAAAGACTTGCAGATACGGCAAAATGGACAAAATTTTCGCCCTTTAGGGCCGTAACTCGCTATTTTCAGTGGGGATTGACCCCTCATTTGTCTATTTTGGGGAATTTTCGACTTACGCCCTTTGGGCCCTTTGAGAGACCTCTAAAAATCAAAATTTTTCAAAATGCTTGAAATGGGTCAATTTTGAGCCAACATAGAACACTTTAAGAGGTGGAACCCTTAAAATTTCTCAAATCTCAAAAATAAGACACATCCTAACCTCGACGTTGGTTTACAGAAATGAGGAAGAGAAGTGTAAATTATTTTCTCTCTTTCTCTCTCTCTCTCTCTCTCTCTCTCTCTGCCCTACGCCCCGTCCTTGTGAGGTTTCTCGCCATAAGACCTCAAGTTAATGTAAAATAAACCTTACCTAACCCAACCTAACCTTAAAGCTTTTTTATGAGTTTTTTCCCCTGTGGAGTTCAAAAAAAGTAACCCACAAGTCCAAAGTAACCTAAAAGGTTCCAAAGTGATCCACAAGGTTGGTTTGGAGAGCAAGATGGTCCCCACAAGGTTGGAAGTGTGCTGCCTCTCTCTTTCTCTCTCTATGGATCTCTCTCTATTTTTTCTTCTTCTTCTTCCTTGACGTGTATTCTGCATCACGCGTTCGAAGAAATTGATGCTTCTGGAAGTAAATAAAAAGTCCAAGGAAATTGACGTTGAGCGGCCAAAAGTTATGTCAACGACCGTATCCGTAGCTGATTCGTAAGCGTGACTGCTGATTATGAGAAGGAATACATTTTAGAGGTAGAGATTTGTCTCCCTCAGAAAGTTAATGTACTTACCGACGTGTCTGACGTTAGCGCACAAGCGTCAGACGTCCATCCCTTCTGAACGGCTCGCTTTAAACTTGATCGGTGGTTACGATAGTTGGAGGAGCTGAATTATTACATCTCCCTTCTACGTACCCCTCCCTCTCACTCTTCCTCACCCCCTTCTCTTTCTCTCCCTCTCTCTTTAAACTTTCGAACAAATGCACGGAGGTGTTCCGAGTTAGTGTCGTAAAGTGTTCAAATACACTATAAATCCTTCTCAAATGCGAATTTGCGTATTCGCGAACAACGCATATTCTACAGGGCAACTGTTGCAACTCAGCAACAAAAGTATTATTTATCTATGTTGAAGTGTATGGCTGGGAAAAGGCTTTAAACTATTCCGGAGGATCGGAGAAGATTTCTCTAATTTAGAAGACGTGCTTGAACTCCGTTGCTCTAAGATTTTTTTCTTTCGGCTCATCTTTCAATTAATTTCCCAACGTTTTTGATTTGAAACTTGACTTGTCTCCGCTATCCAAAATTCCCTTGATTTCCCTGGCGCGTTGCTCGCGCTAGGGAAATAATAGAACCAGAAAACGCCATGCCATGGCACAGAAAAGGCAAGGCGTGGTAATACTAACCTCCGTCGCCCGCACCATATGTAAACCGCAATTAAAACCTCCTGAGTGGCAACAGTGACTATATGTACAAAAAGAACTCACCCTCAATATCTCGAAATCTACAAAAAATTTCGAAAATTGCTAAACCACGTACATAATTAATGTAAGTGGGATATCTTTTTAGGGGGTCGTAATTTTTTCGGCCCTTTACGGAGGGAGGGGGCAAGAAAAAGTAGGCGGACCGCGCCGTCTATGGCATCAGGTATGAAGAGCACGGATGATGTTTTTAAGGTCTCTATTGACGGAGGTGTGGTTTCAATTGTTGGTGCAGCTGAAAGAAAATACATTTTTCTTGCGAATAGAAACTCTTCATCAGAACAAGAATTTTTCATCTTAGTTGTAGCAGAAGTAAAGGGATCAACTGATGTAAACAGATCAAAACAATGAGCTCAACCAATATCCCTCATTTGTTTTCTCCCTTCATTCTCGATGATTCCAACAGTGTAAACAAACAGGTATTTTGCGTGTGAATTACTTTGAGGGAAAACCGAGGGACTGGAAAATCCGTCTTCAGCAGAGTGTATTATCTTTCCGCGAGTTTAATCTGGGTCGGAGGCTGAGCTTCAGATTGAAAGACACCGGAAATAGAATTGCGGGCGGAGACGATTCGACATCAACGCCAAGAAATAGAAATAGCATTGATCATCTTCACTAATCATTTTGAAATAGGACGAACCCATTGTACAACAAACATTTATTTTACGAGGGGATAAAAAAGCGCGTATAATGAATGGAAAAATAGCATATTTTTCTGCTCTTGGATGGATGAATCAGCTGTAAAAGTTATTTACGTCATCATTGGAGAGCAGACACGAACGAATGGAAAACAAAAACCAACCCTTCGTTATTTAAACGGAAAAGTAGGTCAAATCTTTGTGTCTGGCCCCTTCAAAATTCACGAATACAATTTCCTCTCGGTGAATTCGATTGTTGAATGAATGTATTCCCATTCAAGCTTGGCGTTTTTGAGCGCGCGGACATAAAAATGCGTGAGGCGTGATTATACATTTATACATTTTTTACATGTGTAGCTGTCAGATTTTATTTAGATTCTATTTGGATGATTTATTTTCAACAGTTGAGAACTGCAGCTTTTATCAGACCCACCCACACAAATGAGGATATTGAGTCCTTTCAATTGAAACAGAATTGAAATAAATTGAAAGGAAGTACGCTAATGAAGATTTTAACATCGCAGAATGTGATGCAATACTCACCTAAGCGCGTTTTTTTGGATTTCTGTGTAGATTCGGCTGCAGTGGCGGGCTCAGACATTGTTTCTGGTAAAAGGTGGGGGGGGGAGCGTAACTGGGACCGTAAAAGGAAGTCAGTTCAAATTAACAAAATAAAATAATGAAAAAGCATGGCCAACAATACTTTAAAGTCTTCGTCGGAACGAAAGAGCTTGGCTAATTTCTTATGTTTTCCAAGAAAATTGAAATGAAGTCTCCAGAGATTAGGGAAAGTAATTATTTTCACTCTGATGGTTTTCGAGCGGTTTTTCGTTTTAGAATGTGGCTGGCTTTGAAATATTAATTTAAAAAAGGACGTATTGAAGTCTCTGCAACACCAGCAAAGTTGCGACCTTGTTGTCTGTCATTTAGTTTATTCATTCAACTGGACTAAAATGACGTCCAGAACGACGGAGGAGTAATTTTTCAGACAGTCCAAACAAAAAGCATGAATAAAAGCATGAACAAATGTTTGCAGAGTAGTTACAAAATGTCATTCTAAAGTCGCAACAAATTCCATTTTAATCACCGTGAACTTCAGAAATCTGCGTCGAATATGGGTTGAGTTAAAGACGCGTATGCTTAGACGGTGGGGTTAAGGCCACCGCCGCGCTGCCCTTAGCTCCCACGCCTGCAGCGCGAAAGAGAAGAGTTCGAACCGCAGGGAAACAAATTGTTTTAAAGTGATAAATGAGGTTCCTTCCAGCTCTTTTCACGCCGCCGTTCTAGAACGCGAATCAAGAGCATTTTCCGTTGTCCTCATCAAAATATGCAGATCATGTCCTTTCCTAGTTCTATGGCACCCCCGCTTACTTCCTGTGTAAATAGACGCTATAAAGATACGGGAGAAAGGAACGCTGGTACTTGCTCTTGCTACAACTTTCTCACCCTCTCTTGCAATATTAATAGATCTTTAGTCATAAAAGCAGTGAACCGCTTCATTGAGATGCTCGTCTCAATTCTTTGTGCCATTCGTACACGATCCAGGGGTGTAAAAACTACCCCTTTCTCTGCCTCAGCGGAAAAGCTCGCAAGGGTCGCTAGATTTCATAGTCGCAATTTAAAAGAAGGAGAGGGATGAAAAAAGTGAGAAAAACTAGTGTGTTTCAATCTGGAATCTGTTCTTTCTCAATTGGAGATTTCCCTGCGGATGAAAAGGTTAAGATTTCGCCTCCAGAAGATGCGCTTACCTGTTTTATATGTCTACACCGTAAACTATTGCCATTTTCTTCGACCTTTATGCGTTCACTGTTATTACGTGTTGTTTCTGGCTTTCTATCGATGTTCACCTCTCTCGTCTGATTTTAATAGTTATTGCAGGCTTAGATTCCCTCGTAAAAGTTTAAACCATTTTTGCAGACTCATTATTTGCATGCCGAATTTCCGACGTTGTCAATTGGCGACTCTTTGAAGGAATGTACGGCGTGCTCATGTAAAAACGATTACGGCCGAGCACAGACGGATCCGTAAGAAAGAGGGCGGCCACACTCCTCTCGACTTGGATACACGGGAATAATTGAATAAAGGAGGAAATAAAGTATGAAAAGAATCGAAAAGATACCTGGCCCCAGGGTAGGGTGATTCTTATTTTTCAAAAATGAGTATTTTTGGTGCGAACGGTCGATTTTTTGTTCTTTGTGGTCTAAAAAATCGACCCATAACAAGCATTTTGAAAAAAAAAATTGACTCTAAGTGGCCCCTCATCGGCAAAAAGGGCGTAAGTACCAAATATGAATTTTTGGGTGTTTTAATAGTCAGTTATGGTGTAAAATAGCCACTTTTGGCCCTAAAGGGCTGAAATTTTCATTATTTTTGGCTTATCTGCAGTCCTAATGCCACAAAAGTCCATTTTAAGATATGCGTAAAATGCTCTCGCCGCGCTTTAGTCCAGGCAATGGGTGATTATTGGAAGAACAAATTCCCATCAAAGGTTTTTTGGGCTTAATCGCTTCGTCTTGGTGTCAGTAATGACCACCTACAAGTCCCCATGCCTAGGTGCTGTGCTAAATTCAGGGGAGGGGGGAAAGGGTCCCAAAATCGATTATTTCGATATATATCGAAAACTATGCAAGATATCAAAAAAATCGATACATGTTTTTTGTTTCTGAGGTAATTTCCAACAAGAAAGGTCGTCTGTGTTTTTACGCTCTGACGACGTCTAAGCTCTCAAAAACACGCTTAAAGTTTTCGGTGATTTTCAGGAAAATTGATACTTACCCCGTGGCAACGCTACGCAACGTTAGTTTTAATGATTTCGATCGCCTTACCGTATAGCATTTAGAGTGCTCCGATTTTTATAAAATTAGGTAACCGGGGGTTTTTTAGGTCGCTGATTTCATTTTTGGAGTCCAAATTTCCTTAAAACGTGATTTAGACAAGCTTTTTGAGCTTTTATCTAAAAAGCTGTATTTTGTCATAAAAGCTCAAAAAGCTTGTCTAAATCACGTTTTAAGGAAATTTGGACTCCAAAAATGAAATCAGCGACCTAAAAAACCCCCGGTTACCTAATTTTATAAAAATCGGAGCACTCAAAATGCTATACGGTAAGGCGATCGAAATCATTAAAACTAACGTTGCGTTAAATGAGCGTGTTGCCACGGGGTAGGTATCAATTTTCCTGAAAATCGCCGAAAACTTTAAGCGCGTTTTTGAGAGCTTAGACGTCGTCAGAGCGTAAAAACACAGACGACCTTTCTTGTTGGAAATTACCTCAGAAACAAAAAACATGTATCGATTTTTTTGATATCTTGCATCGTTTTCGATATATATCGAAATAATCGATTTTGGGGCCCTTTCCCCCCTCCTCTGAATTTAGCACAGCACCTAGGCATGGGGACTTTTAGGTGGTCATTACTGACACCAAGACGAAGCGATTAAGCCCAAAAAACCTTTGATGGGAATTTGTTCTTCCAATAATCACCCATTGCCTGGACCAAAGCGCGGCGAGAGCATTTTACGCATATCTTAAAATGGACTTTTGTGGCATTAGGACTGCAGATAAGCCAAAAATAATGAAAATTTCAGACCTTCAGGGCCAAAAGTGGCTATTTTACACCATAACTGACTATTAAAACACCCAAAAATTCATATTTGGTACTTACGCCCTTTTTGCCGATGAGGGGCCACTTAGAGTCAATTTTTTTTCAAAATGCTTGTTATGGGTCGATTTTTTAGACCACAAAGAACAAAAAAAAACCCTTTCGTTCGCACCAAAAATGCTCATTTTTGAAAAATAAGAATCACCCTTCCCCAGGGTGAGCCAGCCGGAAACATCTTGAAATAACGGGCACATTTCGGTCAGTGCTCTTTTTACAACAGTTCCAGAGGTGGTCTTGACAGTGGGCAATAAGTTTGGTCAATGGGTGGTTACTTCTGCCACTGACCCCAGGACACTTTTTAGTTGGTTCATCTATGACCGAGTTGCCCAACTCGTGCTCCAATCCATCGGAAACACCAATATCAAACTGGTCCAAGTTGAATAAGCTGTACCAACTATTCTGGAAGCGATTGATTCTGGAGTACCTGCATCAACAACAGCAAAGAACCAAGTGGAGGACGAAGCAAGAAATCCCACCTAACTCTTTAGTCATATTGAAAGAAAAACGTACTCCTCCATTAAAATGGAAGTTAGGCCGCATTGTCACATTGCATAGAGGATCCGATGATATCCCTCGTGTGGCCACTGTCAAGACTACCTCTGGAACTGTTGTAAAAAGAGCACTGACCGAAATGTGCCCATTATTTCAAGATTTTTTTGGCTAGCTCACCCTGGGGCCGGAGCCTGTTAATGCTTACTATGACAGAAGGTCTGAAGGGTTGTTAGATAAAGGCTACAAAGGTCTCGAATTTAATATAGCTTCTATTTTAATCACCAAAGTGGAAAATTCCTCAAATGAGAGTGTTGATCGTACTGTCAGCCGCAGAAGATGATATTGGAAACTTTTTACTGCGCTTTCCCACAGACCCCCAAAGTGTGGTGAATAACTGGGGATAGAATGCCACTTTATGCCTTTAGTTGCGCCGTAATCTTGAACTTTTGATGATTTAAGGATTTTTGAAACCCCTCTTTTAAGTAATTACGAGCTCCCAAGAATTTCCTGAGTTGGTCTGATAGATCATTGTTGGACACAATGGACACTTTGGACATTTGGCACGTTGTTAGATTGTGGTTGACAGGGTCAAATGAGATGGATGGAAATCCGCAAATTGACACAGTTGCAACTAGATTTGAAGAGGCTGCGACGATCCAACGCAACTTGGTTTCTTGAAAGAGAGGTGCATCTTGAGTGGGTGGAATTCGTCGAGGTAAAAGTAGATCCCAAAATATGCCAGCTCCCAAAATGAGGTCAACCGGTTTCTTTTGATCGAAGGCTGGATCTGCAAGCTGAGTTTTTATTTCTTTTGGAACGGGAAAGAGAGTTTTTGAGTCACAACATGGTATATCAACTGGTAGAGTGGGTAACACTAAAAAGGTAGTACTGAGTTCAAATGACGAGAGCATTGATTTAATATTCGCTGTTGTGCTGCTTTTCAGGTGTAATATTCCAACTCCTATGGCTGAGGTGTCTATTTTTTCCATTGAAAGATTTAATTTTGTAACAAGGTTAAGAGAGATGAAATTAGACTGAGCAGCTGAGTCTAGCAAGGCTCGACATTTTAGATTCGACCCCGACTGGGTCAGGATAATTAGCGTTGCCGTTGATAGTCATATATTTTGAGAATTTTCGTTAGGCATGGTACTGCCCTGTTTATCATGGGCTCCCATCCTTTCGTTGTTTTCTGACTTTCCCTCGCCTTCTCCGACAACGTGAATTAAAGTATGGTGCCGGCGGTGACACTTGAAGCAAGTTTTGGAACTTTTGCACTCAGCGAGCGTGTGTGGCATTAAGCAGTTGTAGCAAAGCCTTAAAGATTTTATTTTCAAAATTCGATCCTGCACTGATAAGGCCAAGAATGTGGGGCATTGGCATGATTTATGCTCTTTTTTACAGATGGAGCACATGAAGGTAACACGTTGCCTTTTCGGTTGTGATGATTGATTGAAGCCAAAAGTTTGGTTGCGTTTTAAAGAATTCTTCGCCGGGGGGGGGTGTCGGTGACCGGAACTACTATCCGTTACTTGCATGCCGTCATACATTTGTTGAAGTTTTTTTTTTTTTTTTAATTTTTCCGCACTAACTAAATTTGGTATGGAGATCACGTCGAGGTCACCAATCTGGATTTATTTTTGATTCGTACTTGTACCAAAATGCATAAACATGGAATGGATATTTTAATGATACACGACTCAAGTGTCGGTATTTTAACAAGAATCGTCCAAAACTGCTTCCTACGATGCTTCAAATTTAAATTTCACAGGTGTGACAATTCTTCCCCGGCCATCCCTCAAGGCATCGACAACGGCAATGGTTCTCTCTTCGTAGTTTTCTCAATATTGCTGAAGTTATTTGGAAAACTCTTCATTGTATGGGCATGAATCCTTTACGGAGCTTCTGTAAGGAATGCATCCACTGTCTCCTTTTTTTCTGCTTTTTTGTACTCGTCTGGGTAGGTTCTAAACTTGCTTTTTTATACTCGTTTGGGTAGGTTTGGGTAGGTCAAGCGCCCACTTTTGACGGCTTACAATGCAACTCTTGTTGGGCGAATCTTTGTATACATATAACTGTTTTCTTTTAGAAAATCAACTTCACTAACAAAATTTTTTGGCCGCTAAATGTACGAGATCACCTAAGACGCAGCCATCTGGACTCATCTTCTTTTATTTTCAGGGTCATGCATTGGTGAATTGTGTGCGTAAAAATATTTATTCATCCTATTGATAACATTTAGTTCATATCTATGAATGCTCTAGCAAAAGGACTACCAATTCTCCTAAACTTTGAAAGACACTAGCATGAAGGTGGGGGGATTTCAAAAATACGTACGTAGGAGAAGAAAATCTCGTTTCGACCGCCAAAATATTTAGCATTCGGTAAATTATTATAGCTTCGGGGACACTTGATTTTTTTCTGTACCAAGTTCTGAAGTTAAGAAAGCTTTGGTGGCTGGTCCGCAAAGACTGTTTTGCTACTTTCAAATCAGTTCTCTTCACGCGTAAATTTCTCACGGGCGTTCTGATTTTTGCCGCAATAAATAGAGTTTCAAACATAGACACGGCTCCTACGGAATTACCAGGCTCATTTGAATCAATTTTAATGCCACTTGTTCAGTGAATATACTATATCTGGAGTATTTGGCAGTTCACTCAAAGTGCCAACTATACTCCCTGAGAAGTAATAAAAAAAATTACCAGTTTGGCATACAAAAACAAAACAGTGTACGATGATTACTCACAAACTACGATGATATTTGTTCCACATCGGCCCCGGATAACAGTATGGATAGTACAAGGCTTATTGACTGGGTAGGTTACTGCAGAGTGTTTATGTCTGGAATCTTCGAGCTTCAGCCTTTGGGGCTGGAGAGGGGTAAGATCTCAGCAGAACTAGGCGCATTAGAACATGTAATCGTTTTTCGCAAAGTTTTACAAGAGTCCCAAGGCAAAGTGATGAGCTGATTTAATCTCTGAACATTCATTGTGTCGTATTTGACCTGTTGCAACTTTTTTTTATTGTTTTACCGCATCATTGGCGGATGGCCAGGCTTTTTCCGCCTTCTAACTAACTGTATCTGGATCCACCTACATGGTAACCAAGGTTTTGAAAACTGAAGAACCAAACTCATTTCAAGATATTAAAGCTTTGCTGTGTAGGCATCCATGCCCAGTGAAGCAGGACAATTATCCAGGTATCATTCTCCAGCCAGCTACACTATTGCTCAAAAACTATGTTATCAATGGGTCTCAAACAAAGAATCATTTGTGATCTTCGTGAAACCTACAATACAATATTTTTCTGTGGAGAGAGTTTCTTTAAACTCTAGTTTCATCTTAATCATCATTTAAAAAGTTGACCGAGAGCCAAAATCTCAGAATCCAGGAACTGATATTCATTGCTCTTATTTTCTTTTTTTGACTTGCTCTTGAAAATTCTTGAATTTTATTTTTTGAAAAATGACCAAGCAAAAGACTTGTTTTAGCCAACGGAGACTTTGGTTCAACTAGCAAAATCTCGTTAGTAAGGTGTACACAACTTTTGGTTAGCTGTAACAAAGTCTTTAGCTGGGTCATTTGTCTACCTAAGGTTCTTTCAGCACTACTAAAATAGGGGTATCTCTTCTTTCTGTGTCTATCCTTTTCTTACGCATACATTCTAATAAGCAGAGTCAGAAAAATATGAATCTCTGTGTTTAATCCGAGAAGAAAATTCGAGATTGATGATTCTACAACGCAAGTAAAAAAAATTATTTGCGGAACGATTTGGAAATGGGTCAGAGGGCGCCTACGTTGAATCCATGAGTACGGGACCGGAGATAAAAAAAAAATAAATTAAATCGTAAAATTGTTGTTTATTCTTCTTGCCAATGATAATCCACTAAGCCTCACAAGGTCTTTGGAAAGATACGTTCCTCGACTAAAGTTTTCAACTCGAAGACTGCAATCGTACCCTCGAGAGAGCAATGACTAAAGATTCAAAACACAACGTTTCCATTGCAAGCCTTTGATTTCTGGTCGGGAAAAACATATAAATGGTTCCCCATCCTACACTTCTCTTTTTCTCTGACTTCCATCCTTCTGCTCCTCTGTTTTATATCGTAAACGAGTAGCCGAAGATAAAGTCAAGTCCTGTCTTGATATTCCCAGCTGTATTTTATCCTTTTTTCTTTTACATCCGATTTTGTTTTTGTTTTTTTTTTTTTTTGTTTTTGTTTTTTTTTTTTACAAATTAGAGATTTCGATAGTATTTATCTTACTTTGCATGATTTGTTTATCATCGAACAATCTATAGAATGTGAAATAATCGAAACTCGATAGCTGCAGTAAAACGAAAGTTTTTAAAATTGAATACTGACAAGATCATTCTCAAATCTTATTTATAACCTTCCGTAAGTTTTAACAAAGCTCGTTAAAGCGAAATCTGCGCTGACATTTTCACTCTGAATGTGCGTCAAATTCACATCATTATTACAAACAGCCGATCTTTGCTCCTTACCGCAACCAAGGGTTTTCTTCGAATCCCTGCGAGGTATTGACCTCGTCAGTAGTTTTTTTTTCTTTTTGCGGCTAGCTTGTTTACACCTCTGAACGTTAATTAGCGCTCGAAGTTCTCTCCGCCCGCTATAATTTGAGATGCGTAGGAGAAAGTTAAGGCCACAATGGTCTTGTTGTTCTCGCTGGGATGCTGACACAACTCATCGTAATATCACGCGACATCAGTTATTCCTGGAATAGGTAAAAGGTGGCCGGCATACAGTGGGTAGAGTTTACCGCATTGGTGGTAAATTAAAATTTTTAGTTTGGTTCTAATCATTTGAACTCATGGACTGCAAGCTTTCAGATCCAACTCCATATATCCAATACACATTTTATATTTCTGCCGCAATTATTGTAAGATGTGATGAAAGAGAGAAAAAATTCGGACAAATGTTTAATTTACGCATTTTGGACATAAACGCACTGATTTTTGTGGAAATTCTCCCAATTCCACTCTAGGACTTTTGCCTAAGCCCTTTTTCCGAATAAACTTCGGCGATGGAAGCCCGAAAATTGCGAACTTCAAGGGGTCCAAAACTAACTCAAATGCAGTGATTGATGCGGACTAAAAAACCCGCACGAATAACAAAATATAATAAAAATAATGATGATGATAATACCATATTCAGTACGTTGAACCTTTAAGACTATTGTACGTACAGGTCAAAAGGAGGATACAAGAGTCTTTAACAGATTATTTTTAGGTTGATTAAGTATCCATAAAAGGGGTAATTTAAGTTTAAACAAGATTTTCAAAAAACTCTTTAATTGGATAGTAAGGTTTTTGAAGTAGTTTGTTTTTAAGTAAACTATGAAACTTTCCAAATCTCTCGTCTCTGACAGGAAGCTTTTAGTCAGGTGACAGTGTATGTAAAACACGTATTGAAATTGCTTTTATATCTTGGTCTTTATTTGTTGCTCTTAAAGAGTCTTTAACGCGAATACATGTCTTGTAGGATATTCACGTTTCGGTTTCACATCCTTTGCATCAAAGAAACCCTTTTTTTACTGTTGTTGTTAAAGTTCTAGTGTATACAAATTGGAGACTAATAGGATTAGATTTTTTATTACATGCACTGGTTGCAACACGATAAAGGTACAAAAAAATCATCATCATACGGTCTTTTTTCGATCCAGAGCAATTATTACCCCAAGTATTCACAAATTTTTGTTCCTATTTAACTGAGATCCAACATTAATTAGGTCTAGAAACATATTGGACGTTATTTCATTCGCTCCGTGAGATGCTTCTCCTTCTTGTCACAAACACACATTATCGCATCACTTGAATTGAATAGATGTATGTACAAATTTCACAGAGGAAGCTAACTACTGTAATACATGTCAGTACGTGTTAAAAAAGGAAGTGGAAAGACTTTTAGCATATCAATGGCTACTAAGCTAGTTCCACTATCAGGTCTTGTCGATGCCAGGATGTCTTTTTTTTATGCATTTCAAAAACTATTTCACCCAACTGTGATGATAATTGAAATCTGCTTCAGCTCTGGTTGTGATTCCTTGAATGCGACTCTTCTGCTTCATATTAAGAGTCACAAGTTTTACACACGTGTCATTTCTTAGTTTTCGAAAATAGATCTTTTGTGAGTAATACTTTTTGAAAGTTCTAACGTAAAAATTATAATCTACAATACTGTCAACACATTATGGCGAGATTTAAAAGCTCCAAAAAGTCTTATCATATTTAAGTTTATATTCTTGTCTTTTAGCGGCCCATAGTTAAAAAACATAAACATAGTGGACCAGAAAATTTGAATTTTGAAAAAATGAAAAGTGGAAATTTTTCGAATGACTGAAACCATTCAAGCGTTGCTTAGGAGTCCACTCTTGTGATTTCTTGAGTCAGCTGTTTCCGATTAATGTAAAATTTCATTCAAGTTCTTTAATTCACTTACTTATTGTGAAAGAAAGACGAAAAAGTCATCTCTGGACATCATCTCTGGAAAACTAGTGGACGTAAAGTCGATGGACGAAAAGTCCTGGAACCCTCACGCTTTGACTTTGACTTGCCATAACTACTGACAGAAGACGCAGTTTTTCGGCATGTTGGAATCTGTGCGAACACGTGTCAGTAAAGCCGTTGTGCCAAACAAACAAATGTAGACTTATGATCCAACAAATTAGGCTTTGACCAGAAACTTTAGATCTCGTGAAATTGATTCTTTATGCTCCTTAATCTATCCTCGAGGTGTTTTGTGAATTTGATGGTTCTTGCCCCGCCAGCTCTGTTTCTGTAAAAGCTGTCTCTATCTGTCTCGCCCCAACGTGTACCTACTCCCTACGCCAATAACCTCAAAATATCTAAGTTTTACATTGCAAACTGTGGTAAAAAGGGCAAACTTTAGAGAAAGCAGTTGAGATAGAAAAAAAAAACTAACCAAAAAAAAAAACAAAAAAACAAAAAATGATAGCTCTTATGACGATTTGAATGAAACACTAAAGACATTCACATCGTTAGGTTTCCATTTTTTGCTTAGTTGCGAGTTTAAGGGACAAAACTTGGTGTAGAATAGCATATTTTGTATCCTCCTCTACTCGTTCAGACGGACTGGGGGAAAATTTTCAAACCTGCCTTTTTGACGGATATTTCTGATGATTGTGTCATTTTCCAAATGGCTCCTCCAATTAACTTTCACACTTAGATTATAATTAACTTTCACATTTAGATTATGGACGCTTTAATTTCAAAGAAAACCATATATTTTTCAAAACTTTGGGGGGGGGGGGAGGAGTCTTGCTGAAAAAAGAGGCATTTGCGGACACATGTGTATAGGGGAAAAAGTCTTATTTTTACCTCGGGAACCCGCCTTGAAAATAAATTCGTGTAATTTTATTACACCCGGTATAAATAAATATTTTTAATCCGCGGTGGTTGTTTTAGCCTACCGCATAAAAAGGCGAATTCAAGCATTCTTACGGAAGCATTCTTTTCTATTAAACGAAGTTGTAACGATATGTGAAACAAATTAAGATAAACAATTGTGCGAGATTGATACTTAAGCGAGTACCAAGCTCTAAAGCTTGTCCCCTAAAGGCAATGATCCTGAAGGTCATAACTTTATGATCAAAATCGGAACTTCGTGTAATGTCTATACAATTTAATAGACCTTCTTATATGAGCTATCCGTTAGTGTCATAATCAAATTTTAATGAATCGACTCACTTAAGTACCTATTCTACATCCTCTTAAGTTTAGGGATAGGAAATAATCATGAACTGAAAAATAATCAGGGACCGGTGTAGACTACGAAGTACATATATGAAGCTTGTGAAAAAAAGAGAAAGATTAAAAGAAAGATAAAACAGCTGTGACTGTGTTGACATGTTTACAAGAACCTAATTTATCTTATCACATCCGAACTAATAATTAGACTTTTAAAGTTTTTGGCTTCATCATTGTTATTTTTGCTGGTTTCACCCCTCTCAAAGCCCAACTTCTCATTCAGTTATTGTAAGTGACCACCGTATCCACTAACGATCAAGAATATAAATAAAGTCCAACCCGTACACGTGTATCATTCGAAGAAGCTATTGAACTGTGAATTTAACTTGTTGAGTTTTGGCCACTGAATCAGTCACCTCTGCCCATTGTTTAATGCGGTGGATTAGTAAGCGCGACTTAAAGCTTTTCTCTCAACCCTTCAAAGGGTCGGAACGGGGCGGGGGGCAGGGGGCAGGGGGGGGGCGAGAGAGAGACCGGAGCCTCCGCTCTTAGGAGGAGAATTTCAATTAAAAGAAAAACTAATTGAAAATGTCCACTTAAGTCACACACTCGACATGCGCAGGGATCTTGAGTCATGCTCATCAATCCTTCCCCATCCTTCTGTGTTCCGCTTCATTGCTCGGCAGCGTTGTCATATCTACGGTTCCGATCTGCATGTCTCTAATTTGAATCAATGCTAAACACGTAGAAGTCAACTGATTATCTGACAACACCATTGCTCCTAGTTACTCATCGTTCAGCAGCTCGATACACCATTGCCAACTTTGTTGACTAATCACACGATAAAGTTGTGGGTCGCAGCCGAGCAGTTGATCAACGAGCTCCGGCCAGGGTCCGAGAGAAAGTCCTCGCCAATCAGTCAAGTATCATCCACGTTTATTAATACGTTAAGTTTATCATTGTCATCAGTCGTGATTTTTGAGTAGGATCAATTAAGTCGTTGTCACCAGTCGTGATTTTTGAGTAGAAGCAATGAAGCAACTGTTGATCCATCCTTATTTTTAGTTACTTAAAAAAAATATTTAAACGTATAGTCGCTGGTTCCAATTTCTTGGTGCTTGTTTTAGGCCGTATGACGATTTAATTAATTTGCACACTGTTAAGTTGTTTCTAATCATTTAGAAATGAAATTCTAATCTTTTAATCATAAAGAATTCGGATGGATAAAATGCAATAAATTGAAACAAAATGAATTAACCTGAACCACACACTCGGCCATCTATTTTTTGAATGTCCTTTTCCATCGCATTGGGCTGACAACCTTGACATCTCTGCACAGTTTCAGGAACGTTCGTCCAACGACTTTTGTCCAATCTATGATTGCTCAGTAATACACTGGTGCATCCTATCTTTTTGGCGAAAAAACTATTAAAAGTCCAAGGCGCATTTTAGTCGAATTGATACGAGGTCCATGAGTAATAGCGAACATTTAATTATAGTGTATGAAGCGAAGGAAGTAATTTTTCCTCACCTAATCACTCAGCCTCAGCAAGTGCAATCGTATAAATACACTTCAAGCGGCGGCCAATGGCCTTCATGTAACGCGGAACGTCATCAGCATCATTGTAAATATTATAATTGCGAAAAATGTGATTGTTGTGAGTCACTCGCTCTTTATTTTCGACTGTTCTCTGAAGGTGCAAATCGGCGATGTCCTTCCAAAATTTGAGTTTCTCAACTGATGCTTTGTTCCTCTTTATTAATATGAGCCAATAATTTCCAAAGATTGGCATGATGTGTAACCACGATCTTTTGAAATCTGTTATGCCAACCTTCTACTGAGTTGTTTGTTCGATGTCTCGGCTAACATAGTGTCATATGTATACACACACCAGACTTTCGATATATTTAGATATTACATAGATTTTCGATAGGAAAAAACACTGTTGCAATACTTCCATTATAGTTTCACACATATGTTTGGATATCAATGGATATGTTTCCTAATCTGTCTTTGGACATAAAATGGTCATTAAAAATTTCGGACCGCTCATTAAGAGACTTTTTTTTGGACAAGTATGTGATCATTGAACCAAGCCATGTGGGTTAAAATGCGCTCTAGACGTTAATTATGGGAAACAATATTTTGGACTTATCATTGATTAGACAAAACTCATTGGACGAACATTCTTATAACCCTGTGTCCAGCTGTACGCAGTATATCAACATAAACTATTAATTGTACATACTAACACGATCTACGCTTGAGAAAAACTATACGTTAGACCGTGAATTTTATACTTGTAAAAAGAAAATTTGTTGAAAAAAAAATGACTTACATGTTGAGATGCTCAATGGTTAATTTGTATCAACATTTTGGCAACTTTGTCTTACAGCCAATATCCGCGGTATGATAAGCTTCCTTCAGTTCGCGGCTTCTCGACTTTTGTCTGATTAAATTACCACCCCTATTCATCGTGTGCAGAATATGTAACATACATGCACATTGCACGCGGCAGATCCTCGCACATCTTAATTTATTCTTCTCATCAGTTGGCATTATTTGTTGATGATGCCGATGTCTCTTACTTCGCTGAAAAGCCGCGTGATCAACCAAAAACCTAACACACCTACTTTTCACCATACCTACTTTCACCGCAAATTGATTTAAGAATTATAAAGCTAAAAGTGGTGACCGCAAAATAGTGACATTAATGTGATAAACCAGGATGCTAAATTAAAAAAAATACTTCTGTGAATTGACACTATGAATTGTTAAATCAACAAAATTATTGTGAATTTCATTAATCAAAAATCATTGTGAAACTGTCAAAATACATAGATTGTTAAATCAACACAGTTGTGCAATAAAATGTTGTAGGAAATACACAGCAATTTTGTTGATTTCACAATTCGTGTTGTAATTAAGTTTAACAAAACGAGTCTGTTGACTCAGCACCCCAGTATCCCGTTTAGTCTCATTAATTTCACTATTTTGCGGTCTCCCCTTTTTAAGTTAGAATTGTGAAATCAACTAATTTTTCGTTTTCAGTGTAAGTATGACGTATGTATTCGCTCGGAAGTGAGCATTGCTGATGATTTAGAAGAATGGCAATTTACACGATTGGATGTTTGCAGGTCATCAGAAGCTGCTGAATATCATGAATATGAGAAAAATAAGTATTTCAATGGTCCTAAAAGAGCCACCCATAGCAATTGCAACTTCAGAGTTATCGGAAAGTTCAATCGAAAGCATAAATTCAAAGTTATAGGTAATTTTTTTTTCTTCTTCTTCTTCCCACGAGCTAATAAACGTAATGAGGATCGTTGGCATGACTGTTATAAGACAAAACACGGCTGCTCTTCCTCTTTGCAAGGTTTCAGATTGTTCCAAGCAAGTTTCTTTTCCACCAACTTTCAAAGCACCACGCCGCACGCCGAGGCATCGCCCGGCAATGCAATGGATTTGGTACAACTCAATTTTCCGACAAAAGCCTCTAGAGCACTCACTCATATTTCCATGAAACTTGGTAATGAGGGGATTCTTAAGCAGATTGATTGCATGGTTTGAGTCCTAATTCGCTTTTGACATGATTCAAACTTGGTTTTTTAGGTTTTCCAGTTTTTGAACTATTTTTGATCTTTCAATTTCATTGGTGCCTTGGAAATCGCCGGAAAAGAGAATTGCACTTTTGAGGGATTTGGAGTTGTCTATGCAAAAAAAAAATAAAAAAAATAAAAAAAAAAAAAAAATAAAAAAATATAAAAAGGATTTAAATAACCGTTTTTGTTAGTGCTTGTTTTGAGAACAAAAACACTATGCATCAAATTTTTGGTTGATAAGTAACACTCGTCAAGGAACAAAGTTCAGCAAAAATTACCTTGTTTCCAATTTTATTCCTTTTTTCATATTATGCTCTGTCGTATCGTTCTTGAAATACAGGTCAGGATTTTAATTTCAAAACCCTGGTAAAACTGAGCACCTAAGAGCACCTAAAATTAGGGCTGCGAACCGAAATGCTTTTTAAAACCGGTTCCAGAACCGGTTTCGGATTTGAATAGATATTTGGTTCCGATTCCGGTTCTAGGTTTGACTTCAATTTAACTTCTGTGTCGGTTTCGGTCCCGATTTCGGTTCCTGAAAGGTTCCAATTCGACTAAAGTTAGAACCGAAATGGAACCGAAAAAGGCGACAAACATAATCTGACTTTGAGGAAGCTAGAAAATTAAATAAAAATTCAATCAAATTTAAATGATTACAGAAAGAAAAAAAAACTGATTGTAAGTGCAATACCAAGTCATAATTTAGGAGAATTAAGGGATGAATTTACCTTGAAGATTACCTACTTGTTGCTCCTGATTATCAAAATATAATCGAGGGCTTGTGATGCGTTAACGAGGATCGGAGAGGTGAAAGAATAAATTTACCATGTTGGCGCCGTTGTCAGTTGTTGCACAAAAGATTTGTTGAGGTTTGATGCTGTGCTTGCCGAGGGTTTGCTCAAGGATGGTATTTGTGTACTCCGCTGTATGACGATCTCTCATATCTTATATTCCCAGTGTTCTCACTAAAATTTATCCCCTTTCTGGATGTCGAAATTGAGCATTTAATCCCAGCACGCTTTGATTTTGTTTACTGCAAATGTCCATTTTGATGCAGAAAAGACGATTTTTCAATTCACGCGATATTACTGAACGCCACTCCTCGGCTTTTTTTCGTCGACCAGACATATTAACCCATATTTGCCCAGTGGATCGTTAACGACCCACTTGTTGCATTGTTTTTGGACTTTTCAGTCAATTTGGACCAATTTGATTCAAAAACCAATTTTGGGAGTTTTTAGCTCGTAAAATTTAGCTGCCCCAAAATGTTTTCTGTTTTTTTAATTTTTTCGTGTTTTTAATTCTCAAATTGTGCTTTTTGATAAAAACACCCAAAAATTTCAAATAATTCTGGGCATACATGGGTTAAATTTGGTAAGCAAGAGATTTTGAAAATAAAAATTAAATAAAAAATGGTTTGAGAGGAAGATATTGGAGGAAAGTAATTTGAAAATTTTAAGGATAAAAAAAAGAAGGTTAGATTCGAATAAAAGTGGCTTCTCCGCCTAGGTAACCATAAACAAATAGCTTTTCTCGCGGTTGTCAAATTTCATTAATCAAGTACTAGTGATCATTGAAGATAAAAATAAATGAAGCATGATTCAAACATTATCATCGTCTAGGTTGCACGTCTTACGTCAGCATCGTCTTAGATGAAAAAAAATAAATGAAAAATAAAATGGGGCTTCGCGTGGAACCGTTATGTGGTTAAAAAGGTTCCGGAACTGGAACCGAAAAAAAAACCGTAATCAATTCCGGTAGCGATGCCTTTTCAATCGGTTCTCAATTTCGGTTCTGGTTTTTACTTTCCAGTTTGCCCGATTCCAGTTCCGGTTCTGATTCCGGTTCGCAGCCCTACCTAAAATTGTTCCAATTGTTCCCTAAATTATAGGTGATACCACCAAGAATTGTTGGTGATATCACCTAATTTAGGTGACAGTTGGAACAATTTTAGGTGCTCTTTGGTGCTCAGTTCTCAGGGAACAGAGCGATAAGTTTTCAATGCTCCATGGATATCAGGCTTGAGACCGTAGCCACAACTGTTTTTCAAGCCAAAGAATTGTGGGGGGGGAGCTTTGGGGATTGGAAAGAAACTACCCCCCCCTCCCACAAGGAAACCGGGTTCTTATTATTCTTGCTACTGTACCTATAGCCACAAATTCAAGCCAAAAAAGTGGGGGGGGGCTTTGGGGATCGGGAAGCAGGTAACCCCCCACTCTCAAGCCCCTTACACGCTACGCCTTTGTTGGCTATGTTTGCTTCATCATGACTTTACCATCCAATTTGCCCTAGTTATTGAACCAACCTTATTTTAACTGCTCAGAGTTCATTCCCAAGAACAGGTACGGAATCCCTGTTGGATTCACTTCTGCACGTGAATGGCCCCCCTTCCCTCATTTCTCCAGCGATCATGAAACTGCAGGAAGAAGCAAATCCAATTTTTGGGTTCATTTTTTTCAGCGCTTTTAATCATTTACTGGGTTGGCTCCGCTGCTGATCAAATTTATGAGGTGGGAGGGAGGGATTGCCACAACATCGCCAATTGCCTCGAGGTAGTGAGACGGGCACTTACATGAACTTTAACCGGAGAAAAGGGGCGAACTATAAGGGCCAGAAGAGGGGTAGGGGGCACATGGGGTGAAGTCAGAGGGGAGGGGTTGTAAACGAGCAAAAGCGCATATCGATCGAAGCACAGTCCCCCTCCCCTCACCCGTACCTCCTCCTCGGTCTGAAATTGCACCAGAGTATACTGCAACGGCAACAGCATGCTACTGGAGCGCCTTCTCCCCCCTTTACCGTTCGTGAGCCCCTTCCCCCTGGATGTCTTCGACTCGCGCCATTCATCCTTTTTATTTCTGCGGTCGCCGTACAGCATTGCCGACAATATGATCTCTGCGAATAAATTATTATTTCTGATTGAACTGTCTTTTGCTAATCTCCTCACAATTTATTCCTTCTCTTCTCGGAAAACACCCCTAAATAAATGAGAAGCTTAGGAAAAAAAAAGCTATGTATGTCACAAAAAATCAAAACTAAATGTTTCGTGATCAGCTAACATTGAAATGTTTCGTGATCAGCTAACATTGAAATGTTTCGTTAGCCTCCTCACAATTTATTCCCTCTCTTCTTGGAAAATCCCCCCAAATAAATGAAGATCGTAGGAAAAAAGCGGCGTATTTCACAAAAAATAAAAACCAAATGTTTCGTGATCAGCTAACATTGAAATGTTTCGTTAGCCTCCTCAAAATCTATTTTCCCTCTTCTCAAAGAATGCCCCCGAAGAAATGAAGATCTTAGGGAAAAAAGCGATGTATGTCACAAAAAATCAAAATTAAAGGTTTCGAGTTCAGCTAACATTGAACTGTTTTGTCATCCACCTCACAGTTAAACAGGTTCACCTTTCACGTGAAAGAAATCAAGTAGTAGTGATTCTTTGTATAACCGGGTTTTGTGTCTACTGTATGGCGCAGATAAAAGTACCTTTACCAATTGAATCCAGACGAAATACACTCTGGCAGGAAGGTTCTGTTCAGAGCCGCCGCGCGCCTTCGTTGCACAGAATACTACACTCATAATAAGAACGTCGACTCATTTTAAGTATATTTTTCGAGCCACCGTTTTGAGAAGATTCTAGCTCTCCCCAGTCTTCACGGAAGGCAACGCGAAAGATGGAGATTTTTCCGCCTCCTTGAATCGACGGCAAAAGAGACGGACAACTGTCTTCATTGTTTCTCGTGAGAGTTTCCATTCTGATCGTATTATTCTATGGTGGTAGGTTTTTCGCAGGGTCACGGTATGTTAATCTAGGGCTATGAACCGAACCGAACCGAACCGTGAACCAGAAACCGCTCCGAGTCGCCAAATCTCTGAATCGCGAACCTGAGCGCAAACATTTCAGCAGGAAACACGTTGAACTGGAACCCAAACCGAACCAAACGGGTTGAACCGGCTTTGAACTGGTTCGCCAATTTCTCAAATGAGGTACAAGCAGCCAAGCTACTACGACTAACGACCCTAAATAACGCTGTTTTTATGAATTGAAACATCAATCGATATCGAAAACAGCTTAAAAAAGAAATTATCGAAAATTGACGCTTGCCAAGATACCGTAGCCTTGGCATAGATCATTGATTTCCAACATTTTCAAAATAGTATATTTTGACACAATTTTCTGTGGTTTTTTTTATTTTTTTTTATTTTAATTTTTTAATTTTCTAATTCAGTTGAACCGGTTCGAACCAAACCCGGTGTCTTCGTGAGACATGTCCACAGGGCCCCGATACTGCAAAAAATCTCCGTTTGAAAAATGAGGAGCTAATATCCTTCATAAGAAGCCTTGGGCACTCGTATCAATCCCTTCTTTGTTGTCTTCAAACATATTTCAGTGAATAACCCGAATTTTTTCTTGCGATTATCAAAAAAAGGCGTTTGTAAGCTTAATGGAGCAGATTTGAAATGATGACCTCTGTTGACATAAAAATATTGCCGGATTCTATGAGTTAATTCCACCAATAAAATACAGTTTATTACACCCAGAAGTGGTGGCTTCTTGTGGTACTACAGAGGCAAGATTTGCCCAAGAACAAAAGAAAATGTGACAGGTAAAAACGCAGCCGTCTCAAAACCTTCCGGCAGCGGGATGTGTTGGGAACCGGATTCATTTTATCGTGTAAATTAACTAAAAAATTGCCGTGATGTTTGATTGAATAAAGATACTTATTTGTGGTATAGATTCCCTCAATTCTGATTAGATGATTAAATTAAACTCAAACTCATCCAAGCTGGATCATTATTGGCCTCTCTATATAGGCAAGAAAATGTTTATCATTGGGTGTTCAGAGAGATTTATTTGTAAGGAAAAGCGTCCCAAGAGGAAAAATGCATTACCTAATTTATTCCGTTGTCCATCACATCAGTTCGGATTCCATTTTATTATTATTATTCAAAACAATGATCTTGTTTCATTGCAAAATGAAAAATTGATTCTTTGTTTTGATTTCAATTACTTGGTCGACTTGTGTTTACTCCATGAAATTTGGGTTGGGAGAAATGAATTTTGTGCTTGAGTTTTGAAAGAAATGCCATTCTCCTAACTTCCTAACTTGGCAATGCTGCTTACGTCATATCTCGAACAAAACCCCTTGTCACTTTCCATTCAAAAGAAGTTTCGTTTTGCACGAACAACGCTTTAGAAATGAAATCGACAGGAAACTTAATTAAAGTGTACGGAGGTGGTCCAATGAAAAAGGAAAGAAAAGAAAAGTTTTGAGATAAAGTTAAACTTGACGTCAAGCGTTTGTGGTATTTTTATTTTTAAATCTTGAATTCTCTTCAAAATCAAATTGGTCTGCGAAACACGATACTTCTGCAACTGAATTAAAACAAAGTTTGCCCATCTTAAATCAACTTTTATCACTTGCTGAAGAAAACCTCATAGGTTGAGAGGACCCACCAGATAGGTTTTTCCAAGTTTTATACATATTTGGAATGACTGCGTAAAGAAAGAACCCGTTTCCTTTTCAGAGTTTAATTAGTTTAATAAGAATGTGTTTTTTTCTTCTTTTTTGTCTTTTTGTCTTTTTTAGTCGTGGGGATCGATTCAATCCGTAGGCAGTATTCAGTTTTTTTGACGAATATTTTGTAACATCTAGTACGGAATAAAATTTCTTTACACCATGTTCGTTTATTTGTATTTGTGTTAATTAAAGAGAAAAAAATAACTTCACTGAATAGAAACCATTGCCCCTATTTTGACGTGTTTTGCTTTAAATATGTCGTAAATTTTTGAATTTCGCTTTTGATTTCAAGTCAACTTAATCTTATACTTTGTGGAAAGAGCTTACCCACTTATTAGTTAATATGAAAAGACATCATATACGATGAAAGTTATGTTTAATTAGATGAACTTTTCGCATATATGATATGCTCAAGAATACTAGATTTTTCTTGGCAAAGTAAGAAAGCTGAGACTATCTTGTTTCTTCATTTTTGAAGACTTATTGCGATTTTTGGCGATTTCAAAAATGGTGAGAGTTTAAATGAACGACATAGTAGCTCGATTCTGCAAATCGTAGAAACCGTAGGAAAAAATCAGTGAATTTATGTGCATTAAGCATAATTAATATCGCTGATTATCGCAATATATTTTGAAGTATAAAGAAACTAGAGAGTCTTTGCTTTATTTTTTTCCACAGTAAAATTTAGTATATTGAGGCATATCTTATGAATTTTGCAAATGATCTGTATCTAAACGTTCACCATTTCTACAATCGCAAAACTATCGCAGGACATATCTTTCCAGATAAAGGAACTAGTGCATCTCAGCTTCCTTTTCCTTCGAGGAGAACTGCGAATTTTCGAGTACATGTACATCATGCGAAAATTTCATCTGAATCTATAGTTGTTTGCAGTGTGGGTTTTGTTTGTTTTTTTGTTTTGCATTTCAACAAATTGGTAATCCTTTATTGACGTGTATAGACCATCTGACCTGAAACCAAAATTGTATAACAGGCAGCCAAATCAAAAAAGTGTCCAGTTCTTCAGGTGGACTCGATTTTAACTGTACTCTGTGATCAGTATCAGTAACCATGCGAAATATGAATGTGGCGAATGTGGTCTCAGGAGATATTGCATTGATTTACAAATAACTGTATGTTTCATATTCCTTAGAGTGAAGATCGCGACATGTATCAATTGTAAATTTCTCGAATCAGCCTCCCACATCCCTCTGGTGCGACGTACAATGACATGCATTGCATACATTGAATACATATTCCATGCATTGTTCGCACTTCTACCACGCCAACATGACAGTGACGCGATAAGCATTAATAATGAACTCGTATGCTGAAATCTAGTTAATTTTTTGTGCTCTGAGATTTTTGGTCATTGATTTTTAGAACTTTCGGGAGTACCTAAACAAGGATTGGAAATCATTCTCTTGGTGAGGAATGAAGATATGTGTAGTGTGTAATTATTGAAAATGCCGCAGAACGTTTAAACGATACGATGTAATCAGGATTACAGTTTTTAGCGAAAATGTTGGGGCAATTTATTTTTAGGTCGGTACTCAGCTAGTAATTTCGCCAACAACGTAAGCCAAGAGAGACTCTTGGCTTACATGCGTGAATTTAAAAATTCATCGATGATCAGACGTGTCAAGGAATTTGTTTCATTTAAAAGCACCTTACGTGTTTGCGTCATCGGTCGTTAAGCACCTAATTTAGGCGCGGTCAGGTGGTAAGGTTGTGGTATCTTTTGGCATTGATTTTTTTTTTCTTTTTAGGGCATCGTTTATACGCTACTTTTTATGATAACCTCATACTCTTGAAGCTCTCTACTGTCAAATGAACCAGGGTAGTTCTAGCATTTTTCGTAGCTATTCGTGTTTATATCCACTCCAGTTTAATCCTGTGGCAAATACTTTTTATATGTATATATGTATATATAAAAGCTATCTGCAGCAAAGCTCTCCTTAGGGAACCTTGTATAATTTGTTGTCATGGTGACAAGGACTTTATGACCAAAAACTAGTTTCCATGCAAGTCGTCTGCTTTTTAACACCCCGTTCTTTTGCTTCACTTTAATTGTTTCTCTGCGTCACACATTGGCTTTTATGTCTTTTTTTGGATCACTCGTCAGCTATATCGTTTTGTGTTCAAAGCGATGTAGCGGCGATGATTTGAAAAGTACGGTCAGAGTTTGACTATCAAAGCAGTCTCTTTCATGCAGCGATTGGGTGATCGTGAACAATCTAGTCAATGGGACTCCCATCAAAATCGTGTCGTAACGAGTCGAGCGCACCGTCTCAAAACGTTATGGACGGACTTTATGTCCACTTATTTATGTCCCTCTAGTTTACGTCTACTTTTTCAAATGCACGTATACCCAAGAATACACAAAATTGTGTGTGTTGCGACATCACAACGCAGAATCTCCACTTTAGGTGATTCCTCACCTGTCAAAAGTAAGATTATCTAGCTCAATAGACAGCGTCACTGTAGTCACTTATTGAGAAATCTACTTGTATTGGTTTTTGTTCTGAAAGTGCTAATCGAAAAGGCCCCCCCCCTCCTCATAGGCTGCGTAATTTTTCACTAAATTTTTGAAGGCAAAGATCAACAATATTGGTCCTAAATTGACGGAGAAATCAAGAACCCACATTTTGACGTAGTATTAGGCTGTACAGGGTGTCTGAGAACTACCGCACCAGGCCTTTTTCTCGGCCGCTATTCTACATAAATAGCTGAAAATTGGTAAACTCGTGTATTTTGACAAGACAAATTCAAATTCTGGGATTTTTCCAAAAATTGCAATCAGCCTCAAATATTAATTTCTCATGGTCATCTATGAATTTTATGCGTGACAATACCCCGTGAGCCGAATTTCCATAACATTTGGTTCATAATTTTAGACGCTATTCTAAAATAAACAATTAATTTTTCATAACTTAAGTGGGCTCTAGCTCAAAAGGGGGATAGTTTCGGACCCGTGTTTGTTAGGAAAGCAAGTATATTATAAGCTAAAGAATCGGCCCCGAAAGTTTGCCGTTTTAACTCTGGGACACCCTGTTTATTCCTTTCGGATATAAATGAGACTGTGAGAAACATTCAATGCCGTATTTGGGTCGCTGCGGCGCGTCCCGCCGGCCGTAACGTATGAGAGGAAACGTTCGAAACTGCCCCGCGCATTTATGAATGAACGTGTTGCGTGAAAGGTTTCCCCGCCAATCCACTTGACGGCGCCAGCTGCAAAGCGGATCAGAAATGAAAATTGTCAAAGCTTCTCGACTCTGACGCTAGATAGCGCTTGGCACTCGATGCGTGGCGTCACGAGCGTCAGCATCACATTCCAAAGGCTTGGAACCGTTCAACCTTTTACGCATTACGGTTACGGATTGCTTCAGTAATTGATTGATTGTTTTAGTAGTCTATTAATATCAGTCGATGGCGGGTTCACTCCTTTGGAGAAATTTCAGTTCAATGGATACATACAGGCGGTTTCCAACGTGAAGTTCCGCATTTTAATAGAAAAAATAACGCAACTTTCTTGCATCAATGAACTTTACGTCCTCAAAAATACCTGCCTTGGGTTTCACGTCTATATGCACATTGCACAAATGCACACTCCTGAAAAGTCTTCTGACAGAAATGAGATTGTTTACTTTTTTATGTCCAGGGCAATCTTCAACGCCATATACATAAACGTACGTCTGCTGTAAAATATTACTTCTGTAAAAAGTTTTTTTGTTTGAAATGTTTATTGCCAGAATTCTTACTGTAAATAAGCGGACTCGTAAAATTGTCCTGGAATCGTCTAACCATGGAATGAAGCCAATACTGCCATTGACACCCTTTTGATTTTGCGAAACACACCTTATTTTTTCATCTTAAGGTAACACTAGCCGTAAACCTGTGCTTTGCTGCAAAGATTTGTGCAAAGCCTTTGCACGGCCTACCCACTCTCCCTCTAACCTCTAACCATCAAGTAACATTTACTATGTCGGTTCTACACCTAACCAAACAGCACAAACGTACAGAACTTAATAAGTATTGCGAAATTTCATCTTGGCATTTAGTTATCTATTCATACCAAATACTTTAATACTATCTGGACTGGACGTAATGCATGTCCGTTGAAGACGATCGGTAGGCAACCACGATTAAAGTATGTGCTAAGATTTTTGTAAAAACATTGAAGTAAACGGGAAAACTATTTATTTTTAAAAATTAATTAAAACTATTAAAAATTGTATTTTTTCATAGAACTTGGTATCATTTGAAAGCTCATGATCTGCAGATTTTGGTTCGGGCCGGTTTTATTGCTGTTTTTTTTTATTGTAAACATTCTACCGAGGCTCTAAGTTATTGGGAGAATTTTCCTTATTTCTGCGGGATGCTCCACTGATTTGGTACAAGATTATAGATTATATACGGGTATGCTCATCTGACTTAACTAGATTTTTTTAGGGTCAACCGTTCAAGAAAACCATAGTGAGCAGGTTACGTGAAACACCCTGTATCTGTAACTATTTAATTAGTTATTGGTTGTCTCTGTCGTCTCGTGGTATTCTGCGTGTAAACTGATGCTTTGGTGCGTTTGTATCACTGTAATGACGATATCCACGGGATACTCGATCACTATTCACATGCCAAGCGGGATGTTTATGGTCCAAGTGTAAAAAAAATTGAGATAAGAGGAGGATTATTTAGTCATTGTTAGTAAATGAGGCCTATTAGATGGAAACTGTGTTGTTGTAAAAATGAAACGTCATAGTTTAAGAATGTAAAGTTAATCATAAGCAGCGTTATTGTGTTGGCCTAGTCAGAGATGAATCCCTAGGAGGGCCTACCTACACATTTCAATGATTGTGTTATTCTTTTGCGAATTGGAGACTTGCATGTATATGATGGTATTTTTATTCATCGAAGCATACTGCTGGTAATTCCTCTTGTTCGTCTTGAATGGCAAGATTGAAATTGGAGACTTCAATGTATATGACGGTAATTCTATTCATCGAAGCATACCGCTGGTAATTACTCTTGTTCGTCTTGAATGGCAAAATTGAAATTGGAGACTCAAATGTATATTACGGTATTTCTATTCATCGAAGCATACCGCTGGTGATTCCTCTTGTCCGTGAGAAATTGAAATTGGAGACTTACGACTTACATGTATATCATTGTATATCAAAACAGTAATAATATGAGCTGTTCAGCCGAAATAAAACAAATAAAAGGGTGAAATTAAATCATAATAATAAAAAAAATGATCCTACCTTTTAATTGCGATGTTTTTTATTTAACGTTTCGACGCCCACATACGCCTTCATCAGAAATATACTAAGAATAAAAACATACTTAAAAACAAAGGAACAAACTATGAAATAAACAAAATAACATAATTACTCGTGGTAAAAGTGGGAAATAATAAGGAGGAATAGCAACAATATAATGAAATTAAAAAAGAAATAAATGACGGACAGCAAGTTGGAAATCAAAATAAATAAACAGAGAGCACAAAAATCAATACGACAGAGGGGCTCTAGCAATCTTGTAAAAATGTGTGGGAAAAAAATACAAATAAAAGTACTACAATACACAAAAAGAGAGCGCAAATGCTAATTAATCACAACATTTGATTTACAATAAAAAAATACTTCTATTCATTAATGCATACCGCTGGTAGTTCCTCTTGTTCGTCTTGGATTGCAAAATTGAAATCGTCCTTGCCATTTTTTGAAGTTTTAAGTTCTATTTTTTTTTTTTTTTTTTTTTTTTTTTTTTTTTTAATGATCATTGATCAGTCCTTTAATTTTCACATTATGTGAGTATTGATTTAAATCACAGATTTCCACTAAATCCACATACGAGGGTGAATTTTTAAGTAAGTTTACCTGTTGTTTTTCTCTAAAATTATCAATGCTAGAATAAAAACAAACGCAGCGTTGAAACAAACGTATACTCTCAGATTTCTAACGAGCTATAGTTTTTTTAAATTTTGCTAACAAGATGCGGAGATATCGTGGGTTTTCCACACCCGACGCCCCGTCTCTCCTTCAAACGTGCCCACTTTACACGCGCTGCGAAGCTTCATAGAAATAATGAGTTAGACTTGCAAAAGTAAAATTGAAACAAGTTATGTGATTGTTATGAGGCACCTCACCTCACTTTTTGATGCAGTTATCCGCTAGATTCTTGCAATCATACCGGTGTAATAATTTCTGTATGCCACCTTCGTCGCCTGGTACCAGTCAGGATCGAGATCGTTCCAGATGACGGATGATGGATGGTTTTGACCTGTGCTGATCAATCGGAGTTTTCTTACAACTGTAGTTTCTGCGGTCCAGCAGTCCTCTCTTTCTTGGGAGCATCGACTGCGACTTAAAGCTTATAGTAACGGTAGGGATGATCTATGGCGTTCCTTCTCGATTAGGATCCATAATAATTATTACTTTTTCATTAATGTACTATAAAGTTTTAAAATAGTAATGTTCGTGAAACTTTTTAAGGTAAAACTCGAATTTAGAGGTTGATTTTCAGTGTACAAAGTCTGTAACGATCCTGGTCGTTTTCAAGTGTACAGCGTGTTTACTGTCGCGGTAAGTATTTAGTGTTGGTGGTTTTTCAAAACTGAAATGGACAGACTTCGAGGCAGTTGATTTTTCCTTGAGTGATTTAACTCTTCCGAGGGTTGCATCGTAACTTTCTCCAAGGCAAGGCTTTTCTTCAAAATCATTTGCTAATTGATCATCAATTTTCTGCAGTTCTTCACCGATTTTCACGTATTGATGGAGTAAATTCTCAGCTCTCTCACGTTTGCGTGTTAATCCCCTCTATAAATTAGCCTTATCTTTTTCGAGAGCACGGGCGCAGCCGTTTAGCTGGAAGCCGAATTGTTGTTTAGCGGCAACTAGTTTTTCCTTACATTCACTTATAATTAGAGAGGTCTCTGATAGTTGCGATGTGAAGTTTTCGATTAATTTAATGATTTGAATTTGTGATGCTTTTTTAATCTTTCTGCACCCGCGCCGGAATTAGATGGGATTCGGTGTAAAGGATAAGCGGTTTACTTGCATGTTCCCCGTCCTTCGCACGACTTTGTACGTCATAACTTTTTCAGCGCAATTCATTGGATGTTTTGCTATTAAATGTATCGTTTTTCGATGCATCAATATTTTACAATGAGAAAACAGACCAAAATATGACTATCGCATACCAAATTTACACAAACTCCAATAGATCAGAATGAATATAATTTTTTTTTCTTTCAGTAGTCAACCTGTTTTAAATTATGCACTCAGCTGACTTTGATTTTGTGTTGTAGGTCGTTCTAAAAAATGTTTGCTCATTATGTTTGGATTCCATTATTTATGAGCTGTTTTAGTGTCATTCAAGCTGCAAGGTTGCAAAGTTGTCTATGTTTTTCATGTACCTTTAGAAGCTGTTCAGTATGTTTTTTATTTTTTTATTTGTATCGATGTTTCGATGTTTAAATTTACCTGTATGAAGTGCACTCAATGAAGTTTTCTTACACGTCTTTCATCATTATAGCCATGTTAATGTCCCTTGTATACATATGAAGATTTATTGTTTTCGCGTTCGACTGGAAATAACGCCGTTGACTTGACGTCAAAACAGCTTGTGTCACCTGCAAGACCAAAACGCACATCCTGGTGAACTTCAATGACAATTCTTAGAATATAGTTGCCGAGTAATTATGACCGAAAAATACGTGACTTTGAAGTAACGATGCAAAATAGAAGATTCAGGACTATTAAGAACAAAATTATTTGACAAACTCACTCAACGGTGTAATGTTAGCCGTGTATCTTTCTTTGCCTTCACGATGGGTATTTTGC
Source organism: Trialeurodes vaporariorum (assembly GCA_011764245.1). Lineage (NCBI taxonomy): Eukaryota > Metazoa > Arthropoda > Insecta > Hemiptera > Aleyrodidae > Trialeurodes > Trialeurodes vaporariorum. Next base: position 55,249,448 of record VMOF01000111.1, on the reverse strand, counting down.
AGATTATTTTTTTACGTAAACATGTTTTGTCGTATTTAAATTCCGTTTGTACCCCCCAAATGTGTTACCTTTGACTCTCCTTTTGGACCTCTATGAGCTTTTTAGGAACTGAAACGGTTTTTCCAAATTTCTTCAATGGTCAGTTTCGGTGTTTGATGGTCATCTTGGTTGACCAGCTCTTGAAGTACCTAACCTCGATTCCCATCAAACGAGGAAATTCGCCCTCGAAGAAATTCGGAAATTTCCATTTAAATGACCATATAGCTCACAGTAGTCCAAAAATATAGTCAAAGTGAACACTTTCTGAGGGTCCAAACGGAAATAAAATTGGAAAAAGTTTATTTACTTTCAAAAATAATCAAAATTGCCATATCACGATGGTAAAGCAAAATATCTACTGCTATTCATTTATAGAATTATACTTAAAGATTTTTCCACGATTTGTGGATTCCTTTCTCACTCTACTTCAACTCTTTTAAGTGTTTTAATGGGCAATAGTAATGTCCGAAAATTAAAAAAAGCTCCAATGTTCCTCAATAAAAAAAACAAAAAAAAAACAAAAAACGTAAACTACTGAATAAAGGCATCCGACAAGAAAACGTTTTTTGAGGAGTTAAATCATTTCCTTTATTAAAAGTATCAGGTCCAAAGTCCTATGTTGACGTGCATGTGCGAATATGCTTTTGGCACGCACATTCATATGTTTATTCTTCTGTTAAGTTTTTAACGAAGGGCTCTCAAAACGTCCCCTCTGCTCTTCCTGGTCACCGCCAATGTTATTTTAAATGTGAAAACAGACTAACGAGCGGACCTTCCTTTTTCGTTTGGTCGCGGGTCGCTCGAATTCTTACACACCGCTGTATATAAACGCTATTTTCTCAGTTTTTTTTTTTGAGCGGTAAGCATTCACCGCTCTGAAGAGGATTCTTCAAGTTTATTGACAGTTTCTACAAAACTTTTGTTTGGTAATTCTTCCCTGGGGAACACCGATGTAGGTCGGGAGGCAATTTCTGCCCTTCTCAAGAGGGGAACATGGTCCACCTGAGCTACATTCGCAAACTTACGGAGGCTATATTTTGACCTTGTAGTCCAGGTTTTAACTGTAAGACCCTTTTCATAGGTCTTTTTGTTCTCTACTTTTGGTCTTTGTGTTTGCTGAATGTTTTGAAGGATCGGTTTTAGATTTTCATTTCTGTTTCCTTACCAGTCGTCAAATTTATGAAAATTATTATTTATGTGGAATCTTAATCATAATAATATATCCTTGAAAATTTGCAGCCGCAACTGATTCGGGGTGAGAACAGATTCGTGATTTTGCTTCGCGAATAAGTTTTGACAGCTGAGGCCAGATTTGCTTAGTTTTTTTGCGATATAAGCTGAGACGAGTTGGGTCATGTATCTGGCTCTGCCGTGGAGAAATAACCCCCCTCCCCCATATCCGCTTCATTCGCACTCACGGAAACTTGAAGGAAGTTTTGTATTTCATAATTCCCGGCTTTATTTTTGAGTGTTTCAGCTTGAAACTTTCCGGGTATCTTCCTGAAGTATGCTCGCAGGTGTTGACGTTCCTTAAATTTGTGCTGCTGGCGTAAATTGGTAAATTTTAGTCAAAAACCGATGACTTTTTGAGCAACGTGACGTGATGTCAACGGTTCGAACTAATGGACCCTTGAATCATTTTAAGTGAAACTTGACCGCTCCTGCTCTTTAGCTGTTATTTTTGCACTAAAATGGCAGAGACGCGTTTCAAAATTGTGCTTATATTTTTCAAAGTTGCATGTTTGAGTGCGTTATGTAACGAGAGCATTACAAACTTTGCTTGCATACATAGCTAGAAATATTGTCACCCATTTTTGTTAGTTGAATGGTAATTGTAACCATAATTTTTGTGGGTGAGTCTTGCGTTTTTGAGAGGTTACAACTTCTGACTCGCTCATCTACTGGCATATTTCTTACAGGTACCTATTTATGAAGTACTTCACACTCAATCTCATTCTTTTATCAAGAACTTTAAAAAAGGATGGTTTTTTAGGTGCGGTAGGAGAGCAACTTTCTACAACAGCGAAAAAATGGTGTGCAAAAAATAAAAACCCCATTTATTTCTGAGATAGCACGGAAAGTGAAGAAAAGTGTACATTTTATGCGCCATGGTAACCAAATATAATGCAAGACGCTGAAGAAATAGAAAACAAGTCATGAGGGGTGGTAGCAACAGGGACTTTTGGGTCACCCTGTATAAATGCACACGACGAAGAAATGACAGAGTGCCGTTTGAAGAAATCGATAAAATTTCGTCAGATAATACTTTATTTCTTGGATATCGTCTTTATTTACACATTCAGGTGACAGCGTGTGTGTGATGGCCTTATTGAATATGTCGCACAAATAGAAATAGTTTCCAACGTGACTTTACAAGCAAGGACGAAGAATATAGAACGGTGATTAATAAAAAGCTTTCTTTTTGTTCATTATTCTTGAGCTTTGAAGTTAACTATGACATCATTGCTTACGTATTTTGTTATGTTTGCGTAGCTATTTAAACATTCTAGCTCAACTTGAAATAGCTTAACCAAACTTTTACAGCTCTCTTTTAAGTTAAAATGGATGAACGAAATCTCTAGTTTTTTCCAATCGGTTTTCTTTTCAACACTGCTTACAAGGATTCTAAAGTATTTTAATTTAGCCAGTATGATTCAGTTAATAAATTGCCTCTCAACACTGGCATTAATGAAAATATTGACAATTAAAAAAACACAAATTAAAAATCATTTTCGGTTAGTTTTTGATAAGAAAATGCATTTTGTTTAATTTCCCAGCTACGCAACAACCTTCACAGGTTTCAATCAGGGCAGCCTTGATAAAAAAATTTGAGATGAATGTCGGCCATGGCCATGCAGAATTTGATTTGGCACTAATTTTTATCGCACGGACGTCCTAGTTTTGTGTGCCTGAATCATGGTGAATTATAACCAGCGGGAGTGGATAGGAAACCTTTTCACGTTCGACTGGACAATCATACTTTAAAAATGATTCTGCAAAGTTTTCCTGTTCGATTCCCTCGCGCCCTTAGTTTAGTTGTGTCGTAAATATACACATTTTTATTTTTAAATACAATCGAAATTCCTTTTTCTTCAACTCTCTTTATTGCAATCAAATTTTAACGTAAATTAGGGACACTTGTTCGGGGTACTCGAGGAGGCGGTGATTCGATTTGTGAGTGGTTTTCTTACAAATGTAGCAAAAGAGTGACTGTCGTGTGGTTTCAGGCAATTGAGCTACAAAACTGATGCCTCTTTGTCTTCCCTTAAGATCTGTAAAGTTAGATCTTCAAGATCAGGCAAATACGTTTAGAATTTGTATTATCCTTTCTAAAAACTCAATGATTTCAAGACAGCGTTTTCTTACTGGGTGCTACTTTTTCCCGTTCTGCAAGTGTAGATTTATCAAATATATTTAAGATCAGTAGAGCGAAGATAGGATCCCAACTGCTTGTATATCAATGTTCAAGGCTGCAAATATTTCGAACCGGATCCAGAGCAGAAGGACGATCACGTCGAGGTCACCATTTGTTAATACTTAAACACTAAATGTTCAAATAACTAAACAATGTATAATCTACACAGAGAAAAATGCTTCGGTTGTTAGAACTGAATATTTGACTTATTTTGATCACCGAAATTTTCGGTTGAATAAACCAAAATTTTCGGTCGTAAGTACCGAAGAAATCGGTAAGTATAACCCAAATTCCGCCTTTACCTAATACTCAGTATTACTAATGAAGCATTCGGTACTCAGGACGAACATTTCGGTTCCTCTAACCGAAAACTTCGGTGATCAAATTATTTTTCTCTGTGTAATCATTATAAATATACATATTTATTGAATATAATTAACGATAGTATAAATAGGGATAGTAAGTGAGTCTAACAACAGGAGTGAGCAGCTCTTCACGTCGAGATTCTAGCCATGAATATATGGCACTTCCATGAGAACTAACAGGTGGATCCACCCTAGGAAGGACGAGGTGTCGCGTCGGGGTGCGAAACGGGACCAGGCAGGAGTATATTTCAAATTCAGGGACCGAAGTGGGTTTTTTTTTTTTAGGATTTCCAATTGTACAAGGATCGGGCGTGAGGAACGAAAGGCTCATTTGGAAGGATAAGTCGATTGGACGGGATCAAGGTGAAACGAGAACTTTTTTTGATTTGGTGGACAGATGAGTTAAATTTGTCGCGGCTAGGTCAGTCATAATTCGGAGAGGTATTTGGTTTTCAGGATTAAGTTGGCGTCTTTTCTTAGGATTAAGAACGATTTAGGTTTAGGTTTAGTTAGGTACTGAGAAAGCTTTAAAAGATGCAGGAGCGAAAAGTTCTAGCGTAATTACGGTGGAAGTTTTAGATTTACATTGAGATATGAACGGTTTGGTTTAGTTATAAGGTGGAAGTTTTAGGTTTAGCTGTATTGTTGTTTTGTTTTTTTTCGCCCCTGCTTCTAATTTGGCGCTCAAAAATTGCCTGAAAATTAGAAATGAACGATTACTTACGAAGAAAAAAAAAACACTTTTTCTGACTTAGTTCCATACTTCGGGGAACTCTCATCGGTTCAAACTGCTAAAACCTGACATTTCTCGCTTTAGTCTATGGCTGCAGAGTACCGACCCTTCGAAGTTTAGGTAAAAGTAATTTTCTTTTCTTCGAAATCCTTGATAGGAGTTTCTCAAGTCCACAAGAAATGTTTCAAGAGATGAACCTCGTCGAGTTTCGCAATAGTAAAAACGAAGCATGCCTCTGCGTTCACGAAACGCCAGCATTCAACATCAGGGGAAATCAGAAGGATGGTGACCGTTGAATTGTTGATTCCCTTTGATCAAAATGTGCCTCGAATCTGCCAAATTAATGTATTATTGCGTATAGGGTCAACCAAGATTTCGGCCCGGCTCTGTCTCCATCCGATCGCAAGGTTTTAAAAACCATCAAGCCCCCCCCCTTTCCCCTACGACCTCGAGAAAAAGGATGAACTTTGGAGTAATTCAAGTTAATGGATGTACGAGATGTAACAATTTCACGGACGGCAACTTGAAATCGTTAGGGCAGGGTACCTACCGGTAAATTATGTCTGAAAAAATAATGCCATCATTTATGAAAGCCGAAAACGCGGAGAAATGAAGACATTTTCGTGAAGTCATCCACGCTCCTATGTCCTATGGAAGGAACTAGTTTTAACTAGTCACGGCAAGTTAACTGGGGCACCCGAAGCAAAGCGCTGCCATCGCGATATATCTGCGGCGGTTGCGTCGCGCGTCGCATTCCCCCAGCGCTGCCGTCTTGCTTAGAATTGAATGACATTTCCACAATCCATCGGTGATTCAAGCGGGTGAGACAAAGATTACTGATTCAAGTATTTTTTCAATCTAATGTTATCCTTCTCTACCGTTTTATGTAATATTTGATTCACCAATCGAACTACCGGATGGATCTTTAGAATGTCATTAAATATTCGCAAAACGGCATCACTGCGTTGCCCCTACTTTGTGAGCATACTTTCGCCAAGGTTAAATAGCTTCCTGTTGCAATCCAGCCCCCAATGCATTATCGATACCCTCTCACTACAACAAACAGGTGGATGGTGTGAATACTGTATTCCCTTTACCATTTTCGACGGAATGAATTTTGATTGATTAAAACGATGACAGCTGAAGGTAACATGGCGCGCTGAACTGACGGAACTTAAATTTTATTGCCACGGACCGCGCGATCGCTTCCGCATGTATCTCTATTCAAATTTTCATTTGATGTCGATGAAACATCGAGGATAGGAAAGTTGTTCACCGGTTGCTCACCTTCTTTCATCTTAACGGGCTGATTTGATTTGAATTTCCTGAATGATTCTAACTATATAACCACCTAACCTGGTATTATGAAGTAAAGACCATCCACCTAGTAATCACATTATTTCTAATGTTGCTTGGTGGACTAAAATGACTGCTATACATATATCTCAGACTTGTCAGCCACGCAGACTAAGGTTGTTCCAATACAGTATAATTAGTTACTATAATTCAATCATGGTTACTTACTTTACTGGTGCATTAAAATCTTCAGAATCAGAACTGCTGGTATCTGCAAAAGATGTCAGATTAAGTGCGCTTTGACTGCTGATAGACTGACGAGAGGCAAATGGAATTTCCCTTTTTTTTGCATCAGCTCCACAAAAAGATTCATTATCAAAGGAGGATTTTTCATCTGAGTTTATTTCTATAATTGACCGCGACTCGACACATGTTTTTCATGTATCGGGGGTCGCGCCCTCAATCTGACTGTACTACATAGATATTTTAAAATTATTTTCGCAACATCAATTGATCTCTGTAAGAAAAAACAGTCATGTCATATCATCATGAAAAGAACCTGTAAGGTAGTTTACTATTTCACTTAAGAAGAGGGAGAGCGGTAGCATTTTTGAGAAAGGTGTAGAAAATGACAATAATGAAACAATTAAAAAGAAAATTCACTTACCAACATTTTCCCTCTTAATAATACACGCGTATTCTCTCCATGTACGAGTTGGAGGAGCTGCGCAAAATTCAATTAATTTTTTACAATTTTTTGTATCAGGCCAAAAACAGTTGTTGCTATCCGGCTTCACCCAAGATTGCGGGATCACACTTACAGTTTCCTCCGGGTCTTCATCACTCGACAGGAAAATAACAACAGCATAAATTTTGCGGCTATCGTCCGCCATTTTCGCTTGACAACCTCCAAGGACAAATAAAGGAACAATCTTGTTGAAGTTGTGATCAAGTTTAATAATAGACTTAACAATAGTTCTGATAACCAATATTAAATGCAGTAATCTTTCAATGAACTAAATTATAAAACGACTGCTCTAGCAAAGCGTGTTGAACACAGCATTAGAGTTTCACCAATAACTTATGAAATTTCATTTTTTGTTTGTTTGAAGCGAACAAGTTAAATAAGGAAGAAATGAATAATAACTTGCAATTAGTATGGATCTAAGCCGATGCAACAATAAATACTGGAATAGAATGAAAACATATAAAAGCTGTGAAACTCATGTAACATTTTCTCTGTTTAAGTGACATAGTTAAATTCAGGGGTGCATACAATTTTCCAGATTACACAGGCAGCGGCTGACTCTTTTGCTATCTTTTCTCCCTAGATTTTTTTCCCCCTTGTCTTTGGGATTGTGAAATAGGCATTTAATGCTACTCCTCTCTTTTCTAACTAACCTCCCCCCCCCACCTCAAGGGGAATTCAAAGGGAAGATGAAAGGAATGGAAGAGATCCTGGTTGCACCACGGTTGAGTTTGTTCTGTCAATCAATTGCAATCAGAAAGTATCATTCGGATCATGGTACAGATTCTGTCTTATTAAGCCTTAGGTGCTAATCTGTCTTGTCCCTTCAATGCAAAAATTACTCACGAAAATCGGCCGTTCATTTACAGGAACTCTATTACGTACGCATTTAACTTGTCACAGCCGCAAAAGGTACAAAGGTACCCCCCCCCCCCCCCCGCGGTGAGCTCGGAAATGTCTGACGACGTGACAGACGCCACTCCTGCCAGCCAATCGTCTCTTTGTGTGTTGTAAACGAAAGTTTTGCAACTGGGGCAGGAAAATCATGCGGTGTGGAAGGAATGAAAAAACTCATTAGATTCATTTTAAAATGAAACTTTTCTCTCATAGGAAATATTGATTCATAGTATTCTAGTCGGTACCCAATTTGTGTTGATTTCAACAAAATCGGTCCGCCCACTTTCCTCTCTGAAGTCAGTTTTGCCTTTCATCGTATCCACTGTGGCCACTCTTCTTCAAATATCATTATGAGCCCACTTGTTGTATCGCTTTGAGCAAATTTGGATCAGATAACAGAATCAATTATGGCCGGAAATCGATTTCTGACATGCCAGTGCCAGAATGTGGAGAGTGATTAATGGGCGCTATTTTCATGGGATATCTCGAAAATATTTACCGAGTGTTTGTACTTGAACCAAAAAAGTCGAACATTTTATTGATGGGCACTTCTAATGAATAAGTTAATTATTTCCCTATAAATGAGACCAAAACAATAATACTTTCATACTATTACAGCCTCTTATCATAATAAATGAACACTTTTATCAAACGTTCGAGGGGAAACTGAAGGTGACTGCGGAGAGTGAAATTCAAGAAAATTCAGACTTGATAAATACGAGATACACCCGTATGCTGCAGGTTGAAAGTATGACAGATGAAAATATCACGAGGTTACGTTATTAAAAACGTATCAGAAATGAAAAATGAAAAAAGTTTTTCATCTCAGTAAGAAACTCTCGATTCTGTCCGCAGCATTGTGCTTGCTTTTTCAATATACTTCAAGATCGTCACATGAATGAGTCTTTTATCGTGCACTTCTTCTCCATATGGTCTTCCTTGTTGCTGTCAAATGCAGAAGCATCTTAGTAAAAAGATGAGAACAGCCGATAAAATGGTTGCATGATTCCAAAATTACGTCTACTTCGAATTACGGTTGACTTAATTGAACCAACCACAAGAAATTAAATTATACAGAAAAAGAGGGCTAATCTCATGACACTTTAGGAAGTTGCTGCTTTTTTTTCTTTATCTGTTCATGATTTATATCATACACCATGATATTTGACTGAATTTTAAATTTCATCGAAGGCGTTTATTCAATGCATGAAACATTTGTCAATATTATTTGATCCCCCCTACGATTTCTATGTTCTTTCAAAAAAGTTCAAATCTGAGGACGGACGTCGGACAGTGGCCGTGCGGGAAAATATGAAATAAAAATTGGGGATCATCTTGTTTGGAAATTTCGAGTTAGGGGGTCTAAAGTGTTAAATTGAATCAAAATTGTGATTACCAGAATATAATTTACTCTCCGGTCAAGAAAATTCAAAATGTTGGATTCTACTTTCAATCGCGAACCATTAAGATCATGCCATTCAAGCGACGCATGTCAAAACAGCGTTTTAAAATGACCATATCTACTTGAGGAAATCTATAAGTTACAGCCACCCGAAGGCTGATTCTGCTCGTTTGGACGAGACAAAATAGCCTAGCGGGAACCGATAATTTTCATTGGTCTAAACGGCGTATCGTGACAAATTTTGAAGTCCTTCTAGTCGTTCGTGTCAGTTTCCTGGCGTTCGGAAACCCACCGGTTGGCTAACCGGTTGCCGCTTTACATGACGAAAAATTGTTGTAATCATGTGATTATCACGTGATACCTACCAGATTAACCGTGTGAACCGGCGGTGGTTCTGGTTATCGGCGAAAGAATACTGAGAAAAACTTAATGCGGGAAAATTTAAACAGGGACTACTTTCAGCGGATTTCAACCAGGTAGCCGTAAAGATCCAATCGGTGGGTTTCCGAACGCCAGGACTGAGTGACTCCTCAGTCCTCATGCCTCGAATGACTTGAAACCTGTCGCATGACGCCGCGTTTAAACTAATGTGATTGATTGTTTTCTGCTATCTTGTCTCGTCCAAGAGGGCAAAATCAGCTCCCTCGATTCATTGTCAATTTAAATTCGAGAAAAGTCTGAAGATTAAATAAGGCTCTGTATGGTCTAAAACAAGCGGCTGGATCGAGGAATAGGAGACTGCACTAGTTTTTTCTTCCACGTATTCAAGCATGTTGTCTACTAGACATTGTACCCGAAGTGACTTGCATACCAGCTCAGATTTCCTAGCAATTCTTGCACTAAATTCACTGAAGGACGATGTAGATTTCAATGAATAAAATCAATTTAATTCTGAATCTTCAGTCACTGAAGTTTTTGCCGGAGAAAATCTGCGATCTCGGTTTTTTGGTCATGTTTGTCTTTGCTTACAACAATTTGCTGAGCAAGGTTATAAAATTTCAATTTTAACCTCAAACTGCGAATCAAAAAAGTATATGTTAAATGAAATGTCAGAACAGCTGTTCTGATCGAGTCTTTGAAATGCTTAGGTTTTATTTAAGGCAAAATTCAAAGAAAAGAAAAACGTTACCTTTGACATTAAAACTTTTGAAAAATGTGCAAACCTTTCTGCTGTCGAAGTCATTGTTGAAGGTCAGCTCACAGGTTCTGTTGATAATTCTGTATGTGAATGGTTTTGTAGGTTAAATATGTCTCTTGAGTAAAAAGCAGTGTACGTTAGGGAAAGTTACGTCCAGTTGTACTGTAGGGGAAAAGTTGCAGTAGGTTTATACCGTGCTATAGAGCGTCTGTCTAAAGGGATGACTGGATACCACCGCAAACTCTTGCGATACCCTCCTTGAGCCTTCCTTGAGAAATGTCAAGGTGTTGTGGTTCAAGGTGTATGAGTTTCTGAGTTAACAATGAATTCTTGGGGACGTCTAGTGGTTGACTGAAATCAAGGGAAGTTCTATCACTGCTTTTAAACTCAATATAATTATTCTTCTCGCAACAGGCTCGACTTCCTCTTTCTCTTGTATACCCAATTTCTCCCGCTGCCGGACAAAGCACCGGTTAGATTAATTCTCGTTGGTAAATGCCGCTGGTGAGTGCACACATTTTGCTTTGGAGTGGTGCTTTTACGGCGTCAAGTTTTAATTGTGTCCTATATCCAAACTTCCGTTTTCAATGGAATTCAATCTCTCATTCATAGGAGTGCTCCAGAATAACTCTCTCGGAGCTCTCTTTAAAGTATGCCTTCCTCATCATTTCTCTGAGAGTCCTTAAAAAAAAAAGTCTCTCAATTTTCGTCTTCGCCCACGGATAGGTTCTTAATAACTTTATTCAGAACGATGCTGCTTTGACTATAACCCCTTTCAAGATATGTTGAGCGCTACATTACTTGAGCCAATCGTAAAAATATCACGTGAAAAGCGAAGTAAATTGTAATTACATGTGTCGACTTCCTCCTCTTCACCCCTTCTACACGCACGTGTCTTTCGCGTCGTCCTCTATGATCAAGTTTGCGTATTTCCAACGGCTTAATTTACTTTCAGAGGTGCCTAGCAAAAGAGGAGCCCAAAGCTAGCTCAAAGGAGCCTGTAATCAACTACGATAATCAACGGCGTGGTTTGTTTAGCTGGCGTGGTTGTGCTAGGGAGGGGTAGGGGGGTTGCATAAGCCTGACACGTGTATGCAGAAAATTGATCCGGCTCATCAAACTTCCTTCTAAGTACGTATTTCCTAAACGCCAAATCTCTGAACCGCGAACCGTAACTGTGTACATCTTTTGTGGGTAATTCTGTGTTAAAGTGTTTTTTGGAAACCTAACATACCCTAGTAATGAGATCAGAAAGTGGTTTGTGTTTTCATAAATTTTGGCCCAAATGAATTTCTACTTCGGGCTCTTACTAATGCTGTATCGGAAGTGTTAATTACCCCTGAAAACCCGACATTTTTGGCGATTTCGGGTTCTCAAAAAAGGCCTCCGTACAAATAAGGAGGTGGACTTAAACAAAAAATGCCAAAAAGGCTGTGGTCGAAAAGTCCTGGAACCATCAAGGAATCATCTCTCTATCATCCGATTAAAATGCGAGTGTTAGAAAAGAACGGAAATAGAAGGTACAGTCACGAAATGGCCTCTATCTCTCTCTCTCTCTCTCTCTCTCTCTCTCTCTCTCTCTCTCTCTCTCTCTCTCTCCCTCCCGCTCTCTCTCTCTCCCCCCTCTTTTTCTATTCTTTTGTGTCTCTTGCGTTCAAAAGGCCGGAGGTGAAGAGAGAGAGAGGGGAAGAGAGAGAGAGGGAGAGAGAGAGAGAGAGAGAGAGAGAGAGAGAGAGAGAGAGAGAGAGAGAGAGAGAGAGAGAGAGAGAATGCAGTTTATTTAAGACGCAAATACAAAACAGGAAAACTTAAAAGAATGAGTTCATACAGAAAAAAATCAAAACATACAAATTATACACCTGAAGTTGGGTTGAGAATATTTCACAATTTATGTGTATTTGCGTCCAAGAGGCAGAATTAAGACTGATCAGTCTTCTCTTCCATTCTGCCTCTTGGCTCTCATAAACGGTGAAGAGAGAGAGAGAGAGAGAGAGAGAGAGAGAGAGAGAGAGAGAGAGAGAGAGAGAGAGAGAGAGAGAGAGAGAGAGAGAGAGAGAGAGAGAGAGAGAGAGAGAAATATTTCTGGATTCCCCGATTACTTCTACTCTAATGTCATTAGCATCCTCTCGCTATTCTCCCGTATTCGATTTTTCTAATTCTCAGAATCTCTTTTGTGTAGCAACGAAGTTTTTATTAAACTCATCGCATTTATAAATACGACATTGCACAGGTCCACAGGAAAGTTGAATCTGTGTATACTTTTATTATACTAGTTCGGAGCTCATCCGAATAATCCTTCCCGCCCAATATTGTAGGTACGGTGTACTTACATTTACATACTCTGTACATTGAGTATACATGTAAGTACTTATATTTTGTCCAGTGAGTATGTATCGAATGTAAAGAAAACACTTCTTTTCGATGTTGAGCCCGGGCATTTGTTCTCTGTTACAGGTGAGTTTGACTTTGATTGGGTAACATGTGAAGCCTACTTTACAGCGAAATGACCAGTCTATACATATTTGTAAGTGCTGAAATTAAGGTGAGCCTCCGTTTTTTGTTTCTGTTTACATTCTTGTGTCATCATTAAGTGCTTACGTTGTCGCTTAAAATAAAAGTGCAGTGAAAGAACTGTGTAAATCAACGACCTTTTCGTCGGGATTAAGGGCGTGTAAAAAAATTACACAGTTGTGAAAAACGCGTTTCAAAGTTTCAAAGAGGCGTAGCGATAATTCTAAGCAGGAAAGAAATGAAACTGGAATTTATTTTTATCGAATTCCCGATTTTACAGCTCAAAAAACCACTTTTAAAGTTTCGAACACATTTTTTTTTTTTTTTTTTTTTTTATAAGTGCAAATCTTATGGGCCCTTCTTTTAGCAAGATATTCAATTGAAGACGTCGTCAATAGAGGAACGTAGAAGGAAATTTATGCTTTTAAGGAAAACGTGCTTCAAGGTTTCAACGTAATTTTTCGATGCTTCGAAACAGGAGATCAATGAAACTAATCCCTCCTCTCTTTCTTTAAAGTATCGAAGAACCTCTTAGAGACTTCCAGACGCATTTTTCTACCGCGCTTTTTTATTGGCAAGGTTTTCAATTGCAGCCATTTATTCAAAATAATATGGCCTTTGAAAAGTAACGTGTGCTCGTCATTAGAAATCTTAGCTCCTTCACGATGTCCAGAGTTTTCCTTAAGAGCAAACGTGATGTTTTAAATGTAACGGTAGATGACTTCAATCATCTTCAAAAACGTAGAGCAAACCTAACCTAAACCTGACCTGGGAAAATAACGCTAGTCGGCGCGGATCTACTTTTCGAGAGCAATTAATAGCTCTCACAGCTTTTTTCCACCTTCGATACTGAGAGTGTGGACGTATAAGTACAGCGGACAGGTCAAGGCCTACATCAAGCAATCGAGACTCCTCCCTCCTTTTGATCGATTCATTGGGGTCATAGAATAGCTGAATGGATGGTCGCGTTTGTAAATTTTCAGCACCCACAGTGTCACATTCTTTATGGTATATCCGTTCGTGTTATCGCTAAAGAGATTTGTACCCTCGTGCCAGTAGTTAAAAGTCGACTGAGTGTTTCAAAACAACCACCAATCTTCTCAGCCTCTCAGCGTCACTTTAATGCTGTTAAGGGGGTACCCAGGTCACTTTTTCGATTTTTTTTTTTTTTTTTTTTTTAACCTAATTTGTAGAGCAGAATCTCCTGGTTAAGACCATGTATTTATTTTTTTCTCAACTTAGTCTGAAATATTTTAAATTTTTTTTTTTTTAATAGGTGCAAAAAAAAAAAAAAAAAATGGTAACTTTGAAACTGATTACAAGCTGTAAAAATAAAAGTGTACGAAAAACACTAAGTATTTTTCTTTTTGCTCTCCTGAACAGTTTTGTTTTCGATGCCTTTTGCATCTTGAAACAGTGAGATCTCAAGATTTAAAATAGCTAGAGACTTCAGGTTTTTTTTAAAAAAAAAAAAAAAAAAAAAAAAAAAAAAAAAAAAAAAAAAAAAAAAAAAAAAAGCAGAATTCTCTGCGCTATGGGACCACAGAGCCATTGCTTAGGTGCCTGTAATAATTGAGTTGTCAAGTCAGTTGAAACAAAAATATCTATTGGAAAATTTTATTGAGCTTTTTAAAAGTTACTAAAAAAAATAGTATATCATTGTTTTCTCCCACTTTCTCTTTGTGGCCCCACAGAACAAACTCTCAGCTTTAATTTGAGCCTATGTAGAAGTAAATTGAATGCCTACAACTTGGGATCTCATTGTTGCAGTAAAAGCATATTTTTAGACATTATTAACCATATCAGGGGCAGGTATGCAACCAGCGCAACGAAAACTTTTTTGGTTCGGGTTTGGATGTGTACCTTGACACCTAAAGCATTTTGGGGGTGGTAGAATCAATAGGGAAGACAACTTTTTTTTGACCTGGGTACCCCCTTAAGTCATCATGCAAAGAAATCAGATAATGGGTTTGTTGCATACTTTTGCTGCAGCGTTATGGAGGGTTGATTCTTGTGTCAAATGGCGTGAAAATCACACCGAGAGCTGTCAAAACCCACTCATAATCCCAAGGCGTAGTAAGAGAAACCTAAGAGGGCGATCGAATGGGTGAATCAGTGAACCAGCATTCATGGACCACGAGCACCACAAGATGGCTGACGATAGTTTACATTGTTGATTAGAATGTAAACGAACGACTCACTTCCTCATAGTACCTACCCTTCATGTGTTTTTATTCCCGGTAAATTTTACTTTCTCGTTATTGTTTGTGATTAATACGGAGAATGTATTCCGTTTTGCGTCTTTGCCGGAATTCTGAAAAGGAAACGCCGGGCAAGTACCTATGATGCCGTTGTCGACCATCTTTGCTGTTCGTAGTGCATGAATGCTTGGTCGATTTACTCATTGGACCGCCATCTTAGGATTTCCTTAAACCACCTTTTGCGGAGTTTATGAGTAGATTTTGAGACTGTTGGACTCTCAATGTGATTCTCGAGCGATTTTACACCAGAACCAATTCTCCATTTCGCTGTAGCAAAATTATTCAACAGACCCATAGTAACCCTTTCAAACCTGAAAATACTTTTGCTTTAGGATCATATTTTTGGCCTTCATAGCTGATCTAGCACAATTTTCTCTTATAAAACGATATGCATATCATATTTTCATTTTCTCCGTAAGATTCTATGTTATTCAGATAGATAGACATTGAAATGTACACCTGGTATGAAAGTGTTGAGAATTGAATTAGCTTCCCAAACAAATGTTTTTCTCTCTTTCAAAAGTCGACATTTAAAGGCTGTAGCAGTATTTTTGGAGAATCATTGCAACAAAAAGTATCTGATATGCAAATGAATGCAACGCACAACTGAATTGAATTGAATTTAAAATTAATTCAAAAGAAAATTCCTTATCAGTTTCAACATTATCTAAATTCGAATTTTCTTTCATATTACTGGCTCCGCTTTAATTAAATGAGCAGACGCGCTTGTACGATGTTTCACGACAGTTTTTCCGATACCTTTCACACCCCTCCCCTTATTTTTTAAAGTAAGGAGTGAAAACAATTTTCATTACGTTCCTTTTTACTTATTTACTCTCGGTCGTTTCAGATAGTTACACAATAATTCAAAGTTTTTCTCTGATCTATTATTGGTTTTATGTATTCCAATTGTTCAATAGCTGCCGGTATCGAACCAACGTTGGACCTGAAGATAGAAACCATGCTATCCAACTATTATTATATCCGCAAATTTTTTAAAGCTATATCGACAACTCCACCAGTTGAGAAAATATTACATTAGTGATTATTTCTGTGCATCACAGTCTTACACTGAACTAAACTGTGTAATATTTTTTCAACCGAAAGAAACATCGGTGAGTTGAAAAATACTATTATATATACACGGAATGGCAGCTCTACTCTCTTGACAAGTCGTTGCATTGGCAGCAGCTATCATAATCGGCGGTAGCCGCACAGGTCTAGTCAGAAAACATCCCTGGGAGGGTACACTTACCGCTTATCATACACGAAACAGCTCATAACAACGTTTTCGTGGATTTTCTAGCGATAGGCTATGCTAAAACATTATGCAAGGATTCTGCTACCGCAAAAATATTATTTCATAGTACAGAAGAATGATTCAGAACCAAGGTTTTTTTCGTGGGGTTTCAGCAAATTAAGCTGTTTTTGAACTGATTGTTCAAGCGGTCTTTACTGTCTCAACTTCCGGCTCAAGTTCGGTTTGAATCCCAAAAAAGATTCTGCTAACAAATTGTTAAAACCCTCAGTTGTTCTTTTAGTTTGAAAAGCGGAATTCATCAGGATAGTTTACCCCTTAAAGCTCTCCATTCTTTGAGTCTGACATTTGCTTGTCTTGGTGCGCAGTCGAGAGTTGATTTTTTGCAAGAGCTTAACTGGATGACAACAACCACTGCAAGCATTCGCTCTTCATCCTTCTTAAGTCTTCAGATAGTTCTGAGCTAACTTCATAATCGAAAAATGTCTTAATTAGCTGGGCTTTTTACGGGTAAATGCAGCCTTCAAGAAAATAAAAAAATTTCAACTCTACATCTTGCTCCACAATCTGATAGTCCCGATGTACTTAAATGCTGCCACCCGACGTGTCCTGATTTTCATTTCTGGCGTCTTCAATTCCACAGAGACAAAAAGAGACTCAACACAAAGTTTATTGTGTCCAGTGTCAATTTTTCTGGCCCTAATATGGTCAAGATTCACAGATTCAACTGTCATCTAATTTTGAATTATGTGCGAAGGTTAGGTTGTCAGTAAAAGTGAGTACTTTTTGGTTTTTGAGTTTTGTGTTTTCAAATTGAAATTATTTCAGTTGATTTTCTTTCCTAAATTCTAAGGACACTTCTTACCAAAATCAGTGGCGGCTCGTGGGCTTTGGTATTGGGGAGGCTGTGGGGGGGGGGGGTTGGGAGGAACCCCACTAACAGGGGAGGGGGGGGCGAACAACAACAGACAGGCGCGGACAAAAACAAACAGGCGCGGCTGGTCCGGCGACTGGCATGACGGTTATTATCCAGCTACTGGCTCGGCAACGCTGCGGGAGTCGTGGAGGATAGCAGCCTCCGATACCTTCGTTAGTGCGTGCACAGTCCTTGCTTGGTTGTGTGTGTGTGTGTGTGTGTGCCGAACACCACTACTTGACTGTGACTCGACCGCTGCGCTCGACCGACTCGGAGTCTGTGCCTTTCGACGAGGCGACGAGGCACAGACTCTGGCACTGCTGACTGCTATCGTTTCGCGACTCTGAAATCTCGTTGCCCGCCCGCTTATAACTTCCTTCTCTGGCGCTCTCTCCTATAACCTATAACCTGACTTGCCATCGGACTTCTTATCCCGAACAGAGTATAGTGAAGATTGACTCAAGTTTTAGAGTCACGGACATTGTGATTGCCTAATTTTAATATGTTGTCTCTCGTTACTGTCTTGTCGACGTTATTTTTTCTTCCTTCTTAATGTCTGGGGAGGCACAGCCTCCCTTGCCTCCTTAGGCGAGCCGCCACTGACCAAAATATAACCTGTGGAGAGGTTGGATGAAATTTTTTCAGATTTGTTTTTTCTTCTTTTTTTTCTTTCAAGTTCCACGGACGTCCTTTTCCAGAAACTTTGTCTTTGAAGAGGGTAAAAGAGGGGTATTTGTGACCCTCTCCAGAAAGAACCAAAATTCCGAGATGAAAGAGTATTGTTTGACTCTTTCAATAGGCAGCATGTTCAATTTGGATGATATCCGGTACCTTGAAGTTAAAATCTTTGACGAGTCATACTTTTGAAGGAGGAAATGGTTGATTGGCGATTTGTTGCAAAAGATAGAAAAGAAAAAGATTCAATTGTATTTTACATCTAAATAGCTCTAAATACCAATAACTTTCACACATTTTTTGAGAATTATTCCGTTTTTGGAATGTTTTTAACATCGGAAGTTGTGAGAATCGCACGGAATAGCATCAAAACCTGTCAGCTTTTTTCACGTTCTTTCAATCGGCGCAAATCCGGACCCCAGGAAACTTTTCGGTTTTGATGTATGGCGTCCCAAACTCGACTATATGACATCTTTCTGATGCCATCATTCAAAAATGAAAATTTCGCACGCAGTGGATCACATTTGTCACCTTTGAAAGTATCGAAAAAAGAAAAACATTTTCATCGGCGGCGCGTGTGCAATCCGACAATGCCGTATTTCGTTCATTTAATGCCATGTCATCGATTCAAGGGAGTGCACTATGGACCACCCACATTTCGACTTTTTTCATCACTCTAAACAGACTAATTGAAGCGTTTCAAACTGCACGCGCTGCCACTGTTTACGGTAGGTTTTGATGCTACTGCGTGGGGTTCTACATTTCCTGGGACGAAAAACTGTATCTTCGTTTGTTTTGAAACCCACACCACACCACGAGCGTTGTTTGATGAGATAGAAGCGTTGTTTTTCTTTGGGTATTCTCACAGTTTGATTTGAATTTTGATTCAATAAAAACACTTCGGTATGCGTTCTGCATTTGACTCGAGGGTGCGACCGTTGAATTGCGTCTGTACAATCCAAATTAATTAATTCCGAAGTTAAGAGATCAAAAATATGAATATAATTATTACAGCATAATCGGGTTCTTTACCTGAGTGCAACACCTTCCGGGCACGTACACGAAAGAGGCAAACACGCGAAAAACGAAGGTGCTGGTTACATGAAAGTGCAACATGCGATTGGAATTATCAAAGTGAACACGTTAGCGCAATCATTTCGTATCTTTTACACCGCGTTTCGTTTTAACCGTAGTTCATGGCGTGGAGTTCAGCTTAGTTAACTGTTCCTACAGGGCGGAGCTGTTTTTGCCTACATCAAAAAATGAAGGCGAACTGTAGGTGTGGCAATGATTAGAGTCCAGAGCTGCCGTTCCATGTATATTTAATGACATTTTTTCTATTCACTGATGATTCCACCGGTTGAGGAAAGATTACACAGTTCAGTTCAGTGTATGACTAGGTATCGCACGAAAATACGCGCATCAGTAATCTGTCCTCAATCGGTGAAATCGCTATTTAATTATTATTAAGTCCTTGGAAGGTTTTTTTTTTTTTAAAGTTATTGACGACTTCACCGGTTGAGAAAAAATTCAAGATGCGCGTATTTTCGTGCATTAAAGTCATACACTGAACTGAACTGTGTAATCTTTTCTCATTCAATGGAATCATCCCCAAATACCAAAAAAAAAAAAAAAAAAAAAAAAAAAAAAATAAATAAATAATAATAATAATAAAAAATCATGGTAAATGCAAATAAATGAAAAAAGGGTTTTGTCAAAGCCTCGGAAGCAATCTAAGGAACATTTCAGTACAAAAAGTGTGCTAAAATGTTACGAAATAAGCGTGAAACTATTGAATTTCGGAAATCCCCCAGAAGACGCCATGACGCCAGTGGCCGATGTAGGGAGTTGTCCGAAATTCAATAGTTTCACGCTCATTTCTTAACATTTTAGATTCGCCACCAGAGTGGCCTCCAATTATTGACAAAGACAATCTCTGAGGTTGTGCCATTTGCAATGACTCAGAACCCTTCATGTGGTAGGCTTGCCTGTTACACTCTTCACTATAATTATACGCTAAAATACAGCAAGAGCATGTATTTAAATTGTAGGACGTGCAAAATTGTTGCTATTCCGAGAATAGGAAACCAATTAAACGAGTCTACGCATTTTGCGGCGTAAATCAGTCAAGAGAGAGAGCTAGAAAAATGTCCTACGATTATAATGGAATATTTTTTAATTATAGTGAAACGGGAGTAGATCATTAAAACTTTCATATTTCGTCTTTTAGATTCCTTCGCAGACTTTTTGAAGTACTCTTCTTAATTTAGTAGCTTTCAGATATTCCCATCTATTATTATTCAGTTATTATTTGGTTAGAGTAAGGTATAAATGACTAGAAGTACCAATTTTAACTTTTCCAGCATTTGTCAGGCTCTGTGAATCCTTGAATACTAGTGAGGTTTATTTGAGGGAAATCAGGTCTGAAGAAGGATCAAGAAAAACTTTCGAAGTATATTTCTCCACCTATATTTTAGAACTCTCCGTTTAATTATTTCAATCCCCTCATCGATAAAACTTCCCATCCAATAATTAACCCACGAACGACCTGTCGAAGTTAGTTTTTGAAGTTTAGGCAAATTGCGATCGATAACCTATCGAATTTTTCAACGTCATATCTCATATTTTATGATGGAAATTGATGAAAATGAATTTGAGCTTTGGATTTTCAGTGAAAAACGCTTTAAACCAATTTTTTGTTTTTTTGTTGATATAATGCAGTTTATTTATCAAACAATACATACATGTTGAAACACATAAACACAAACACGTACACATGTTGGGGGGGGGGGGGAACAAAAAAACAAAAAAAAAAAACAAAACAAAAAAAACAAAAAACAAAAAAAACAATAATGACCATACAATTTTTTTTAAAAATAATTAACAATAGAGCGAGTGGTTTGAAAACAGTGTAAGAAATGAAAGTAATTCTTACCTTGAATAGAGGAAGCAATCAATTAAACGTTTTCGAAATATTCAATTGATGAATGCACGTTATATTCTAAAAACTTTGTTTCGTTGTATTCCTTTACGGAAACGTTGTACATTTTAAATTCCTTATAATCATACTCAAAAATATTGTCGTTCCATGCATTTAACATGATCTGCAACACAAAAAAACAGTAAATTCGTTAGCTTCACGTATAAAGATTAACTTATGTAAAACGAAATACTTTGATGTTTAAGTAATAAGGGAAATGACCCTGAGCTTTGACTCAAATTGAATATGTGTTGTAAGGGCTTAGAAACAAAGGTCGAAATCTCTCTCAAAGTCTCAGCAGTAAGGCCATCCCATCCTGGTGCTGATCCTCCATTTAAAGAGTTGATATAATATTCAATTTCAACAGTTGACACTGGCTCAAAGAATATGGAACTACTTTTGCATTGTTTTTTAGCTGTAGTGGGAGGATTGAAATGCTGACTGTCGGTAACTTTTTTTGAACATGAACTCGCTACTTTTAAGCCTACTGCTTCCATTACTTTATGAGAGAGTCTTGTAAACTTAGAAAGGCACCAATTCATAAAATGTTGCTTTCAAGCTCTATGAATCGTTTAACGGTTTTCTGTTCAGGTTGACAACGTTGAAGTCATTACCTGCCATTGGAATTTGTTATTTATTGGAGTTGAAGTCATCTTCCATTGCTTTGCAGCCTCTTCAGATTAAATCTTTCTTTTCCAATTTTTGCCCACGGCTCGCTTGTACGGTTGAAGAAAATGTTATACTTTATTTGTTTCCCTTCTTCTTTGTACCAGTCAAGAATCATCGAGTATATGATCTCTCTCTCTCTCTCTCTCTCTCTCTCTCTCTCTCTCTCTCTCTCTCTCTCTCTCTCTCTTTCTCTCTCTCTTTCTTTCTCTTTCTCTTTCTCTAGAGAAGAAAAAACTGCATAGGTCCTATCAGGGTCAGGCTAAATCAAAATCAAAGCTCTTTCTGTCTACCCCCCTCTCTCTCTCTCTCTCTCTCTCTCTCTCTCTCTCGCCCTCTTACTCCCTCCTCTCCCTTCTCTCTCCGGCCTTCAAGGTTTGAGCCTATGCGTTCGAAAAGTATATCAGAGGGGGCCCATCACGTGACTTTGGCCCCTATCTCCGTCCTTTCCTATCGCAAGCTTTCAAACGGGACGGAGAGAGTGAAAGACAAATTCTTACATCCGCCCATGGATGGGAGACGATGGAGTATGAAATTACCGGATAAGTTTTCTTTCCCTCTTATTTATTTCTCTGCTCGTCGAATTGCTAAGATTCACTTGACTACGATTTTGTCCTTTAAGGTGCGCCTCTACCACTCACACACGTTACTCACTCACACTCGCACATAGCCTCGTCTTTTTGCCATGCTCTTTTTCCTCGTAACAAGATTACCCCGTGCGAGGAGCTCGAGAAGCTTAAAGTTTGTTATTTTCCGTCCTAAATTGAGCACCTTCTCACATTATTTTCCTTTCCATATAACTCCGCGCGTCTCGTCTCAGCGTCAGTGTTCGCTGCTCAGCTCGGCTTGGTCTGCTCTATTCACCCCGCGCTTCGCCCTGCACGCCGCACAATGGAGCAAGTCGATGAACTGTTTTAGTGGAGCGATATATCGTATCAATTGCCGTCCGGGGGTCTCTGGCTCCGAACAAACTCCGGTTCAATGTGATTCCCCCACAAGCGGATTTTTGAATGGGAATTTTGACCAATGAATCAAGAAATTAATGCGACCTTTTTGTAATTATGAATTCTGCGTCCTTTAAAACTTCTTAATTATGCCTGCTTCCTTGACCAAAACTACCGAAATCAACAAGATATTACAGATTAAACGTTGCATTTGGAGGATATTTCCCAAAATCCCCCCAATTCCAGAACAACAACAATAATATTTAGGTGATTTCCAACCTTCAAATCATCGTTTAATCTTGTTGATTTCGGCAGTTTCTGTCTAAGAACCAGGCATATCAAGCATCTCTGAGGACGTAGAATTCATAATCATGAAAAGGTTGCATTAATTTTTTGATTGATTAGCCTAAATTACCGTTCGAAAATGAGCTTATGGGAGAAAATGCAATGAATCAGAGTTTGTTTGGAACTAGAGG
This sequence comes from Trialeurodes vaporariorum, assembly GCA_011764245.1. Taxonomy (NCBI): domain Eukaryota; kingdom Metazoa; phylum Arthropoda; class Insecta; order Hemiptera; family Aleyrodidae; genus Trialeurodes; species Trialeurodes vaporariorum. The sequence continues at coordinate 55,226,728 of VMOF01000111.1, read as the reverse complement.
TCCTCCGACGGCAATCGATACGATTTATATATATATCGCTCTACTGAAACAGTACATGGGAGAGACCGGACATGATGTGTAAACTTTAGATGCTTGTATCTTCGCTAATACGCAACGTAGAGGTTTGAATGTAATGTCAATGGGGGTTTTTTTTTTTTTTTAAATCGTACACTAGAATTGCTCCTTATACTATGCGTTTCGGGACCTTAAAAACCCTAACAATTTGCATGTTACTTTCTCAAACGCAGTTAGAAAAATTGAGAATGCATTGCGATGGCGCAGATATTTTCAAGGTATTTTGTTTTGATATTTGGCCCGCTGCAATCAATTGTAAGTCAATCATAATAATTATGAAACAATTGGATTTAATCATGCCTAATACTATCCGAAAGAACATCCATCCATGGCATTTCAGTATTTATTAAACATATGTGTTAGGGAGGGATACATGCATACAATTTCTGTGGCGTGTGTCTCCCTGTCTGTCTGTGGCCAGAAAGGTGTAATACAGCATATAACTTTTGAAATATTGGTCCAAATGCTTCCAAATTTTGCAGTGAAGTTGCTTTTAATATTCCCCAGAGGGGCTTTTTTTGTTTTTGTTTTCGTTTTTGTTTTTTTTTTATAGGTAAGTTATAGAGGGAAAATGGTTTTCAATGAAATCAATGGGGAAAATGGGTGAAAATAGGGAAACTTGACATATTTCTGTTAAAGGTGTTTGAATTCCGATGCATTTTAAAAGAGGGCTCCCCCAGAACATGAAAGGAGGGTTTGGGGGCCTCCCCTAGAATATGAAAGGGGTCTGGAAGTCTTTCCAGAATATTAACCTTTTATGGACCAAGCCTGAGTTTACTCGTTTTTCTCCTCTTGTCCATTTCACATTGTTTCTATCTTCATTCCGCATCAAAGTGACTCATCGATGAAAACACTCACAAAACAAGGTCTTTTCGGGTGCCTTCAATTCATCGTATAGGCAATTCCAACTCCCCCGAGTACGAATAGTTAACTACCTTCCCTTTGTAAATTGAAGAGTGGCGTTCTTTTGAACTAACCTGGTCCGTAAAGGGTTAAAGGGGGTCTGTGGGTCTCTCGGAGATTACATTTGTTGTGAAAAAGCGTTCTTAGGGCATTGCCTACAGTTTATTAGTCATATATTTCATGGCCGACTCCTCCCATTGATTCGCTCCACTGTGCACCGTGCCGCCCGCCGCACCACTTGAGTATTATACACTTAAACACACACACTTGCACACACGTACACTTTATCAATTACCGCTGAAATAAGATGTTTAGAGGGGGAATGTGGGGAAAGGGTTGCCGTTGTTGTCAAATAGTCTCTTTTATAAATTGAAATTAGTTACAATTAAAAAAATGAAAACGGAGATCAATAAATAATAAATAAATCCAAAGAAGGCAGTAAAGATGGAAATAAAGTACGCCCGATGCCCATTGATCCAGCAAAAATAGGTCTGTTTCGTACACTGAAAAAACAGCTGTCGTAAGATACTTGGTACATAACTTGGTTTGAATTTTCGACAATACAAGAAAATTGTAAATTTTACATTTTCCATGGTTTGAGTTCAAGACGTATTGGTTAAATTTTCACCATATATGTAATGGTTTAATTTTAACCAAGACATCTTTAACTCAAACCATGGAAAACGTGAAACTTATAATTTTCTTGGACTGTCGAAGATTTAAACCAAGTTATGGTAAATCTTACGATAGCTGTTTTTTCAGTGTACTTTTGCTACAACATTGTAGAACTTCAATTTTTCCGTAAAATTCGGCGAAAATAGCGATGCGCACATTGAAAACGGCCAATAATCACTCATTAACTCGGAAAATAACTTCAATTTCAAACAGCCTCCGCTACACTAGACACCATTTGCACTGGCATACTGCTACATAGACGGAAGCATCATGTATACCTATGTAAACAACATCGCGTAGCTACAAAATGATAGACTTTCCTTCTAAATACATGAAATATTGGCTGCATTTGCTGCCGCCTGCAGGTCTTTTCGGGCTTATCAAAGATTACTAAATGTTCGTATGAACCTTCTCATAAACTATGGGGGCTTTCAGAGCCGAACATGGTGGGTGGGAGAATATCGCTCAATAGAGGTTCATGTATAGTCCACCACGTGCAGAATTTCCTTCTAAATACATGAAATATTGGCTGCATTTGCTGCCGCCTGGTCTTTTCGAGCTTATCAAAGATTACTAAATGTTCATATAAACCTTCTCATACACTATGGGGGCTTTCAGAGCCGAACATGGTGGGTGGGGGACTTATGAATATCGCTGAATAGAGGTTCATGTATAGTCCACCACTTGCGCTTGCCTTATGGCAAAAACTTAGAAGGCCTGGGGAATTGTATCATGCACAAGGGGGCCGATCATTTACTTCATCGATAAACCGATCGTTAAGACTGTCTATTAGTGATTCTATTGGTCGAAATTTGTACAACTTGGCAGTTGCTATGGTAACCATCGTTAAAGTACCGGTTTTTTAAAGTTTACTTATTGAATGGCTTTAAAAAACGGGCTCTTTAACGACGAGTACTATAGCAACTGCCACGTTTTACGATTTCAGACAAAAAGCATCACTCATAGACGGTCTTAACGATCGCTTTATCGATGAAGTAAATGATCAGTCTCCAGGAGGTCTAAGGATGGCAGAGCTTAGCTAAGTAATACTGCGGTCACAATAGATCTACACATGTCTCGGTGTCTTTGGACATGTGTGGTTTCGAAGCATTCTAGAAGTGAGTGTAAGGAGACAGTAGGCAGTAGGCTATGCCCACCAGTCCCGTAATAATCAATAATCAAGAACATTTCATAGTCGATTTTACTATATTATAATCGATAGAGAGGATTTTTAGATGTTCTTTTTGAGTCGTGTAATAAACAGATTGATTAATTTCACATGGAGGTTGCTACAGAGAGGTTATTTTATAAAAACATATGATCAAATACGCAGGTAAACTGTTTGACATTGGCTAAAAAAAATATTTAAATGAAAAAAAAAAACATTCAATAACCGATCAGTGCATGGCTCAAAGCATTTATTTTATAAATGCTTGATGATAAACTTTTTCGAAACCAAAGGAAACGTATGTTTGAGTTTAAAGTGATGCAGAATAACCAAACCAAAAAGTTTAATTTTCTTGTGTCCGATTTTTCCGTTTGAGTTGAATTTTTAGCTTTGTTCCCCTTCTGTTTTATGTTTCCTCTGTTTTTATTTGAGGAATTTTACAGAATGGTATTTCATTTAAGTAAATAAATGAAAAGGCCTTCCGGCGAGCCGTGACAACGAAATCGATTCAGCTTTTATTCAAGCTTACTCCCCATGCAGGCTCTTTTTATTATTGTTTCAAACTTCACTATATATGTCCATCAATATACTTAAAATTTTACGTTTTATTTGCGTTACCCATTCGTTGCCATTGCAATCAAATAACGTCTGATTTATCATGCAAGCAACGAGCTATACCAATAATAGAGAGGATTTGTTGGGAGTGCTTTTGAGGCAGCACATTTGACATTGGTTATAAACGAAAGTGCGAGAGTTTTAGTCTTCTGCTGGAAGGATTCGCACAATAAAAAAACAGACACATAACAGAAATAAGCAACATTTTCTCATCTAGATAGCTGTATTGGAATTTTGTGTCTAGATAGGGACTCTTAAACACTTGCTCTTTCGTTTGTAACCAATGAACCACTGAATGAACCACTGAACCAATGAACCACTGAATTAATTACAATTTTTGATTTAAGGTTAAAAAAAAAAAAAAAAAAAAAAAAAAAAAAAAAAAAATATGAAGCAAGCAAACCAGAATCAGATTGTCCATACTGTCACACTTTGGGGTAGGACTTACAACATATATCGGTCTCTCTATTGGTATACCTAGTACCTCGTTGCATGGAACAAAATAGAACTTGTTTTAGTAATTGTAAAAGCTGCGTCAACCTGTAAAGCATCAGGACTTTATGCATCATTGTTCCTTTTCCTCCGAAACACTGAAAGAAACAATCCTCAAAACATAAGTCTTAAGAAAATAACGTTCATTTTTGTAATCTCTGTTATATTTAGCTCGCAAACTAAATTTGATACTTTCAGACTGTTGTATTTTTAATTAATTTTTTGGATTTTATCGTTTTTGAGATATGGAAAGTGCGTATTCCTGTGTCGTAAATCGGTCAATGGGGTTATTGTGTAGTGTGTACACTTGCACTTGCCACAGTAGTATGGCGCATCGATATTATTGCAAATTTACTCAAATATATGGATACGTATACGAGATCCAATCCTGAACTCACGTAATAACTTTATGAGTTATACCTTGAAAGAACCGTGAAAAACTGTACACAATTTTCTCCAACTATGAGAAAATACGAGAAAAGTTTACTTGTGTTTCTGTTTCATGACAGTTCCTTTACTGGGTAAATCTTTCCTAAAGAAACAGTCTTATTTCTATGTCTAGAAAGCTACTCTAAAACATCTTTATCGTAATTTCAAACCAATGGACCCTTGGATGGCCCTTGGATTTGTTTCGACCCTGTAATGTAAGGCTTAAAAAATAGAGGTAATAAACAAACCAAGCCCACGTCAAATGCCCATTGTTGAGCACTTAATGCACAACAATGACTTAACTGATACTTTACTATTTTAATGATTAATGATTCACGTTTAGGGGGTTTGACATGTTTTATTTCTTACCGTAAGACTCTTCGATATTGATAGGTTGACAGACTTTTTCGGTGATAATTATTTGTTACTTATCTAAGGGCTACCTAGGTCTGTGGCACCTGTGCACGGTGCTCGACACCCATAAGAGATTTCCATCATATAGCTGCCTCCTTGGTGTATTCAAAATTACGTCCCACTAAGCCCTTCTATGACCTCGATGCTGCGCTGACTTAAATCTTGTTACTATGACATAGTATGACACTATATTTATGGAGTGTTGTGTGATTCCTGATAAAACGGGTTTAAAGGCCCATCGACGTAGCCCCAGCGCATATTATGTAGTCTATCAGAGGAAGAATTTCGTATTTTTTATATTTTATATTTTTCTTCTCCGTAATGGTGCCAAAAGTGCGCTTATCTTCCATATATCTTTTGCAGTCGCAGCGTAAGGAAGGAAAAACTCCTTGTACTCGTTCATGCTCGTATACAAGTCAAGAAAAGGCTGAAGCGATTAAGCTATATGAACAGGCATCTTTGAATTTTCCCAATCGCACAGAATGAAGGAAGTGTGACGCGGAAATCTATGCTTTGAAAATGAACTTGAGGCAATTTTTTACTCATGATCAGAACGATTTGTAGAGCATGGAAATCTTTTCTAACTTTTTACTTAGGGGGTAGGTACCCGGTACCCACCCGTGCATCTCGAATCCGATGAAATATTCTCCGAAAGGCAAAGGTACATTAAAAAAAAAAAAAAAAAAAAAAAAAAAAAAAAAAAATACAAGGAAAAAAATGGGTTTCAATTTTGTTTTATGCTTCTATCAGAAAGCCATTTATACTTGACGTAAAGTAAGACCAGCCCAAGTTTTCAGGTCATCATCATTGTTTGAAACATTGAATAGTCATTCCATATGTGGTTTGTGCTGTCTTTTATTTCGTTATCTTTTCACTCATACTTCTTTATCATTGTTGTTCAATCGTTTTGAAAAGTTTGAGCAGTGAAATGAAAAAAATAAAATTTCACTGACACATTTTCGACCAAAAATTGGTCCCTTCCAAAATACTTGTCTTTTGTTATACTCGTTATACAAGATTTGTCATTTTGATATTCATTCGCAGTGAAGAAATATTCATGCCATTTATACTACATTTGTATGGAGATCATAATAGTCCACAGCAGAAAGTTTTTGGGGAGATTATTTAAAAAAAAAAATGTTGCTAAATCACTTCATATATTCGGCTTAAAAAAAAAAAAAAAAAAAAAAAAAAAAAAAAAAAAGACTCTCTGAAAGAATATTGTGACTGCAATCGAAAATCGAAAATATCAGTATTAGTACCAACTTCCCGAACTTACAATTAGTCTAAAGTTTTCGGACAGAGTATTTCGAAAAATTTTCGCTAAATCACATCATACATTCAAATGCCTAAAATAAGAAGACAAAGAAGAAAGAAAAAATCAAGTAATGTATTGTCCCAAAGAGTATCTGCAATCGAAAATCGAAAATGTTCCATCAAAATTATTAGTCCCAACTTCCCAAAACTAATCTTTCAACATCAGTGTTTATCCACTTCCAGTCGAAACTCCTCACTCCAGAGCGCAAGTAAATCAATAAAACGATTGCTCAAAGTGGCGCTCGAACAATTTATTTTTTAAATCTTATGTATCTCATAGCTAATCTTTGACGGACATTAGTTACTAGTTTTTGTTTGTATTCACGGTTTAAAACTTCGAGCCTTTGAGGCTGTATAGTGTATACAGCGTATCGCCAAACGTATTTAAGTTTAATCCGGAACAACTCAGTTGAGACGACAGCTTTAAAACTACAGTGATACCTCGTTATCCGCGGGGGTTACGTTCCGCGAAAACCTCGCGGATACCAAAACCGTGGATACGGAGGCATTAGTCTTATGGAAATAGAGGGGTTAGGGACCGACGGCCGTAAAAACGCTCACAAAAGGGGGGGAAGGGGGTAAAAAAGGGAAGAAAGGGAACAGTTTGTGCGTAGGTACACCATATTGTTTTCCCCACTCACTGCATCATTTTACTTTTAAAAGGTCTAAAATCTTCAAATTTTCCATCAGGGACGGTCTTTTTGCTATTGAAATGGCCAAGGGAGACGAAGTAGTTGATAGGTTATCATTTTCCTCCATTACTTCATCTGTTTCATCCAGTTTCCTTTTCATTCTTCAAATTTTGAACTTTGATGAACCAATTGAATCTCATCGAGTTAAATGAGTGATTGATAAAATTAAAAATCATCAATATAGGTATATAAACGAAATCGCGAAAAATATCGGTCCGATTTCGCTCATTAACAAGTTAAACGAAAGCTCCAATGGTCTACATTTCCACAAAAATCCGAAAAATATCGATTTCGGCGATCAGGGGCGCTGTGGTCCAAAATAAGACGTCACCCCGTGTTAATCGTATATCTATATATTTGTAGATTTTTTGAAGAAAGTTTGTTCGCTCCTAATCTCGAAAACTACTCGACCGATTTCGACCGTTCTTTTATCAGATGAAAGCTTGAGTCCTCGACATTTGCAGCAATATACGAAACTTTTTGATTTCAGTCACAGAGCGCTGCCAAGCCCCCAGAAAGGTTGCGCTCCGTGTAATTTGTATTCCTATATATATCAGGTTTTTTCACAGGATACGCGTGATGGCACGGCTCGCGTGGCGAGCCAAAATTCACTCGCGGGGCGAGTGATCGGAGGTCCAGGGGGCGCGGGTGGAGCCCCCCTGGCTAGACGTGAGAGCGAGCGAAGCGAGCACCGAACGGCTTGTACAAACTTACATAATAAAAATGAAAAATATTACGTATATTATAGAAGATTAATTTTGAAAAGACGTCTCCAAGGCGAATTTTTATTTCAATTTGAAAAAAGATATTCGAATAGTGAAGGTTAAGAATAATGAATGTTGAATAAAAAATGTTGTCTTGGAAACTGTGAGAAATAAGCTTTTGAATTTTTTTTCCGGCCTTTCAATCGTGGATAAGCGAGGCAAAGGATTGCGAATAACGAACATACGCCGCAAAAAAGAAAGAAGAAAAAAAACCGCGGATAAGCGAAACCGCGGATACGGAGGTCACGGATAACGAGGTATCACTGTACGCTTACTTCAATACTCGAGCCGCGGCAAAGGCAGGCTTTCGCGTCGTATCAAAACTTCCCTAAGTTGAGTTCGAGAGAAGTTTAGCTAATTAAGGAAGCCGATAGGGAAGTAGGATGATAGAGACGAGATTATATGCACTACACAACGGTGGTAGTCTGTGTGGTGTGTGTGTGACATTTGGATAAGGGGGGAGAGGGAGCTTAAATCAGATTCGGCAATTATGGTTTTTGGTGGCGATTGTCGTTGCACCGCGCCTTTTCCGGTAGGATTTCTTGTGAGGGTGGGAGAGGAAGGGGTGAGAGGGGGGTGGACACGCCGACGTTGGTTGACGTTCTTGACCGTATTTGTCTCTTCTCTTCGTTCCCTCCTTTTTCTCTCTTGTTAATGACCTATGGCACCGGCTACCGACGTCACACCGCTCACCGCTTCTGCTCCGCTCCGCTCGTCACCAAACAACGGCGGCACCGCCACTGCCACCGCCGGCCGCCGGCGCTGCCTTACCGCAACGCAACGCGGTAAGGTAGGAAGATGAGAGCATGAGAGGGAAGGAGGGGGGAGAAAGTCGCGATACGGTGCGGTGTATTGAGGAGAGGGAAGCGGAGGGAAACGCCGCGTGGCGTGGAAACAGCGGGCGATCGGTTAAAGGCAGGCAGCGAACTTTTAGCTGCCTAGCTCTTTTTAGTATCGCGTAAATTCCTGTCCTTGCTCCACGCGCCCACCAACTTGGGGATCGACCGCCCGCCGCACTCTCTTCAACACAACAGAACACATCGCAACCGCTGCAACTTCATACTCTCTGTGATACCACACTTTTTACATGCGGGTCCACCGTATCCGCGCCGACCGACCAACCGCCAACCCGCGTCCACCTCCGAAATCTCCTCTTCCACCTTTCCTGCCTCAAGTCCTTTTCTCTCAGTCTTGTCCTTTCCTTCAACGTTCTCCCTTCCCCCACCCGCACTCTCTAAATTGCAGTTCGTTGTGCCCCCTCCCTCTACGCTCTTTTTTTTTCTCCGTATCAAGTTTTGTCGTTTTATATATGTATCTCTGTTGCAACCTTTGCCGGCAGTTACGAGGTTCCATCTTTCTATGTCACTTTTATCCCGCATGTGTCACTCGCGACGCGACGATCTGTGCGTATAAGAATTCTAACCTCTCCTCTCGCCCTTGTTTTCTTCACCCACGGCTTAAGTTTCGTTTTAATCGTTTTAGTGCCAACTGTAGTTAATTATCTTAAAGTATCTTGGTGTCACCTTCCCGTTCAGTTTAGTCCTACGCCGCGATCCATCTCTGTAGTGCAAACATAACCTCGCCACTTGTTCCCCTCCACCCACGCAAGTGTTTTCCCGCCAAAAATATCCGGTAAATACCGACCGATAATTACGTGGCTTTTAACTTTTTTCCCCTTCTTCCGTTTCTGCGGCAGTTTTTTTGTGCTTCAAAACATCGATATTTTTGTTATTGTTGACAGATTTGATCTAACGGTTTGGATTTAACGGTTTGTTTTATTTGTGTTGTTTTCATCTCTTTTGTGACTTCGATTTGTTTGCGTGTCATCGACGACCGGTCCAGTTGATAATCTGGGTCGGTAGATTTTACCCGGAGAGTTGATATCGAAATGTTTCTGTTTCTTTTCTCGGTTTTATATTAGTGAATAGCATAGTTGAGAAAGTTTTTGGAAATTATATCAATTTCAATATGAGGACGTAGCCAACCTCATGATCGGCTCGATATTTATCGAAGAAAGTTTGGGTAAGTTACCGACAGACTGGACTATATTATAATTACTTTAAGCTAACATTTGATAGATTAAACACACCGACTTACTTTTAAAGCATTATTTAGCATGCTTTGGCTGTAAGTACAACATTCTAAGGCGAAAATATACCTGCAGAGTAGTAGGACTCGACGTCGCTTTTTGGGTTCAAAAGTAGTAGTGCTTTGGTTAGGCTATCATGGCCAAATACTTCTTCAAGCATCTATTTGCTGGGTGTTTTGAGCTTTAATTATATTGAATGAGGAGAGAGCTATGAAAGACATCAAATACCTGGAAGAAACAAAAGTGTTTTAATGAATACGAAGGACAAAAAAACGTATATCATGCAATGGGTTATGAGATGATATTTTTGACTGTGGGGATTGATTGGAACTGGTGATTGACTATTGATTGACTATTGATTCGGATAAAATAATTTAAATTGAGATGATTTATTTGATTGAGAGACACAAGCTTGGTCGACTGGTCCTTAACAACAATACCAAAAACTCATCTCTTTCTTTCTTTTTCTTTTCCACGTTTCCTTAGAAACCACCCCCTCCCCTCTTGTTGCCCGAACACTGGGTTTTACAATTTCTGTTTTGCATGCAACGAAGCGTAAAATTCGCGGTGTTTTATCTCAGTTCTGAATCCACGGAGATTGGTGTGAGGGGACCTACATTTGCTTTGGTGTTCATTGACAAATTTGATTTGTCGACTCAAATGACCAATTTGTGGATTTCACGTTTAATTTGTCAGCTCAAACCGGTCGCTCCTCACAAAATCAGTCTATTGTCCTTTCATTCTCGGAGTATCAAATCAATCAACTTATGACTATTTTTAGGGATACTTGGGAATGCATTCAATGAAACGAGACATTAAACTATGGTCAGCAACCTTTAAATAATTTTGCGGCTTTCAAGTGTTTAAAGACTAATCAAAATTTCCCTTCAGAGTACGTTATGAAAAACAAAACTTCTATTGGAAACAACGGGGAAATTTAAGAAGAAGAATTTCGACCATGCTACTTTCTTTTGAAAGTCTTAGTACCTTGGCGTACCCGTTTCGTTGTGATGTATTCTTCATCAGCATCAAAATGTTTGGTAAAATGTGTTGTGACGCCTCGTTCCCCTTCTCAGTGAATGATTTAACGAGAACAAACAGCACTGCAACTTACGATCAACTTACGTTTCTCTGCGCAGTAGTCTGGAATTCGTCTTTCTTTCTCTTTGCTCATTTGACTGCATGTGTTAGATTGGGCAGAAATAGGAGCTAAATTCACGAGACAGCCCCTATCTCCATCCTTTTCCAACATATGCGTTTAAATGGGGGAAAGAGAGAGGAATACAAATTCCTGACTACGGATATGCCTCTCTGTTCTCGTTACAATACAGAATCAAATCAAACTATTCGCCCCTCTCGATGTTTACTTTCTTATTATTTGCTCGTCAATAGTTCTTTTGCATTTTATTTTTATGAAAAAGTTCTGCTGAGTGTACCTTCAGTTTCTTATCTATGGTATGTATCGATTTTTTGTTTCCTTTCAAAGTGACCCTCAATTTTTTGTGTATTCTTTTTTATTATAAAATGTTTGATACATACACCACATTGACTAATAGTTGAGGTGTGCCACCACCAAAATGAGCCGTAAGAGGGACAGAACCTTTAAAAATGTATGGTAATGTTGATACTGTACTGAGAGTTCGAATACACTTTTGGGATTCACAAATTCTCTCACAGTCGGTTTTGGTCGAATCGGCCTATGTTGCCAAGAAGTGCGGAGTCCTTAGTACTATAATTAAAGCAAATGAGTTAAATTTTAAGTGAGCACTTTAGTTTTATTTTCTGGCTTCCTATGGTATCAAAATCTTAATGCCATATTCCATGCGCTTTCAGCACATTATCTTTCAGTAATATTGCCGCAGTATCCCATTCTCAGCAAAGAAAATCTTATTTTTTTATTTTTTTTTTTTTTTTTTTTTCAAATTTATACATGAGAAGTCTCCAACTGGTTGCTATAAGTACACGACAGGAAACATAGGATGATTGAATTAGGGATAACTGGAATACTAAAATACAAGAAGGTTGCAGATTTTGAGAGTTGGGGTTTACAAGTCCTGTGATGCTGTAGAAGGAGTTTCCTAATAAGTATGCCTCAAGTGACAAAAAGAAGGAATTTACATCATATAGCTTAAAGCTATCTTTTATGATAAGAGGAGGAGCATTAAACAACTGTACTGCAGAGCGCTTTACATTATTTGCAGAAACTGAAAGAATGATTTTATAATTTTTAATGAAGTTGTGTTTGGTAAAGTATCGGTGTCTGGGGAGCAGATCTGAGGGACTGATGAGATTGTTGGTAACAGCAAACTTAAGAACTTCGAGTACATATAAAGAAGGAACAGTACTTATTTTAAATTTCCTGAATAGTTCTTTACAAAGGAAGTTATAGGGTATATTAAGGAGTATTCGGACAGCTTTTTTCTGCTTGATAAATGCTGATTCGGCATGAGGGCTTCTGCCCCAGAGTATAATGCCGTATCTGTAGTGGGACATGACATTGGCATGAAAGAATATTAGAGCCGTGTCTAGAGATGCTATTTTTACTAAGTTACGAAGTGCCCATACTTGCCTCTGAATTTTAGTAGTTAAACAGTCGATGTGATGTATCCACTTAAGTTTGCTGTCAATGGAAATTCCAAGAAATTTGGCAAAGCTACTGAGGGTACGTCGTGGGATGATTGAATTTTGGATGCTTCTCGTGTATAAATTGCGGATCCTCCACCCCTTTTATTAGCCCTACTATAAAAAGATGAGCAGTTGTATTCTTGAACGGGTGTGGATAGGTTATGTTTGAACCAAAGTTCAGTGAGACTAAGAGCATCGGGAAGTGATGGTAGTTTTTTTAGCTCAATATATAGCTGTAGAGATTTATTGATTATGCTTCTTATGTTCGGATTGAGAATGTTGAGTACATTACCATTTGTATTTGAGTCTGGGTTTGAAATAGCGGTTACTATCTACAATCTTATCCCTTCCATTTGTCAAAGGAGACATTTTAATTGACGGAGGGAGGCATGAAAGCTGAGAGCTTTGATGGAAGATTCTGAAGTAATTTGATAAAGAATTGGTTGTAGTAATATAATTTGTATTATTGTTATAATCAGTTATATCTAAATTAGCATTGTTCAAACATAAGGCCTCGTCAAAACCTATCAGTTTAAAGAATCAGTATTTTGCGGTATCTCAATCAGAACCTTATGCTTAATGTAAGCAGGACTCTTCTGAATAATACAATTAGTATGCATGGGACTTCTACAGCAGATGACTTCAATATTATTGACATCATTAATCAAATGCTGTACTGCTTGGACTAAAACATATTTGCCACTGATCCTTAAGTGTATTCCATGGCGCGTATGATGGAAACGACGAAGTTCATTCTTCATACCAATGAACGAACAATGTTTTAGTTTTGACACTAAGTGACGTAATTTTTCGTTTATCTTAGCAATGGAGTTGTTAAATTGTGGACAGTCGTATCTGTAAAGAATTCCAAACAAAATCAAGTTTGTACCAACGTGTTCACTTGTAGAACACGATTTATCTGATCAAAAAAATTGTTGCAGTATTGCTTGCGAGGTTATAATCGCTTAAATTGGTAAAGTCATTAGTTCCTGCTAATACTATCATAAAATCATTTTTAGTCAAGCCCTTTGCAGTTTTGACTAGTTAATTAGATATTTCGAGAGTAGGGGCATTACTTTTTACGGTTGACACAATTTTAAACGTAGAATAATCAAGTTTGTTTCTAAATAGATTTGATAAGCCTCTACCATGACTGTCACAAAAAATTTGTACATTTTTAGCTGAGTTATTTGCTTCATTTATTTTTGAAGGTTGCTCACTGAACAATAATTTGCTGATGCAAGTATCCTCGAGCTGATCAAAGTAAACATTTCGATCAGAGCTTAAGGATTCCATCTTAGACAAAGTCGAAATCAGGGCTTTAATTCTTTCGAATGAGCCTTCTAATTTTCGAGTTCGTAATTATTATATTCGTGCGAATACCTTCAATAACCGATTCCTTTTCTAAACAACCAGTCATCACGCTGTTGACATTTATAACTTTATTTGACATGGTAAGAGAATCGTTAAATAAAAAATTGCAGGCTTCTGTTTCATTAACTAAGCTGCAAAGGTCTAAACTGCTACAATTAGCATTTTCATTTCTGAGTGTGCTGTTAAGTTCTTCCAACTGAGTTATTTTCGCATTGTAGCCATTGATAAGGTGACAGTATACGCAACATCCGTTTGCGTTTCTACGTTCTTCATCTTTGGAACCAGGGCGCGGGGGGCCGCAGGGGGCCGCAGGAAAGATTGCGCGGGGGGCCGCAGGAAAGATTGAGCTTTCAGAACTATTCGAGATTGGAGTGGTGTCGATTCCCGCCGTTGAGTTTGAATTCAGAAGTACTGCCTTCGATGAAGTATAACGGGCGATCCGTGATCTTTGGGTTTTTATGTTGCCGCCAGAGTGAGCTGTATGCAGAGACAAATAGAGACCGTGCACTCCCTATATTCTTCACGTGGTTGCACGCGGAGTCCACTTTTTGTGAACTACTTTTGTCGGGACTCATCGGTCTCAACAATCAACCTTCGCCTAATGTTGGATGGTGAGCTCAACAAAAAGCTGTGATTGGTCCGCAGTCCCGGAAACGGAAACAGGTTTTCCTTGGCGAATGCAAACCACGCGTTCATCAGTCAACAATAGCTAGGCGAATGCTGGCTGTTGTTCCGATAAGTTCCGACGAAAATTTAGCCAGAAAAGTGGACACCTGTCGCAAGCTTTGTGCACGGTCTCTATTTGTCTCTGGCTGTATGTAGTGTTTAGTATTTTTTAGAGTTGATGGATCTACTCCTCAAAGAATATTGTTTGATAGTGGTGGGAGGGGTAAGCTTATCGGAAGAGGAAGAGACAGGAGAGAGTAAACTAGTTTTTGCAGATGGAGTGGGAGGAGAGGGGATTGGGATCTTAGATTTGGTTTTTACGCTACGCATCAGAGAGCCGTGAAAAAAGTTGGGATGACACTGATGACAGAAACTTCGGCGATGTGTGTTGTCTTGCTCAACGGTGGTCTTAAACAGGCATGGCACACTGACACCTAGCAGCGGAAGTCTGAACTACCAAGGGCCAATGTGTTGCCCTCCAAGCAGATTCCAAAATCAGCTATGCAGCTGGTAAATTCTACCTGTCTTTTTTTTTCCGTGTACTAAATTTTAGACTTTTTGCCAGTGTGCTTTCCTTGATTACCGCCGGTTTTTACATCAGATTCATTTGCATGTAGCAAAAGTTTGCAAGAGCCCCGTTGTTGACCAATTTTTGCATCCCTGGTTTTTATACTACAAGGATCGTGTACCTACACGTGTATTTAGGTATTCATTGCTTTTACAGCCCCCCTATCCTCCACTTATGAATTACGATGGGTCACTACAAATTACATACCTTTTGGCTATGTTCTTCGTATCAGGAAACTCGAAGATAGTATTCTTTATTTTGAGCTATACTGACTCGCTTCACTCTCTCTCTCTCTCTCTCTCTCCCTCTCTCTCTCTCCTTCTCTCTCTCTCTCTCTCTCTCTCTCCCTCTCTCTCTCAGTGATTGATTATTTCTTATAAAATCGTGTATTATTTCTTACTTTTGTTCGAACTAAAATGAACCCACCTAGACGCAAAATAAGTAGCCATTCCAGCCTGAAAAAGAAAGGAAATACGTTTTGAGAACTCGTGTGTCCATCAGGTTTGTAGGTTTTCTACTTCAAAACTTGGGCACGTTCCTGGTGGGATAGCTAAGTGCGGCGAGCCCGCCGTTTCGAAACCAAAACAACAAAGGGTAGAAAGATTCAAAATAGAGATATATGTATATATAGGTATAGTGTTTTGTTTCGTACGGGAGAGAGGGAGAGAGAGAGGGGGGGGGAGTGGGAAAGTAATAGACGCGGGACGAGAAAAGAAAAAGAGGATTAATTTCCACCCCATTTTTACAGACCAGTGCACGCGTAGCCAAGAAAAGCTTGAGTAGGGTAAAAATTCATTCGGGGAATGATAATACAAATTAAAATTAAAATGTGCTGTTATTAGAAAGAAAATAAAGAGAAGGGAAAAGTGTATGCATGTATTAAAGAAAAACAAAAAAACGAAAAAAAACTGAGCTGTTCTAAGTCTGAAATTGTTTCCGTCGCATTGAAGAATATAATTTTCTCATTCGTTCATCGTTCATCTTGAATTATTTTGAAACCATATACATCACTCGCAGGGCTGCCGTTTCGTCTTTATCATCAAACACGCACACATACTCTCCTACATTCAACACATTTAAAAAATTTGAATTTCCCGCCAAATTTGGCAACACTGATCACTTGTTGAGTTGAAAGTAGAGACTTAAACTTATTTCACAGAGTAGAAAATAAGTGAGACGATTTTGATTTTGATTAATACTCCCCCCCCCCCCTCGGCCTCGCCCCCGTATTTTTCCATTTCTTACTCGTCTTTATGACTTCCGGCAACGACGTGACACGCCACAGTCAGATTTTCTCTGAAAATATGAATGTAAAAAAACCTCTTTTCAGTGTATGTGTGATTTTTTAATTTTATGAATTGTTGTTCACTCTTTGTTTCACGAAGATGTTCCATGAAGTGCATTTAATAATAATCGCATGCCTTTTGAAGTGAATCATGTTGTAAGATTTTTCTGCAATGTCTCGACGGCTCAACTCAAAAAAACATGCATCACGTTAAGTAAGGCGTATGATGAGTACCCTGCAATTTGGCAACATTAATTTTTGCACATTCAAACCCATTTCAACGATCGGACTATGAGGGGTTCAGACAATACCGTCGTAAGCTACATTTTTCATGGGTTTAGATGTACGAAAAGTAACGTTGCCAAATTTTTCGCTTCACGCCACCAATCTCGCTTCTCTATGGAAAAAGGTCTACTCGTCATAGCACGCTTGTCTTTGGCAGAATTTCCTTTTAACCCTTTCATACACTTAAATTGGAATTTGAGTTTTTTAGGGTTTTTTTTAGATCGTTCAAAAGAGGACAATTTTCTAAGAACTTTGATGGGTCAGACGACTTTTTGAAAAAAAAAAAAAAAAAAAAAAAAAAAATCATTTAAATTCCATTGAATTATCCCATGTAACAAAACATGTTACATGTTTACATGTTACAAAAAAAATTCCCATGAAAGGTTTAAATCCTGTATAAGTACGCAAGTCGTGCACAATTCATCTTAGTTTTCCTTCCATTTGATCATAAGGAAAAGTATCGATCTTTTGGAGATTCAATGTGACTCTTGCTAACGTTTGCTAAAAATGACTGAACAATGAAATTTCGGGTTAAATCTAGCAAAAATTACGATGAGTATACGGAACAGTTTCAAAATTCACTCACAGACTCACAAAATGACTTAAGATGCTCAAGACCGAATTGGGGAGCCACGCTGGTACCATGGGAGATTCTTATTTTGTGTCAACAATTAATATTCAGCGTGAAGTTCGCAGTTTTAGGGAAGGTAGCTATTAAAATCCCGAAATTCCTAATTTGACCAGGATTTTTTTTTTTTTTTTTTTTTTTTTTCAGTAGAAAACCCCAAAATATTACGTTTAAGATGTTCCTCACTATTGTATATGTACACTAATCGATTCTGGGTGAGGTGACGCTGATGATTCGCCTCATCTAGCAATCATCGATTTCTTACATAGGTTTTAACTCTCTCACTCTATACCAAGTCACGAAGACATATCTCCGCTCGCTCACTCATACTTAAATTAAGTGGGTAGTCAAATGTTCCTACTCAGCGGAGTTGATTTTGCCTATACCGTGAATTGAAGGCGCGCGACGCAACATTATTCTGCGATTGCCAAGGCCAAAACAGCTTGGAGTAGCTTTTCTGTCACTTGATAATTGAAATGTTGTGAAACAGACTTATATAGTGACCAAAACGTTTGTACTCGGATGATGGTATTGAAAGGGTTTAGGTCAAAAAAGCACGGTTACAATATTGCACGAGCTGCTACGGGTTTCAGCGCATTTTAGATTTGGATTCAGAGGGTTGTTAGAACTTACGTCTATTGTCACTTTGGTTCGAGGATTTTTACGGTCTCTAATCTATAGTGTCATCACGTGTCATCTTGCATACCAGGAAATAATTCTTTCTCAAGCTCAAGTATCATTTTTCTCAATTGCGGAGTGAGTCAGAGCAGCCGGTTCGCGTATATGTATGTAATTAATGATATTTTTCTATTCATCGATGATTCCACCGGTTGAGAAAAGATTACACATTTCAGCTCAGTGTATGAGTGTAAGGCTGTGCTGCACGAAAATACTCTGATCTGTATTCTCACCTTAACCGGTGCAATATAATCGCCGTTCAATTAGTAAAATATCCGCAAGTTTTTGAAGTCATCGACGCCTTCACTGGTTTATAAAAAATTACAGATGCAAGTGTTTTTGTGCATTCCAGTCATACAGTGAACTGAACGATGTATAATCTTTTCTCAGCCGATGAGATCGTCGGTGAATTGAAAAATGTCATTATAATTATACGCAAAACGACTGGACCCTATAGTGGTTGATGTACAATTGTTGCATGAAAGGAATAGCTTCACAGATTAAAGGATTTATGGCTCGTAAACTAGAGCTTGCAAATGATATAAAAAATGGGTATAAAAGAAGGGAGTCATTTGCGAAAAAGGCACCCCCCACCACCACCACCGCCACAATGACTCTCATTGATTTTGATGAACACGTAAATTTAAAAAAAAAAAAAAAAAAAAAAAAAAAAAAAAAAAAAAAAAAAAAATATCGGGGGCATCATCATATAAATATGAAAGAGGTTGGAAATGTTCAAACACATGCAATGTTAACTACCTTTCCTCCCCTCCCCATTCCTATGCAAACCTAGAACGATGCCACTAAGTGATAAGCTTTTAAAATTATTGCCAATGTGACACTGGAATGTCTTATCGATGTAGCTTTCAGACGGTACAATACCGAAGATAAATCAAGGTGCGATTTTGGAATAATCCTAAACATCGCAATTTGTGAAGTCAGGAATCATGTGCTCTCGACTTTATCAGTCAGTCACCTCTGTTTAACCAAACTGATCAGCTTTGACTTGAAGAATCTTGAACTCGCAAAGGTTCTTACGTGACACCTTTAGATTTACCTATAAGTATGACTCCCTCCTGCCTTTTCCTACGTTTAAAACTTTTGCATCAAAAAGATGATCGAAAACTTTTGACTTCGGGTTCTTATAACCTTAAATTATAAGGAACACGTTTCGTTGGTCCAATTTTTAATTTTATAAATTGACAACCTGAATGGTAAAAGTATTTCACGAAGTTTCGGAATAATGAAGTTTCTCGACGAATTGATCGTGGGGGTACTAATCTTTATGGGATCCTATGTGAAGCAGTAGATTTTACAAAATTCTATTGTAGTTTTTGTGTCCCTCTAAAATTTGGCCATTGAACTTCAACGAACGTTTTTACCCAGGAAATTCTTCAAAATATTAAAATTTGTTCTTATTGTTGCTGTTGCCTTTTATTTGTTTGCTTCTTCAATTAGAAGATGAGAAGTAGAAAGGAAATTTTCTTTACGAAAGGCAATTACGACGCGCATGTTCCTTGTTGGAAACAAGATATTTCCACTGTTTTCAGAATCACAGAGCCTCACCCAAAATCCTTTTTAAGCCTGTTGCAAAGGGTCTTAAATGCGCTCATTCTTTCATCAATCTATCTTTATAAAGAAAAGAAAAGAGAGAAAATAGAGAAAAAAAAATGCAGCAACAAGCTAGGAGAGCTTGAGATTGGTCGAGCTAATCCTCATGGCCTTTCATACACACGATTGAATGATCGTAGAGGAAACGCCATACAATGCGCTGAGAAACCGCAGCATTGAACAGTAATTGAATTTTCTAATTACAGCTGGAACTGTGCAACATTCAAGAGGCGGTTAAGTATCAATCATCAATATCTTTTCATCTTGCCACTGACTGTCTTAAAAGAACTAGAGGAAGCGCTCCTCAAACTTGGGAACCCTGTTGAATGAATAGTTATTATGTATAAAATAGCAGATTAACCCCCATAACATTCATCAAGCTTATAAAACGAAGGTTAAGTGATTTCTCCCAATGGGGCTGTTGCACACTTTTGCTATAAGTAATTTAATAGCCAATTCTGGTGTAAAAACCTTCAGTGCAGACGTTGGCATATAGCACTAAAATCTTCCGAAATCCACTCCTCAACTCAATAAACGCTTTTATTTGCGCGAGCGTAATGGGTGCTTAGAACAGCAATAATGGGAGATTCCCATCTTAATTCCGTCACTCTTTCTATGCAGGGAATGAAGATTTACTGATTTTTAGTAATTAGACACCTGAGTAGTGAATCGCATCGGATTAATAGTATTGTGACACCTGATGAGTGGTGACATAGGTGTCAAAGGATACTCGCCTCTTATATCGGTCTCTTCTCGATGAAGTTACGTAGTATTATTAGATGGAAATCTCCCATTATTACTGTCCTACGCCACCATTACGCTCGCGCAAATAGAAGCGTTTATTGAGTTTAGGAGTGGACTTGGGAAGTTTTTAGTGCTTTCATAGTTATTTTCGGAGGTTTTTACACCAGTAACGACTGTTAAATGACTTAGAGCAAAGGTGAGCAACAGCCGGATTGCGTTTTATCATTTATTTAACACTTTAATTTTAACAAGTCTGTTGTTGATACGTTGAATTTGTGTTTTTGTTTTTTGTTTTTTTTGGTTTTTGTTTTTGTTTTTTTTTTGTTTTGTTTTTGCTGTCAATGATTGGTTGTTTGAATTCTGGATTTGAAATGACAAGTTGGAAAATAGCTATAGCGGATCTATTCACCCACAGTGTGTTCTGTTCACCTGTTTCCTCAGTGTCACCCGCAGGTCACCCTCTCATTTCAAGGTTCACTGTCATACTGCACACGGAAAAAGAAGACTAGTCGAATTTACCATCTGCATAGCTGATTTTGGCGTCTGCTAGAAATTGTAAATTCCAGTATAGTATGGTAAATGTAACGTACCTTGTGGTAAATTCACTTAACATGTTGGTACCTTTTACCATAATCTAGTGAAATTTACCATACTTTCTGGCAGACTCCAAAATCAGCTATGCAGATGGTAAATTCTACCAGTCTTCTTTTTCGTGTACGTTTGCTAAACGCATTAATTTAGTTTTTGAGTGAACTTAAGAACTTTCTGATGCTCTGAACGTTACTTTCAAGTGTTGTTTCGTAGGAATGTACCCTCCTTATTGCTGTAGCAAAAGTTTGCAACCTATCTA
This sequence comes from Trialeurodes vaporariorum, assembly GCA_011764245.1. Classification (NCBI taxonomy): domain Eukaryota; kingdom Metazoa; phylum Arthropoda; class Insecta; order Hemiptera; family Aleyrodidae; genus Trialeurodes; species Trialeurodes vaporariorum. Next base: position 55,205,781 of record VMOF01000111.1, on the reverse strand, counting down.
TTCTCATCATTATGATAAAAAATGCAATTCTACAGTAAGCTTTAATCTTGTCTTTCTCTCTCTTTGCCCATTTGAGTGCATGTGTTAGAAAAGGACAGAAAGTGGAGTTGAAGTCACGTGACAGCCCCCTATCCACCCTTTTCTAACAAATGCGTTCAAATGGGCAAAGAGAGAGAAAGAGACATTCCCGGCTACGGCTATGCGGTTAAAAAAGTCTATGTATAATCAAAGAACAAACTCGTCGTGATAATTATCAAGACCTCAGTGAATTCCGAGCAAGGATATATATGTGGGTGAAACTCTTCCGTACATCACCCCTTGTTTCGATCGATTCAAACTCAGGTGCATGCAAAACGCTCTTCCAGGACAGCGAGTTTCCTGCCGTTTTTCATACCTCTGTCTCCAACATCCCTGAACGCAAGGAATTGGAGAGTAAGCAAAGCAAAGATCGCTTAAGTAGGGCAGACAAAAAAGGCACCGAGTAAAAGAGATGCCAAGAATTTTCCGGAAAAAATAGGTTTTAAAATATAGCTCGGGTCTTTTCCGATTCCTGCCTTCTGTTCAATCTTACGAAGAAAAATACTTCCATAACTCTTTAAAAACTTCCTCTCCTTTCGATCCCATGAACTCGTGAGAGTGTCTAAGGAGACAGGGAGAAAAAAAGAAGAAAAAAACTAAACAGACGAAAAAAAAAGAACATTTGAAGGTCTAGTTACAACTGGAATAACTTCTCTAATTCGTTTTGATTTCCATCTCAGGATACGTTAATCCTCTAATTATTATTTCTAATTCTCTGAAAAAGTAGGAAAAAAAATCTCAAGTTGTCGTAAAATGACGTCACGGCTTGGCAGAGTTATTAGTTTGTTTCAAACAAAGTTCCGATTCAAGTATTTCTGTCGTGAGTTTCGAATCGAGGGATAAGCAATCTTATAATTGTCTCCCTTTTCCATTAGGGTGGGCCGAAAAATGGCTTTTTCGGAAATCGGATTGCGTCTACCTGGGCGATTGTTCCTTCTGGTGAGTTATGAAAGTGTGTAAAATTTCAGCCCAAAATATTGACCCCTTGAGGTTCCGCAAGAGCCCCAAAGTTTCGATTTTTTCGAAAAATTCACGTTTTTTCCGAGAAAAAAAATTCTACAACCTATAATATAAAAATTTCGTTCATGCTCTAGCAAAAATATGTTTCTGAAGCATGTAAGCAATGTACTATAAAAATCTGAGCCCTATCCGTCAAGTTCTTGAGGTTCCGCAAAGCCAATTTTGCAATTTACGAGAAAAAGGCTCAAAAATCACGATTTTGTCCGATTTGGCAACGACGCTTCAAGCCAGTGCGTAGAACCTTCATGCTCTAGGGCCGAATCGACGTTAGACATGTTGTTGAAGAGGTGTGCGAAACCGCAGCGAAAAATATTAACTCTTTGAGGTTCCGCAAAGGACTGGAAGCTCAAAAAAATTGGAGCTGACCCGAGTTTTTCGTCCAATTTTTGGCCGGAACAAGTTTCTCAAGGTACCGCAACACAGCAATCACGTATGCTCTAGCTGTGAACATATTTTTCGACACAAGTAGAAGCGTTTTACAGCAAACTGGTTCATTTCCATCGTGATTTAGAGGTTCCGCAAAGCCCTTTTTGTAATTTACGGGGGAAAAGCTCTAAAATCACGATTTTTTATGATTTAGCAACGTTGCTTTGAACTGACCGGGTAGGACCCGCTCGCTCTAGGACATAATCGCCGTCAAGCTTGTTGCTCAAAAAGCGTACCAAAGCGCATTGAAAAATATTGATTCATTCGGGTTCCGCAAAGGACCGAAAACTTAAAAAATTGGAACGAATCCGACTTGTGGTCAAACTTTTGGTCCAAAAAAGTCTTTGAAGGCGCTGCGACCCAATATTTACGTTTGCTCTAGGTCTAGCTTTTCTTTCATATAGAGGCTGTATTGATTTTATGCAAACCGACCAATGTCCACCGTATTGTAGAGATTCCTCAAAGTCCAAATCAAGGTTTGTAAGCTGTGAACTCAAAAATCACAATTGTAATCAGTTTAGTCGCACCGCTCGCTCTTGATAATCATTAAAGGGCGTGGGTTTAATTGGTTTGAAAAGTGTGATAAATTAGATTTGCAAAATGTTCTGCCTGTTTCAGTTTTATTTGATTTCAAATAGCCCAAATCGCACCGCGTGGTGGTAGTTGCATATCAGGCTTTGCCCCCAACGCCCCCCCCCCCCACCCACCCACTAGAAAAACAAAAAAAAACTTAAATATCAAAAAAAATGTGAGCTCTTATGGCAGTCGCGGCTCGTTCAATTTATTGCAGTTGCATTCTGTTCATTATGAAATCTTTCCTGGCTTTGTGGTCCTTTACATGCGCGAGAGGCCTTAATTGGTATTTTTTACCAGTACAGTATAGTTATCATACACACTCTCATGTCTCGCCTAACAGAGAAAAACTCAAAGAAAGAAGCCCTCTCCTAAGACATGTTTGCTGCCAAGGATAAATTGTTGGATTCGGCCAGTGATTACTCAGAATTTTTTTTCTCCCCAAGAATGCATTGACAAAGCGCCCAATGCTGAAAAAGACACTATCTAAGTTATTTTAAAAATATTTACACGGAAAAAGCTCTGCTAAAGTTACAATTCCTTAGTATAATTGTCAATATTAGGCTGTCGATAGAGCAGAGAAAATGGTTATGGAGGCTCTTAGGAGAGGGCTTCTTTCTTTGAGCTTTTCTCTGTTAGGTGAGACATGAGAGTGTGTATGATTACTTTACTGTACTGGTAAAAAATACCAATTAAGGCCTCGCGCGCATGTAAAGGACCACAAAGCCAGGAAAGGTTTCATAATGAACATAATGCAACTGCAATAAATTGAACGAGCCGCGACTGCCATAAGAACTCACAATTTTATTTGTTTGTTTTACCCCGTTCGCTACTTTCCTCAAATTTCATCAATTTTTTTGATATTTAAGTTTTTTTTGTTTTTCTAGTGGGTGGGTGGAGGGGGGGCGTTGGGGGCGAAGCCTGATATGCAACTACCACCACGCGGTGCGATTTGGGCTATTTGAAATCAAATAAAACTGAAACAGGCAGAAAATTTTGCAAATCTAATTTATCACACTTTTCAAACCAATTAAACCCACGCCCTTTAATGATTATCAAGAGCGAGCGGTGCGACTAAACTGATTACAATTGTGATTTTTGAGTTCACAGCTTACAAACCTTGATTTGGACTTTGAGGAATCTCTACAATACGGTGGACATTGGTCGGTTTGCATAAAATCAATACAGCCTCTACATGAGAGAAAAGCTAGACCTAGAGCAAACGTAAATATTGGGTCGCAGCGCCTTCAAAGACTTTTTTGGACCAAAAGTTTGACCACAAGTCGGATTCGTTCCAATTTTTTAAGTTTTCGGTCCTTTGCGGAACCCGAATGAATCAATATTTTTCAATGCGCTTTGGTACGCTTTTTGAGCAACAAGCTTGACGGCGATTACGTCCTAGAGCGAGCGGGTCCTACCCGGTCAGTTCAAAGCAACGTTGCTAAATCATAAAAAATCGTGATTTTAGAGCTTTTCCCCCGTAAATTACAAAAAGGGCTTTGCGGAACCTCTAAATCACGATGGAAATGAACCAGTTTGCTGTAAAACGCTTCTACTTGTGTCGAAAAATATGTTCACAGCTAGAGCATACGTGATTGCTGTGTTGCGGTACCTTGAGAAACTTGTTCCGGCCAAAAATTGGACGAAAAACTCGGGTCAGCTCCAATTTTTTTGAGCTTCCAGTCCTTTGCGGAACCTCAAAGAGTTAATATTTTTCGCTGCGGTTTCGCACACCTCTTCAACAACATGTCTAACGTCGATTCGGCCCTAGAGCATGAAGGTTCTACGCACTGGCTTGAAGCGTCGTTGCCAAATCGGACAAAATCGTGATTTTTGAGCCTTTTTCTCGTAAATTGCAAAATTGGCTTTGCGGAACCTCAAGAACTTGACGGATAGGGCTCAGATTTTTATAGTACATTGCTTACATGCTTTAGAAACATATTTTTGCTAGAGCATGAACGAAATTTTTATATTATAGGTTGTAGAATTTTTTTTCTCGGAAAAAACGTGAATTTTTCGAAAAAATCGAAACTTTGGGGCTCTTGCGGAACCTCAAGGGGTCAATATTTTGGGCTGAAATTTTACACACTTTCATAACTCACCAGAAGGAACAATCGCCCAGGTAGACGCAATCCGATTTCCGAAAAAGCCATTTTTCGGCCCACCCTATTTTCCATGCAAGCGATTGAAGAGGCAGGATTTGTCACGACTCAGCTCAGAATATCCCCAAATCCAAACGTTCTGCTAAAAATAACGAACGCAAGCTCGGAAGATGGGAAGCTTAGAGAAACGTCTACCCGTTTTGCCTTCTGAAAAGTGACAACTTTTCTTCGTTCCCTTCAAAACTAAACTTTTTATTCGAAAAGTAAATAGGCGAGCTGAAATGGCTCAGTTTAGGCTCGCAGCTTTTTAGGTGCAATGGAGCTCTTGCAAGGTTTTGCTGCAGGCAACTGGACTTTATCTTTTCTGATGTAAAATGTTGTAAAAGTAACGATGAAACCATTGAAAAATTTCAAGGACTCACTCCTCACAGAAAAGAGTTAGCACAAAGTTTAGATGTACTATCAACGATTTTAAGATTGTCGCGAGATTTTTTCGAGCTAAGTCGCGCCTTCAATGTGTCGGTTCGGCCACTCTTCGTACTCCTCACTCGACGCAGGCGAGGGGCGGAACGGGCGGAGTGGAGTGGGAGAGCCGTCGCATATCAGTCCCACACTCACACGCACAACTGTCGCGTCGGCTTTCACTCATTTTCGGCAAGGCACGGCAATTGTTATCTTCGCGTCGGCTTTCCTGCTTCTGAGTCTTCGTATTTCCTACGAGGTATTGAAGATTTGCGTCGGCCTTGACCGATTGAATAGACCCTTACATTTTTGCATCATTTTTAATTCCATCTCCCCTGCTCGCCCTGATTGTGAGTTTCGAATCTGACGTGGCGCTTGCGGCCAATTTACCCCCTGCTTGCCGTTTCAAAGGAACAATTTCCAACTGACCAACGCCCGCACTCCAATTTCCACTCATCAAAACAGTTGAATTGGTTTGTTATGCTGATGATTTATTTTTTTCAGCATCGGATGATGGGTAAGGAGAGGAGAGGAGCTAATCATTCGATGGACACACTTGTATGACTTGAGTCGAGTTCCATCCAGTAGCAGTCCGTCGAAGAGGCGGGGGGAAAGATTTAAGGGCTCAGCCCCCCCCCCCCCGCGCACAGTGTGTAATTTTGGCAATCTAGCGCCCGAAAACCTCCAAAAAGTATATTGGCAGATCATTGAAAGAATATCTGAGATTGACAAATTAGAAGTACAAGGAACAAAAAAATAACATCATATATAGACCATAAATCACCTTTTAAAGGGTAGGGGAGTCCTCAAATTCATCAAATTTAGTGAACACGAATCATACATCAGCCGGCGAATCTCAGAAACACAAGGGGAAAAAAACAATAAACATAGATAGATTCAAATGAAATTTTCGCATGATGTACTCAAAAATACTCAATTTTCCTTTGTATTAAAAGAAAGCTGAGAGTCTCTACTTTCTTTATCTGGAAAGACATCTTGCGAATTTTTGCGATTTTAAAAGTTGCGAGCATAAACGTGAACGTCATAATCGATCGGTTTTTTCTGCAATTCTGAGAAATGTAAAATAAACCGTAAACTTGGTTAGATTCAAATGAAATTTTCGCATGATGTACTCAAAAATACTCGATTTTCCTTTGTATTAAAAGAAAGCTGAGAGTCTCTGCTTTCTTTATCTGGAAAGACATCCTGCGAATTTTTGCGATTTTAAAAGTTGCGTGCATAAATAGAAGGCAAAGTTGATCTGTTAGTTCTGTGCTTCTCAGAAACGCACTATTAAAAAACAAGTAAACCTCATTAGATTCAGATGAGAATTTCGCATGATGTACTCAAAAATACTCGATTTTCCTTTGTATTAAAAGAAAGCTGAGAGTCTCTACTTTCTTTATCTGGAAAGACATCCTGCGAATTTTTGCGATTTTAAAAGTTGCGAGCATAAACGTGAACGTCATAATCGATCGGTTTTTTCTGCAAATCTGAGAAATGTAAAATAAACCGAAAACATGGATAGATTATGAGATCACTTTTACGCTCGAAACTTTGAAAATCGCAAAAATTCGCAGGATGTCTTTCCAGGTAAAGAAAGCAGAGACTCTCAGCTTTCTTTTAATACAAAGGAAAATCGAGTATTTTTGAGTACATCATGTGAAATTCTCATCTGAATCTAATGATGTTTACTTGTTTTTTAATAGTGCGTTTCTGAGAAGCACAGAACAAACAGATCAACTTTGCCTTCTATTTATGCTCGCAACTTCTAAAATCGCAAAAATTCGCAGGATGTCTTTCCAGATAAAGAAAGCAGAGACTCTCAGCTTTCTTCTAGTACAAAGGAAAATTGAGTATTTTTGAGTACATCATGCGAAATTCTCATCTGAATCTAACCAAGTTTACGGTTTATTTTACATTTCTCAGATTTGCAGAAAAAAGCGATCGATTATGACGTTCACTTTTATGCTCGCAACTTTTAAAATCGCAAAAAAATTTGCAGAATGTCTTTCCAGATAAAGCAAGCAGAGACTTTCAGCTTTCTTTTGATACATTGGAAAGTCGAGTATTTTTGAGTATATCATGCGAAAATTTCATTTGAATCTGTATCTATGTTTATTGTTTTTTTCCCTTGTGTTTCTGAGATTCGCCGGCTGATGTATGAATCGTGTTCACTAAATTTGATGAATTTGAGGACCCCCCCCCCCCCCCCACCCTTTAAAAGGTGCTTTGTGGTCATATGATGCTATTTTCTTGCTCCTTGTACTTCTAATTTGTCAATCTCAGATATTCTTTCAATGATCTGCCAATATACTTTTTGGAGGTTTTCGGGCGCTAGATTGCCAAAATTACACACTGTGCCGCGCCCCGAAACTCAATCGTAGAAGGGCTAAAAAAGGGAAATAAAGGGTAAAAAAAAAGAAAAAGAGAAAGCAAAAATTCGCAAAATGTCTTTCCAGATAAAGAAAGTAGAGAGTCTCAGCTTTTTCGATACAATGGAAAGTCGAGTATTTTTGAGTACATCATGCGAAAATTTCATTTGAATCTATTGATGCTTACTATTTTTTTTTGCATTTCTGAGATGCGCAGAAATAATAGATCAATTATGCCGTTCATGCTTATGATCTCAACCTTTTAAATCGCAAAAATTCGCAGAATGTCTTCCCAGATAAAGAAAGTATAGAGTCTCGGTTTTCTTTTAATACAATGGAAATTCGAATATTTTTGAGTATATCTTGCGAAAATTTTATAATAAAATTTTATTGGAATCTATCTATGTTTATTGTTTTTTTCCCGTGTGTTTCTGAGATGTGCAGAAAGAACAGATCAATTATGCCGTTCTTGTTTATGATCACAACTTTGTAAAGCGCAAAAATTCGCAGAATGTCTTTCCAGATAATGAAAGTAGAGAGTCTTAGCTTTCTTTTAGGAAAGTCGAGCTTTTTTGAGTATTTCATGCGAAAATTCATTTGAAGCTATTGATGTGTTCTGTTTTTCCCCCGCGTGCATTTCTGAGATTTGCAGATCAATCAATTATGACGTTCTTTTTATGATCTCAACCTTTTAAATCGCAAAAATTCGCAGAATGTCTTTCCAGATAAAAAAAGTAGAGAGTCTCAGCTTTCTTTTGATACAACAGAAAGTCGAGTATTTTTGAGTATATCATGCGAAAATTTCATTTTAATCTATAGATGTTTATACGTTTTTTTTCATAGTGCGTTTTTGAGAAGCGCAGAACGAACACATCGCAACTGTGCCTTCTATTTTATCATCACAACTTATAAAATCGCAAAAATTCGCAGAATGTCTTTCCAGACAATGAAAGTAGAGAGGCTCAGCTTTCTTTTGATAAAAAGGAAAGTCGAGTATTTTTGAGTATTTCATGCGAAAATTCATTTGAACCTATTGATGTGTTCTGTTTTTCCCCCGCGTGCATTTCTGAGATTTGCAGATCAATCAATTATGCCGTTCTTTTTTATGATCTCAAACTTTTAAATCGCCAAAATTCGCAGAATGTCTTTCCAGATAATGAAAGTAGATAGTCTCAGCTTTCTTTTGATACAAAGGAAAGTCGAGTATTTTTGAGTATTTTATGCGAAAATTCATTTGAAGGAACCTATTGATGTGTTCTGTTTTTCCCCCGCGTGCATTTCTGAGATTTGCAGATCAATCAATTATGCCGTTCTTTTTTATGATCTCAACCTTTTAAATCGCAAAAATTCGCAGAATGTCTTCCCAGATAAAGAAAGTAGAGAGTCTCAGCTTTTTTTTGATACAATGGGAAGTCGAGTTCGAGTATGCGAAAATTTCATTTGAATCTATAGATGTTTATACGCCCCCCCCCCCGTGTGTTTCTGAGATTCGCCGGCTGATGTATGATTCGTGTCCACTAAATTTGATGAATTTGAGGACCCAAATACCCTTTAAAAGGTGCTTTATGGTCATATATGATGCTATTTTCTTGCTCCTTGTACTTCTAATTTGTCAATCTCACAATCAGACCTTCTTTCAATGATCTGCTAATATACTTTTTGGAGGTTTTCGGGCGCTAGATTGCCGAAATTACACACTATGTGCAACGGACGAAATTACAATTTTTGCTCAAAAAATTTTGCTCTTTGTTTACTGCGACATATATCTAGTTTATCCAAGGTACGCACTGTCCGTCGAGAATGCTTAACAGATGCCAACCTTGCTACCGGTAGCCGAAGAAGGAGTGACATACAGGCCACAGGGGGGTGGGAAAACGCACGCACACCCCCACCCACTTTTTTACTGTTTGATACTTTGAGACGCGGTTTTCGGCATTCTTTCTCACGTCGAACGGCTACTCTTCTGGGGCTATTTTGTATGCCACCCTCTAACATGAAGCTTTTTCTGTTTTTTTTCTTACTCTATATGAGTTGAACGTGGTTCGTCTAGCAATCCGATTTGAAAAACCAGGCTGTATCGAAATTCTCAAGGTTCCGTCTTTGTTTGCCTTTTTTAACTAAGGTCTTTATCTATTTTCAGTGCCATTTTTAGAGGAGAAACTCTTTAAGTCCGTTTCTCGCCAAACAAAAAAAAAAAAAAAGAAGAAACGAAACGAAACGATACTTGTGCTACTTTTAAATAAATCGACATATGCGAAAGAACTCAAGCGGACTTTTAAGCGGACTGGAAGCGTTATCCCCGGTAAAAATGTTCTAATGTTCGAACAGTACGCTCAGTGGCGTCGCGTGCAATTCGGCAACAATGTATTCTATCCATTTAAACTCATGTAAAATATCGAATTCAGGGTGTTTACAGTGCACAAGGAAAATTCGATATATTTAATGAGTTTAAATGGAGCAGTTGCATTGTTGCCAGATGTTGCGACGCCATTGTTTCCACTTATCTTCATCCCTTCTTTAAATAAATGTTGGGGGGGGGCTTAAGGTGTGATAAAAGAAACATGCGAACCATGCTGAAAAACACGGGGGAAAAAAGACATAAAAAATTGGTGACGACATTTCGGCTCAAATCGCAGCCATTTTCAAAGCAAAATGTAAAAAAAAAAAAAAAAAAAAAAAAAAAAATTATTTCAAAATATTTGTTTGCCTGTTTTACAGCATTCTCCGGTTCACCTGTTTCTTTTGCGTCAAGTCGTCGCTGCATTATTTTCACCTAGTTTATATGGTAAAACTACCTTATATTTCCCCTTTTTTAGCCCTTCTACGATTGAGTTTCGGGGCGGGGGGGGGGGGGGGGCTGAGCCCTTAAATCTTTCCCCCTGCCTCTTCGACGGACTGCTACTGGATGGAACTCGACTCAAGTCATACAAGTGTGTCCATCGAATGATTAGCCCCTCTCCTCACCCATCATCCGATGCTGAAAAAAATAAATCATCAGCATAACAAACCAATTCAACTGTTTTGATGAGTGGAAATTGGAGTGCGGGCGTTGGTCAGTTGGAAATTGTTCCTTTGAAACGGCAAGCAGGGGGTAAATTGGCCGCAAGCGCCACGTCAGATTCGAAACTCACAATCAGTGCGAGCAGGTGAGATGGAATTAAAAATGATGCAAAAATGTAAGGGTCTATTCAATCGGTCAAGGCCGACGCAAATCTTCAATACCTCGTAGGAAATACGAAGACTCAGAAGCAGGAAAGCCGACGCGAAGATAACAAGTGCCGTGCCTTGCCGAAAATGAGTGAAAGCCGACGCGACAGTTGTGCGTGTGAGTGTGGGACTGATATGCGACGGCTCTCCCACTCCACTCCGCCCGTTCCGCCCCTCGCCTGCGTCGAGTGAGGAGTACGAAGAGTGGCCGAACCGACACATTGAAGGCGCAACTTAGCTCGAAAAAATCTCGCGACAATCTTAAAATCGTTGATAGTACAACCCGTGTATGTATGCACCACACGAAAAGAAACGACTTTACTACCTACTAATTTGTCAAATAAATAAAAACACCATCGGGAAATGGAACTAAAATTTAATTTAATTAGGTTATTTTGTGTGAGTGTGTGTGCGTGTGTGTTGCTTATGTTTGTTGCTCCATTTTCCCACACTAAAACTTGCATTGGATGGAGCCCTTTCATTTGATCAATACTTTATATATTTCGTCGAAGAAAACTTCCGAAATTCTTGGAGAGATTTTCAATATTAGACTTTTTTAAACAAACCCCCCCGAAAACAAACTGTGCTAATATTAGCTGTCAGCCAAAATCATCCATTTTTACACTTATTTTAATGTGGAATCCTGCATTAACGTATAGGCGTAAGTTCCATGGAAGGTGTTGGTTGAGAATGTGCTGTGGTGATCATTTTAAGTAAGTTGCTTCCGTCTCATCAATGGTTGGGTTCTCCAGTCGGAAAGGGGGGGGGGAGTGTACATTGAGTAGGAAGAGCGGTCAGGTGTCTTCCAATAGTAAGTGACTTGGTGTCAGCACTTCCAAGTCGTATTTTTTCCAAAAAAGTCTCTTCCGGGCCAACGATTTCTATTTAATGTTGAAACATCGAATTGCCGCTGCAGGAATGCTGCAGAGCCGGTGCCTTATGTGACTGTGTTTAGTCGGTAAGTATTGATTGGATTGACCCAAACTTGACGATTCATTTTTGTAACGTCGGTACAGATCACAAAGAGATAATCGCGGAAACGAATCAGAATTGAAAATAGATCTTCTGGAATGACATTGACCTATGTAGTATATCATTTAATGACAGCCCAGAGAAAGTTTTTGCGAAAGTGTCGAAAACAACTCCCAACTTTGTTGTCAATTTGGTGATGTTCAATACTCCTAAATGTGGAATATAGTATGCGAGGGATGCTATGAATCAATTCTTTTTCTGCTCCTGTCATGTGACCCAGCTGCTCGTATTCTCTCATAAAGTCAGTATACATTTTCTTGAGAAGCTCTTGGTTCTCAACATAGAGAAAACTTGAACTTTTGCCACCCCCCCCCTCCCCCGGAGCCTTTCCCTTTTTCTATGAACGTCTTAGAGGGGCTTTACTGTTGCGCCGAACCGCAATCACGAAACATGATTTGCCGAAATTTCAGCACCTGCATAGCTTTGAAGCTCATCAGCCAAATTAGCGTCGTCCTATCCTGAAATATATCATTCCCTTTCTCACAAGCGTCGATTGTCCAGTTTCGCTCCTGATCCCACGCTGACTTGTTCACTTCAAAGCAACTAACGTGTCGCTTACAAGCTGTTTTACGCACGCTCAAGTTGCCCTAATCCGCTTTGCTAACGGCAAATTAGCTTGTCGACACTCTGACCGTAGTTATTCGGAGAAATCCTATACAGCTTCGGCCGACTATGCAATCCGCTTAGCGTACGCATGCAGTCTCATCGGTAATTCGCCCCTATTTTTTTATGCGCGTGATAAAAGTCATTCTGAATCAATCTGTAGATTTTTAATCTCTCGTGCATTTTTTTTAACATGACCATTCATTGATAACCGTTGATGTTCTTTCCTTTCACAAAGAGTAAGGGCCGAACGTTCTACGTTTAATTAAAATTCAATGAAGATTTGGAGAGAGTCCTTGAATATTTATTGAATGTCCTTAAACTTATAAAACAGGTTATCGATTATCTCTTACCAATATTAGCTAAAATGTCTAAGGTTAAGAGTCAACGACCGGACCGTCTAAGGTATTTATAGTTTCTTCGACAGAGTGATTTCAATGTATGCATAGTGTGGGTAGGGACGTCCATAAATCTAAGCACAAACCGCAAAACCGCTTCCCCTGAGAATTGTTTCTCGAGATTTGGTGCTCCTTTTCAAACTACATTATCCTTCGATCTTACTTTGTAGATAGTTTCGTCGACCACCAAATTGAGGTAGGGATAACCGAACCCCCCTCCCCACGGAACGTGAACAAATAGGGTTCAACATCATTCTAGACAACAGAACTAACCTAACCTATCCTCAAAAATTATATTTTCACTTCTCTCTATCATTTTGCATGGTTTTTAAATCTAATTTTTCGTAAAGAAGGTTTGTGTTTGGTTTTTGATTTTAAGGTCTAAAAGATTTAGGTAAAACGTATTTTACAGTTGCAGGTCAAACATTTGAGATTTATTGTTTTTCCTGACTGTAACACTTTTTTTTCCTTCTCTCATTTTAAGAGGCTAGGATGTAACCTGCACAACGAATTTTTTTGAAATTTCTTCTGATGTAATTTTCTATAACCTCTTTAAGATCCGAAGTGTTTAAAAGAAAATACATGATATATTTTGTTTTTAGGTTGACTACCCCCGTAAAGGAATCTTGGGAGAATTTTTTTAATAAATTTCAATTTACTTATTTAACCGGTTTTGGACCCCCCCCCCCCTCCCCCCGACAGACTGTATAGCTACGTCATGTATTACATGAATACGTGACCTGTACAGTGGTACAATGGTTGTACAGTACAGTATGTACTTTTCCAGTGCGTTAACCTCATTGGGATTTCCTCGTCAAAAATTTTTGTTAAGTGGTCGGGCTTCCACAATCCACACGTCCTGACCCGAAGTCGCATAAAAAATGTTTCTCTTCTGGTGACGACCAAAATGGCTCATCGCCCAAGTTACTATATTTTGTCAAACGCCTGAAATAAAAAAGGAATATTGTAGTAGTTACTTGTAGAATAAGTTTTGTGAAAACATGACACTCTGTTAATGAAGTAGTAATTATGTCCGTAATAAGATATCTACTATATTTACGGTATGTATACATGTATAGAGTGTTCCTTTTTAATTTTGGATTTCAGGGGAGTTTTGGTAGAACCCCCCTCCCCACGGAACGTGAACAAATAGGGTTCAACATCATTCTAGACAACAGAACTTAATCGAACGCAATAACCTCAATACTGCCGGTTTCATCATTGACATATAGAAACTAAACAATTTCCGCTGTCTTTTGGACACCCTCAACTCTGAAACTTTGTTTATAACGCCAGTAATGAAGAAATTACGAGAATAAGGCAATAAAAATTACACATTTTGACTTGCATTTTAAAAAAAAAAAAAAAATTGAAAAATTAATAAACAAACAACCGAAGGTTAAAACATAACCAAAGATGAAAAAAATACTTGCATACGCACAGAACAGCTAATCTCAATGTAACTCAATGTGAACATAACTCACAAAACGCAAAAACCACGTAAATAAAAGTAGACGGTTTAGCACAACAAAAAACGAAGCATCGAATTGATTGACATTTACTGTAGGCTCTGTCGTTGCTTCATGCAACTACTGTCCTTATTTTTTCTTTTTTTTTTCTAATGTTTAAGAAACTTTTCAATGACCGTAGTGGTCTAAAGATCTGAACAGCCCTCCCCTCTCGCACCTAAGAACGCGAGTCACGTGTTAGAGGCGTTTTAAATTCAGTTCGTCAGTGGACTTTCGCCTACTTTTGAAAATCCCTTCCTCCATTACTTATCACAAGTGCAAGTCAATCGTAAAGCTGAGAGTAGCTCATGATTTTCCATTACAATTGTCGTTTAGTCAAGGATCATTAAAGAGCACAATTACGATTATTGACTTTGAATATTAATGAGAAACAGATTCCAGCTTAGAAGCGGATGACTAACTCCCAGAGAGCTTTGAATTCAGAATCAAAGTCATGAAGGCATCAGAGAGACTAGATAGAAGAAAGTGCAGTTTAATTGTGTCAACCTCAGACGGTCTCTTTTCCTTTTGACTACTCTTTGTTCTTAAAATTATTTGGTATGAAAACGAAAGAAAAGCGGCTGACGAGAACCGAGCGCGAGCTTTTCATTTGATCTTCTGTGAAAGTTTCGTCGTTTTTTTAAGAGCTGGAATTTCGAATGCTGTGAGCTTTTAAAGCACTTCTACTTATTTTATCTTCAACTCTCTACTTTGTTTCTAAAATTGGTTTCATTTGAGATCACCGCGCCTTGGTGTAGGTCACTCGCAAGTCGCAAGCATGCAGAGATGTCTCGTGTCTTGTTCGATTTGGCGACATCAAATTCATGAAAATTGTCGAACTTTCAAATCGACATTTTTCGCGGGTTTAAGGCAGAGCTGCCGTTTTGCTTATAATTAATCGATTTTTTCAATTCACCGATAATTTCACCGATTGAGAAAAGATTACGCAGTTCAGTTCAGTGAATGACTGACCAGCACGAAAATAATCTGATTTGTGTAATATTTTCTCAATCGGTGGAAAATCCGTTGGTTAATTAAAATATCAGCAAGTTTTTAAAGTCATCAACGACTCCACCAGTTGAGAAAAGATTACAGATCGAGTATTTTCGTGCATTACAGGCATGCACTGAACTGAATTGTGTAATCTTTTCTCAACCGGTGGAATCATTGGTGAACTGAAAAATGCAATTATGTATATGCATAACGACAGCTATGGTTTAAATAGAAGAAATAAAAGCGAGTCCAGATTATGCTCACAAGAAACTAGTTTGTAAGTACCTACTCCTGTGCTTGAACCTACTCCCAAAATTGTCTTGGTTTTGTTCAATGCTTCATAATATGCTTTTAATGCAGCTCGATCACTGAAAAGTCACAAGCATGGTGTAGCTATAAAATTCACTTCCACTCTATTTGTCCTTCAAAACGTGTGGGTCAGAAATAGTCCTCCCTTTATCTTTTTTCAGCCTCTCCTGGCGTTTGAAAACCCATCGATTGGCTCTCTGAGGCTTTACCTGGTTGTAATACGCTAAAAATATGCAGTTCCTGTTTAAACTTTCTCTCACGTTTTTTCTCAGTATTCTTTCGCCGATAACCAGATTCACCGCCGATTTTCATTGTGAATCTGGTCACGCAACGAGCTATATCGACAGAGCCATACACGCTATAAGGCCTATCTAGCATGGACGATCTGAATCTGGTTTATTTGCCTCTTTTTTTTAACCTTAAATCAAAAATTGTATAATTAATCCGGTGGAAATTGGTTTTAAACGCAATTGCAAGTGTTTTAGAGTAGCTATATTTGGACTCACAATTTTAATACAACTATAGAGTTGCAAAAAATTTTCTTGTTTCTGTTATAAGTCAGTTTCTTTGTCGTGCAAATCCTTCCAGAAGAAACCGTTATATCGATTTCTGTGTCTAGATAGCCACATTCAAACCTCGGCACTTTTGTTTAAAACCGATTTCAAGTGGATTTGTTGAAACCTTTTTTAAAGGTTAAGAAAAGTGAGGCAAACAATGAGCTATAACTTTAGAGTGGCAGCGGATTGATCCACCTTGTGCCACACAGGGTAGAAGGAATCCCGGGAAAAATCGGAATTTGGACGGCAGATTCCAAGGTTTGAGGTTAAATTTTGTAGGTCGTTCGGAATTTGGCGGGAATTTGGACGGCAAATTCCAAGGTTTGAGGTTAATTTTTGCAGGTCGTTTCCGTCGATGCCCGAGTTTGTTTACGAAACGACCGGAAACAACCTACAAAATTTAACCTCAAAATCGATTTTTACGGCAAGATGGCGGCGCCCTAGGCGACAACAATGAACCAGCGGAACGTTCCTTGATGTGCCACTCTAAAGTTATAGCTCATTGGAGGCAAACAAACCAAACAAGTGTAAAATGTCCTTTTAAGAGATTTCCATCATGGCTACCTCCCTGAAGTACCACGTCTCACGAATCCTTATTCGCCATTTAAACCAATGCAAAAGTATCGATGTATCGGGAGTGCAACTGCACCTCCTCAAGATCGATTGTTTTACATTGGTTTAAATGGAGAGAATATGATACAGCCACATTGCACGAGCCGCCACTGTGAGAGAGACACAACGAGTTCTAATTACGCCGCAGGCATTAGATATGCTTTCAAGTAGGGTGTTTACAGTAGAGCATATCCCTTGTTTTATGGCCCCTCTATTCTGGATATCGCCTTTGTTACCTTTCCGATTCAATCAAGCTCCATTTCCCCCTCTCTATGTTAACCCCTACGTTCCAGTGCATTTCTTGCTAGTTGAGTGGGGTCATGGTTTGAATACATAATGTGAAAACGATTGGTTCGTATTAAGTCTAAAAATTACAGTGGTTATTGGCATCTATAATGTCTTGGTTTCCAGAAAAAGCGCAGCTCTGGGATACTAAAATATTAATTTTCATCATCCAACAACCACATGCACGCTTTCGTTGAATTAAATGGTCAAAGGGAAAGGAAATAAATAATAAAGCTAATATCGCTGGTTTTTTTTCTTTCTTTTTTTTTTTCTTCTGTATAGTGGTTTGTGAATTGCGATTCATTCTTGTGAATCACATTCATTGCTGAACACATGGGAATTATTCGATTTTGTTATTTTTAGTAACCTGTCCTATTTAATAATCAACTAATCGATACTTTTACACGCGTTCGAATGGGGGAAGAAATCGATTATACCCTGGCTACCACTTTCGTGACACACAAGAAAATTTAGGGCGTCAAAGTCGTCATTCGATGAATCTTTAAAATGCACAATTTCTTCGTTCAAAGTTCTCGAGAGACATCGAAACATATTTTCTTTTTTTCCGAGTGTTCTTGATGTCGGAATAATATATTTATGTACTGGGTGTTTTGAAAGTATAGGTATTCCAAACAGAACGCCGCAGATAATGGTTCCGACAAGCGCCTGCGCATTGTAACTAGTGGTATCATCAGCGTTTGTGTCACGTCACGCATTAAAGCTGATATGCTCTCAAAAGTTCTGATTGCCATGAAAAAGCCAATTTGAATATAGTTGGCTTTGTCACAGTGCAATCTTTTGGATTTCTCTTGTGCTCCTGGTGCTCCTTAAGATGGTAGAATTACTTGCATGCGTTTATCTCAATTAAAAATAATGTGTTTGACTTAAGGGCTGAAATCACGCCAGTTAAATAATTAATTATTATTTCCTAATCAGAACCTTCTAGCACGGAAAAAAAGACCTGTAGAATTTACCTTAGCAGACGCCAAAATCATTTATGCCGATGGGAAATTCTACCAGTCTTTTTTCTCCGTGCATTATTCAATTGAATTTACTTTCTTTGCTGTGATTGTCTCATGTTTTCCTTCTGATCATAATGAAATTGAAGCCTTTTCCATGTTAAGTTTAGGGACAGGAAACAATCAGGGACGCGATATATAAAGAGTCTGAAGACAAGAAACTGTGAAGTACAAATATATAAAGGTTATGAAAAAAGAAAAAGACCAAAAGAAAGACAAAACAGCTGTGGCTGTGTTGCCATTTTTGAAATAACCTAGTTTAATCTTAACATTTTGGAGAGAGGGGCCATAAAACAAAAGCTGTAATTTTCAAAGAGAAGTCTGTACCTATACTCAATCATAGTGCAGATTTTCAAGAAAGGGCACACTCGTAGCTCTATGGGCCCTCTCTCCGGAAATGGCCTAAATTATAGACGATTCAAAGTATCTTGTTTCATTTTCATATCAACCATTTCAATAACACTCCCGAGAAGATTTGTAGGTATTCGTAACTAGATCTGTAGCGCGCCACTCAAATGTCTCATTCACAATGAATGCCACCCCACATTGTTAACGTTTGCGAAATAATTTTTCACGTAGCGCCTCCACTTAGATGGATAGGCAAAATTGACTCAGTGGAGTAGGAATATTTAACTGCTCCCTGAATTTGAGCAAATCATAACCTTGGAATCTTCTGGTAACCTGCACGTGGCAGTGATATATCAGCTTCACTATACAACTTCTGCAATTTGAATTGCAAACAACACCTTCTTGAACCCTCTCCGCAGCGCCTTTTCTTAGTTAGCAATCCGTTGTGGCAATTTTGTGGTTGGCTTTGGCAAGCCGAATCAAGGATAACCTCACTTTGACGGCTACGCGCTGGTAGAGAGCTTTTTTGCGCTGACTTAAATTTAACTTTGAACTTGCCTTCCTTAATAAAACTTTTAAGGAATTAGTTTTATCATCAGAAGGAGTACCCTCGACTTTGTTTTTGTTGAAGTATTAATAGTGGACGCAATTGAACTGACTCAAATTGACCCGAATTGACTCAATTTATGAATAGGAGAAGAAAGACTTAATATAAACACGATAGGGTTACTAAGACTACAGATTTTGATTAATTCTACCACCCCCCCCTAACGAAACCTCCTATTGATGCTCTAAGTTTAGCGAACTGCAGTACCGGAAGTCCTTTTGTCAGGATGTCAGCGATTTGTTTTTTTTTTGTTTTTTTTTGTTTTTTTGTTTGGATTTTTTTTATGGAACGTATTCTACTGTGATTTCTTGATTTTCAATGAGTTCTCTAATGAAGTGTGATTTTATACTTGTGTGTTTGAGCTTTTTATGATGCGTTGGATTTTTCGCTATTTGGATGCAAGATTGATTATCTTCTTTTATAATCAATCTTTCTTCTTTAACTTCAACGTTGTTTTGAATTCGCTTCAGCAAAATTCCTTTTCATGACCCGTGGCATAGTGCTAGCTAGGTGCTCAGCTTCCATTGATGAAAGGGCTACGACGGATTTTTCATGCGTATTCCAAGATATGCAATTTCCTAACCCTGTAAATATGCAACCGGACGTGCAGTGTCTATCGAAAGTGTTACTAGCCCAGTCGGGCTAGTATGGGCTACTAAATTTACTGCAGCACCAGATTTTATCTTTATGACATCCGCTTGTGTTAACATTACACACTTAAAGTGATAACACTGTTCACAACAACTGCAACCGGGACCACCTGACATTTTTCCGCGAGTAACTACTTCTTTACACAACGAGAGAAGAGGAAAAAAGCGGGTGGTCCTTTTTCTGCCCGGTCACGGGTGGTTGCCAAAAATTCTTTCTGCCCGGTCAGGCGGTCACGACATAAGGAAGTAAAATTCACTACAGGGCTAGTTCGATTTATAGACCAACACACTTTACGGAACTCTCCTTTCTGCCCGGTCACGACTTAAGGAAGTAAAATTCACTACAGGGCTAGTTCGATTTTTTGACCAACACACTTTACGGAGCTCTTCTTTCTTGCTCTTTCTTGCCATGGTTTCACACCACCCCGTTAGCGTCTTCTTCCCCCCCCAACAAAAATACACAGCGAATTTTCCTACCTTTCTTGCCATAGTAACACACTGCCCGGTCACGGCTTAAGGTAGTAAAATTCACTGCAGGGCTAGTTCGATCTTTCTTGCCATAGTAACATACTGAGGTTCCCCGTTAGCGTCCCCCTTCCCCCCAACACAAAACACAGCGAATTTTCCCACCAAAGGTTCGATTTAGACCAACACACTTTACGGGTTCCCCAATGGCAACATTTTTGTTGGTAATTAACTTTCAAGGAGTGCATTTTATTGTGTGTCTGGTGTTTTTTAAAGAGCGGGTGGTCCTTTTTCTGCCCGGTCACGGGTAGTTGCCAAAAATAGGGAAATGAAAGGAGTGATTAGAGACTGAAGGATTAGGGCAGCAGAAAAAACAAGAGGTAGCAAGGAGTGGAGAGGAGACTGTTGAAAGAAGTGATTGCAGAGTGAAGTATCAGGACGGCAGTAAAACGCATAGGTAACACGGAGTGATTGCGAGGTGAGGGGGGCTCCCCGGTGATCAGTTAATTGGTTCGCGCGGCGCGGTGATGGGCGGCGCGGTGATGGGCGACTCGGTGAGGTGGAATGCAATGCGGCAGTGTTCGAAGGCACAAGCACTGATCAAATGTAACACTCATGGCCTTGACGCAATGCCTTGACGCGCGACGGGCGAAGCGAAGTAAAATAAGTAAAAGGCCGCGTTTATACCCGGAGGCTTACATATGAATGAATCGTCGCTCCCTTCTCATTACTGTAAGGTGTGCCCCACTCCGCATATCCCTCTTTCTATGATACCACGAAGAACCAGTTTACTTTACTGTTTTCCTGATAGTCAGCCATGGATTTCATCCTCGGACTCCACTCACCAGTCAGCCTCCCTCTCACCTCCTATTTACCCTACCCACAACTGGTCTCTGCTTCACTTCGTGCTACTGACTTTTTTTTTCTGCTGCCCTAATACTTCTCTCTCCAATAACTCCTTTCAATTCCCTATTTTTCGGCTACTGCACACCACCGCCAATTATGATCTTTAAAAATACCAGACACAATAAAATGCGCTCCTCGAAAATTAATGACAAAAATGGTGCCATGCTATACGTTTCTAAATATTCACCGCGGCACTCGCGTTATAATGGCGTAAGCTACTTTGCACTAAACAAAATGAGACGTATACGCAGATGCTTTACTCGGTACCGTTTAAAATACATCGAAGATTAAGATTGCACTGTCACCAATGGTTGATTTTACTTTCACTTTACACTGGCTTACACGTTATTATTTGAATGAGTCAGAAAAAAAAAAAAAAAAAAATACACAGATGCTTTATTTGGTACCGTTTAAAATAAATCGAAGATTAAGATTGCACTGTCACCAACAGTTGATTTTTCTTTCGCTTTATACTGGCTTACACGTTATGATTTGAATGAGTCAGAAGGGGGAAAAAAAAACAAAAAACAAAAAACAAAACCAAAAACTAAAAATAAATTTCTGTTACATCATCAGTTAATTGTTTTCATCAATAATAACTGATAACAAATGATAACAAATAACAAAAATATGACTGACAAATGCTAACAAATATAAATTAACTTTATTTATAATTTTGCATTCCTCATGATCGAATGCAATTGACTGCAGGAGCAATTACTTGTGAACTTCGGCTGAAGTCCCACTTCATCGATCAACAATAAGTGAGAAGCATAAAACGGACAAAATTTAATATTTCGAACGAAGGTTGGCTCGTCTAAATTGCAACGGTCGATACATTGATAGTCAGCTGTTTTGTTTTTTCAAGAGGTGGGTTGTTTTCCTGTCGATTGGACATTTAGCTTCATAGAGTAAGCAGGAACGATGAGTGGATGAAATGGCTTCTATACGGTCACAAAACGATTGATCGAAGCAATATATCGTACCTGACGTCATAATACTCGAAATAATCATGCAGCCAAACGCACGATGAAGCACATGTTACATCATCATGGTACATCACGGTGATCAGTCACAACATTCATATTTTCACCATCAACTGATGGGTCAGCGTACAAGATGCGTCAGGACCCCAAAGTTGATCTACTGTCAATAGGACATCATGGAAGTGAGCGATCATGTCACCCTCTACTTTTCATCGCTCGTTGCTCTATTATTAATAGTAGGTAAACATTTTCCCAAGCGTTGGTGCGTCCAATCATTTTGGCAATTTTGGGTGATGTTTTTGAAGGTATGCACTTCACTTTCAGCAAAACTAAAAAATATTGAAAAAGACCCTCTACGGCAATAGTTTCTGCAACAGAAACTTGCACATTTTTATCCAGCAACTTTTGAAGTCGAGCCTTTTTTATGAAATAAGCTTCAATAACTCGGCAAAAAAAAAATGCGATATCGACCTTTGGTTTGCGCCAAAATTCTTCATTTTCACGCCTTTTCCAACCATAAACCGCGCAATAGGAGTTTCGAGTTTAAATGGGAAAATTAACCAAAATCGATTTTCAAACATTCAAGAACACGTAAATGTTTTTGGCCCGGTTTTTGGGGTAAATATTCCTACGTGCGTCGAACGTCGGACGTCGGACGACGAACGAAGACCAATGAGCAACAAAATACTAACTGAATGAGCAATTTCTCAGATCCATCGTGGTTTCGGTATAGACCTTTCAAAGTGGTTTCAATATGGACCTTCCAAATGGCCGATGTGTTAATCAATATTGCAAAGAATATTACGTCGTAGTTGCGCTAGTGCAAGGAATAAGACTAATTTTTGGTGTACTGAACACTTTTGAAACGCACGCTTTAAAAATTGGTAAGGCTCATCTGATCTATCTTTTAGTGATGCATGTGTAGAAAGACAATAGATCCTCATTTTAAAAATTCTAGGATCATTTATTCCAACTGTTCGCCGAGAAATACTGGCAAACACCATATGCAGCTGTTCGTCACGTCCACATCATTTTTGCGCACCAATCTTGTTGAATATTTGTAAACTTGGACAAAATGCACTCATCAAATGGGACTGTTGCACACTTTTGCTATAAGCAATTAAATAGTCGATTCTGGTGTAAAAACCTCCAAAAATAACGATGGCAGCACTGAAAACTTCCGAAATCCACTCCTAAACTCGATAAACGCTTTTAATTACGCGGGCGTAATGGTGGCTGAGGGTAGTAACAATGGGAGATAGATTCCCATCTCTTCGTAGTTTTTATGTGCAGTATATAAAAATTAATGAATTAATTTAAAATAGTGGCTAAGTATTTTTGGTGTTTAATTCGTAATTTACGATGAATTTTAGGTCATGCAGCGAACTTTGAAGCAAACTTCCTCGTGTTTTGTGTATAATTTGTGACTACTGATTTTAGAGCGTACCGCAAGGCAGGCTCTATTGAAATCGTTTGCTTTAACAATGGACCATTGGATAAAGCGTTTTCCCACCTTCCCTGTGTATTTGGACGAAAAGAAGCTCCACCCACCTCGTCCTTGGAATTGTTGTTTGATTTTGATAAAGTAATATTTTACTGGAAACCTTTTGATATTTATTTTGAAACGATGACAATCCCATTTTTGTCTTGATTATACTACTAGAAATGGGTTTTCGGTTTTCAAATTCGGTTGTTGTTTTAATTTCGTTCAAAGTGTTCGCGCCCTTTTCGAGAATTCAAATATTTTTTCAAAAGAAGTGCCAAAATCGTCCATTCAGTGAATGTGAATTGTTAAAATGTTGCTTATTGGGAACCAATCGACAGGGAAAGATTTTTGTCGACCCATCAGTTGATGGTGAAAATATGAATGTTGTGACTGATCACCGTGATGTACCATGATGATGTAACATGTGCTTCATCGTGCGTTTGGCTGCATGATTATTTCGAGTATTATGACGTCAGGTACGATATATTGCTTCGATCAATCGTTTTGTGACCGTATAGAAGCCATTTCATCCACTCATCGTTCCTGCTTACTCTATGAAGCTAAATGTCCAATCGACAGGAAAACAACCCACCTCTTGAAAAAACAAAACAGCTGACTATCAATGTATCGACCGTTGCAATTTAGACGAGCCAACCTTCGTTCGAAATATTAAATTTTGTCCGTTTTATGCTTCTCACTTATTGTTGATCGATGAAGTGGGACTTCAGCCGAAGTTCACAAGTAATTGCTCCTGCAGTCAATTGCATTCGATCATGAGGAATGCAAAATTATAAATAAAGTTAATTTATATTTGTTAGCATTTGTCAGTCATATTTTTGTTATTTGTTATCATTTGTTATCAGTTATTATTGATGAAAACAATTAACTGATGATGTAACAGAAATTTATTTTTAGTTTTTGGTTTTGTTTTTTGTTTTTTGTTTTTTTTTCCCCCTTCTGACTCATTCAAATCATAACGTGTAAGCCAGTATAAAGCGAAAGAAAAATCAACTGTTGGTGACAGTGCAATCTTAATCTTCGATTTATTTTAAACGGTACCAAATAAAGCATCTGTGTATTTTTTTTTTTTTTTTTTTCTGACTCATTCAAATAATAACGTGTAAGCCAGTGTAAAGTGAAAGTAAAATCAACCATTGGTGACAGTGCAATCTTAATCTTCGATGTATTTTAAACGGTACCGAGTAAAGCATCTGCGTATACGTCTCATTTTGTTTAGTGCAAAGTAGCTTACGCCATTATAACGCGAGTGCCGCGGTGAATATTTAGAAACGTATAGCATGGCACCATTTTTGTCATTAATTTTCGAGGAGCGCATTTTATTGTGTCTGGTATTTTTAAAGATCATAATTGGCGGTGGTGTGCAGTAGCCGAAAAATAGGGAATTGAAAGGAGTTATTGGAGAGAGAAGTATTAGGGCAGCAGAAAAAAAAAGTCAGTAGCACGAAGTGAAGCAGAGACCAGTTGTGGGTAGGGTAAATAGGAGGTGAGAGGGAGGCTGACTGGTGAGTGGAGTCCGAGGATGAAATCCATGGCTGACTATCAGGAAAACAGTAAAGTAAACTGGTTCTTCGTGGTATCATAGAAAGAGGGATATGCGGAGTGGGGCACACCTTACAGTAATGAGAAGGGAGCGACGATTCATTCATATGTAAGCCTCCGGGTATAAACGCGGCCTTTTACTTATTTTACTTCGCTTCGCCCGTCGCGCGTCAAGGCATTGCGTCAAGGCCATGAGTGTTACATTTGATCAGTGCTTGTGCCTTCGAACACTGCCGCATTGCATTCCACCTCACCGAGTCGCCCATCACCGCGCCGCCCATCACCGCGCCGCGCGAACCAATTAACTGATCACCGGGGAGCCCCCCTCACCTCGCAATCACTCCGTGTTACCTATGCGTTTTACTGCCGTCCTGATACTTCACTCTGCAATCACTTCTTTCAACAGTCTCCTCTCCACTCCTTGCTACCTCTTGTTTTTTCTGCTGCCCTAATCCTTCAGTCTCTAATCACTCCTTTCATTTCCCTATTTTTGGCAACTACCCGTGACCGGGCAGAAAAAGGACCACCCGCTCTTTAAAAAACACCAGACACACAATAAAATGCACTCCTTGAAAGTTAATTACCAACAAAAATGTTGCCATTGGGGAACCCGTAAAGTGTGTTGGTCTAAATCGAACCTTTGGTGGGAAAATTCGCTGTGTTTTGTGTTGGGGGGAAGGGGGACGCTAACGGGGAACCTCAGTATGTTACTATGGCAAGAAAGATCGAACTAGCCCTGCAGTGAATTTTACTACCTTAAGCCGTGACCGGGCAGTGTGTTACTATGGCAAGAAAGGTAGGAAAATTCGCTGTGTATTTTTGTTGGGGGGGAAGAAGACGCTAACGGGGTGGTGTGAAACCATGGCAAGAAAGAGCAAGAAAGAAGAGCTCCGTAAAGTGTGTTGGTCAAAAAATCGAACTAGCCCTGTAGTGAATTTTACTTCCTTAAGTCGTGACCGGGCAGAAAGGAGAGTTCCGTAAAGTGTGTTGGTCTATAAATCGAACTAGCCCTGTAGTGAATTTTACTTCCTTATGTCGTGACCGCCTGACCGGGCAGAAAGAATTTTTGGCAACCACCCGTGACCGGGCAGAAAAAGGACCACCCGCTTTTTTCCTCTTCTAACGAGAATATGTTTTACTTTATTTTGAGGCGTCAATTTTCTAAATTAATTGGTTTATCAATTATTACCGGAGAGCTCTAAATACGCCAGTAGTAGTGAAGGGGATAATTCCGTCAGGTACATAATCTTGCAGCATAAACTCTCGTGTTTCTTTAGTTTCACATTTTATGGTTCAAATTGGAAGCTTTTTTTTTCTCCTCAAATTCGAGATTTCTCTAGTACGGGCTTATTAGTCTCTTCGAGCTCTTTAAGTCATAAACCGAGATGAATCCAACACTTAAAAAAAACCCTGCCCTTAAAAGCCTTGAGGTCAAGACTCGTCTTTGGACCACTTTTTGTTTATTCTATCGATACTCGATTCTGCTCAGATAATCGTTATTTTTTATGCTTGCTCGTAATTTCGGACACCCTTTATTTTTTGAAACTCAATCGAGTTCGGCTCCCGAGAGAGTTAAACGCATGAGTCATGTGAAAGGAGGAGGAATAAATAGAGCGCGTTATTGCTCGAGACTCCGGAAAAGTCAAACACTCGTTTTTGAAGCCTCAAAACTTAATGCGAGCTCCTCCGTGGGTTCAAATCCACGGCCTCTGGATTTGTAAACATTGAGCAATTGCACTGGACCGCGCGGCCTGCCGCGCCGCCGGCCCGTAACCACGTCGAGACGGGTTTGTGACTTGTGTTAAATTGTACATTGCCAAGTTGAATTCAGTAAAACAAAGGTGGGCCACGTTTCCAGGTTAAAGCAAACAAGACACATTTTTCGAAATGGGTATCTTGTTGCAATATTTTTGTTCTTAGCGTTACAGAGCTCGATTCTATAGTACATAAACTCGCGTGAAACTCACATTGAAAGCATTAGAAAGTCTTAAAACCCACTCGTAAACCCACGGTAGGAGTTTAATCCGTGTATCCGTGTGTGTCTTAATTGGGGAGGGGGCGACCTCAGACCAGTCCCCCCCCCTCCAAAATAAAACGCTGAAATTTTAACAAATTGCTTCAAAAGAATACTAAAGGCGAAATTGAAAAATCGTCCATTCCTTCGATTCAAAATGGACTAAATAAAATGTGGGTAAGTTGTACGTTGGACAAATTAGCGCTTTGGACGAAATAATAATCGACAGATTAAATTGGACTAATTTACATTAGACGATCTTTTTCTGGACAAAACGTGTATTGGACGAATTGGGAATTGGAAGGAATCTCTTGGAACCTCTTCATGATCATTGCTTCTAGACCTGGGGCAAAAATACCCATGTGATGCGATCTCTTTTCAAACTGGAATACTGTATCGTTAAACTCCGATTTTCAATGTGGGTTGGAAATTATGGCAATGCAACACTCGTCGCCCTTTTCGCGTACTTTTGCCACAATTGTCAAGCACTTTTCCAAATGTCCAGGCAGTGCGGGGGTTGGGAGTAAGTCGTGGAGTTCATGCGGCGCGGCGGGGAGGGTCGTTGTCATGGTTCGAAAAAGAAGCTCGCAGAAGACTGGCGATTGATTCGGGGTCTCGTTCTGGCTCACGCGGGGGTTGCACAATGGGTTTCGCGATCGGGTGAGGGTGTTGGGGGGGGGGGCTGTTTGACTCAATTGGGGTTGCCGCCGTCTTCTTGGTGTCTGTCACCTCGTTTTCCACTTCTAAATCTGGGGGTGGGTCGAGAAGGGGGGGTCGTAACAAGGAGGCAAACATTAGGTGTCATTCATTGTTTTGGAGACAAGACTTTATACCGATGCAGGTTTGTTTTCATACTTGCTTATTAAAGCTTGCGACGCTTTCTCGTAATTAGACGCTGTGAAATTAATGACACAAATTAAATCGGCTGCTTTATCGGTCAAGGATGCTTTCAAATAATGAAACTTCAAAATTTTAGGTATTTTTTAGTTTTAATGTATGAGAGAATTGAACATGTGATGGAACGACGGCCAAAGTTCCACATTTCCGGAAAAAAATTGGTAGTTCCGGAGGTTTTAAATGAGGCGTCGTAATATGGTTCAGCTCATCAGTTTGGAATATGTTTGGTGAGTTTCGAAGAAACGATTTTGTGTCTTGCATCAGTTCATAAAAGTTTTCTCAAAAGCTGCTTCCACTTCAGATTTTTCAGTTGCGGTAGAGTCAATCGCCTGAAGTTCGTGAACCAATTTTAAGTATTCTGGCAACACTTCCAACGACCCGAAGCCGTTTAACCGTGTAGGTGGTTTATTAAACTTTATATCACGTCGAGGTCACCATTTTGTTACGTAAATAATTAGTAACAATAGTTGAATTAGTGATTTATATTTTATTTAATCACATTTTAATAATATTTACTTACGATTGTAATCAATCAATGATATATTAAGAAAAAAGAAGGATCTTTTCTTCACTGGGGAAGAGTGAAAACTATATAGGATTAATAATGCTTTTTCATAGACGTTGCCATAGAAAGAGTTTTTGTAGGAGGATAGTGAAAACATATAATAAAGGAAATAAGCGGGAAAAGTGCTTGACAACAATAATACGGTAAATTGACTTTGTCGTAAAATTCTGCGAAAATAATGGTGCGCGAATGAAAAAGTTTCTATTTCCGCCCGTTCACTCGGGATATCACTTTCATTGTGAACAACTCGCACTTAACTGCACTTACACTATTTTCACCGACATACTACTACTTATGCAATGTTTACTACGATGTTTATGTAAACATCATCGTAACCACAAAATACGTGTTGGAATTTTTATTTAAATGCGTAGTATTTAGGCTGCATTTTTTCCATAGTATTTTCTGGTGTACCAAAGATTACAAAATAACTCAAGACTTTTTTGTATTTATGTAGGAATATCAATGATCAGTGTTTGTTTGCCATGTTGATGTTTACACGCGATGGTTCCGTCTGTGTCGTTGTTTGTGAGTGAAAATATTGTACACAATTAGTGTAGCGCAGGTTGTTTTAAATGGATGTGATTTCATGAGTTAATGAATCGTGAAAGTTTTTAATGTACGCATCGTTATCTTCATGGAATTTGGCCTTAAAAATTGTGTCATATCCTTGTAGCAAAGGTGTGCCAGTTAATATTAAAGTCCTTTCCTCGTTATCGTCCAAAATTAAAATTGAAAACTATAATATCCGGTTATTGCCTAGACTTCTTTCTTTTTCTTTATAATCCCAAGTTTCTAAATAAAAGAATGCATGAAAACTAATTATCTTCAAAGCTTTAATAATCCGCTGACGCAATAAGTATTCTGCAAGGAGTTTATCCCCAGTTTTGCAGAAAAGTGCAATTAACGCTTGCTTCCTGAAGTTTCTGTGATCTACAACATCTCGAGGCATGGCAAGCGTCTTTGTAACATCAGTCACGTTAATTAAAATTGAGTTGGTAGCCCGTTCGATTTTTTAAGATGGAAAAATCTTATAATGTTTATTCCATATTTTATAACAAACCGTGGTTTTATTCTTCCTCCTTAGAGGTGACTAATATAATAACTTCAGAAAGCTTCCCAAGTTGAAGAGATTCAGTTCCACATCATCGACTCCTGATAAGCGAGCAAAGCTCAAATTTATGCGCGCTATTTCTTTCATGCCCCCCTCCCATCAAAATGGCACTACTGTCTTTGATGAAATTTTGCAGTCGGCTTTGCTAAGCAAAGCAAAGCAAATTTTGTTAAGATCTTACCAAAATTAATGTAAACATGACACCTACCACCTTTGTAAATCAGTAGTTGAATAATCAAGGTTTTATTATCAGCTTGATCCGTTCGAATATTCTCCATGCATTTCCAGACATTAGCATGATCATGATGAGTGACTATGGACTTTTGAAACTTCGAATGCCGACCCTCGATAGAATTGGTGGTTCTCAGAATTCTAGTGACCCAGTTTTCTACGAGCTCAAAGACATTCCAGACTGGGGTTGGAATTCATTTCTGAATTTATTCATCATGGACATAAGGTATATTGGACGTAAATGTATTGAACATTGGACATACGTTTTTTGGAAAATGTATAAATTGGACATTTGTTTTATGGACATTAAAAAAGCTGGTCATTTTAGAAATAGGACAGTGTGAACGTACGACATTCCGTCACAGGACATATCATCCTGGAACCATATGTATACAGGGTGTCCGAGAAATGAGTTCACACTTTTGCTGTGAGCGCCTGGTTGATTGTAAAAATCTGAAAAATTCAGGAATAATCTATGACCCCTAAGCGACTTCAGAGAAAATATCGGGGGGCTCTCACCCCCCTTAAGGGGGGGCGTAGGCCCCAAAATGTACCCCGTGTTGCCAATATATCGCATATTTCAAATGGCAGGGGGTATTTTTTATTTCATCATTCAAAAGAGCTCAAAAAACTGAGTAATTTCGTTTTTTCAGATTTTCGGTAGCCCCTCTCAAAACAAAATGGCGGCCAAATAGCTACCCCATACTTTAGAGGCCCACAACTTCAGTTTGAATCAATATTTCTTCAAAAACTAAAATTTTTCTGAATCCTCAGATCGTCCTCTTTCCAATGATGTGCCACACTTTATCATTTGGTGGAAAAAAAATGGGGCGCGGAGCCCCCCCAAAAATTTTTGAGTTTGGGGGGCTGTAGCTCAAAAAAGTCAAATGTAAAGGGGGGTCGTGTTGTACATCAATCGAAAGGTCTTAAAAAAAGGAAGAATTTGGCGCAAACCCGAAGTCGCTACAATGCGTCTATTCAAAATGGCGGCCATTTAACCATTTGGGGGTGGGGGACCGTCCCCCCCAAATAAAATCCCTCCATCGAGTGATACACCAATCGAAAGGTCTTGGAAAGAGAAAGAGAATGGCGCAAACCGGACGTCAATACGATGCTTGCATCCAAAATGGCGGACGGTCAAAGTTTTTTGGCTTATGACCCTGCAGGCCTATAGCCAAAAAACTTTCACCGGCTGCCATTTTGGATGCAAGCATCGTTTTGACGTCCGGTTTGCGCCATTCTCTTTCTCTTTCCAAGACCTTTCGATTGGTGTATCACTCGATGGAGGGATTTTATTTGGGGGGGACGGTCCCCCACCCCCAAATGGTTAAATGGCCGCCATTTTGAATAGATGCATCGTACCGACTTCGGGTTTGCGCCAAATTATTCCTTTTTTTAAGACCTTTCGATTGATGTATAACACGACCCCCCTTTACATTTGACTTTTTTGAGCTACAGCCCCCCAAACTCAAAAATTTTTGGGGGGGCTCCGCGCCCCATTTTTTTTCCACCAAATGATAAAGTGTGGCACATCATTGGAAAGAGGACGATCTGAGGATTCAGAAAAATTTTAGTTTTTGAAGAAATATTGATTCAAACTGAAGTTGTGGGCCTCTAAAGTATGGGGTAGCTATTTGGCCGCCATTTTGTTTTGAGAGGGGCTACCGAAAATCTGAAAAAACGAAATTACTCAGTTTTTTGAGCTCTTTTGAATGATGAAATAAAAAATACCCCCTGCCATTTGAAATATGCGATATATTGGCAACACGGGGTACATTTTGGGGCCTACGCCCCCCCTTAAGGGGGGTGGGAGCCCCCCGATATTTTCTCTGAAGTCGCTTAGGGGTCATAGATTATTCCTGAATTTTTCAGATTTTTACAATCAACCAGGCGCTCACAGCAAAAGTGTGAACTCATTTCTCGGACACCCTGTATATGCAGCACAAGGCAAGCTTTTGTGATGTTAACTAATAGCTGCAATGATATATAATAATCTTTTGCAGTCATGAATTTTGTAATTGTTTCAATCTTATCGGTATGCCGGGTCATATCACGGCTATAGCGTTCAGAAAAAAATACATTTAAAAGCGTTAATGGAGAATATTAAAATAAATGTTTGGTATTTTCTCGATGGTCCATAGTTTTCATGGATAACAGTAAATAAAACAGAAAGAAATGAGTTTGGTTAAGAAATATTACCTGTCATCAATTATATCAAAAGTTGTTTTGACAATGAAGGAAACCAGCAGCAAACAATATAGACTTCGGTGTATGTAAATAACTTTTTCGCTCGAAATTAAAAGAAGAATAACAATACATTGTTTCTTTAGACGATCTTAATAATTTTAGATGCCACTGTAAAGGATGACACGGAGCGACTAAGTTCAAAACCTATCGGTCTAAAAAAAATTCGAACCTGAAGTATGACATCACCTGTTTTTGTTTTCTTGATTTGTTTTTTTTTTTTTTTTTTTTTGTTTTTTTTTTTTTGTTTTTTTTTTGTTTTTTTTTTTTTTTAACTGAAACAGTAAATAAATAAACGAAAGGTTTGGTAACTTGATAGGTATAAAATTTGAAACTTTGTTCCTCTGGTCTTATCAAAGATTAGTTGCCTCGATTGATTTGATCGTTGGTTTCATGGCCTCAAAAGATGCAGCTATTGTGTCACAGACCAAAACCACTCGACCATGAAGACTGGAGAGTTGACGCAAAGATCCGCTCTCTCTTTTAGAGTTGGAATAGATTCGTGCCGGGACTCCACACGACAAATCAGGTTATCAGAATTCGACGTAACCATATCATCCGTAATGCAAATTGTATCACCCGGCTATCGAAAGCGCTAGGGCTAGGGGGAGGTAAGTGCGGGAGGTTTTTGTGTTTACTCGTCTAAATTGTGGCCGCGCGCGTTGAGGGAAGTCGAGCCGAGATTCTGAAGGGGCCGGGGCTTGGTTTCGAGAGTTGATGTTTACCGAGTTGCGTGAATAAGCATAATCACGGTTCCAGTCGGTCGACCTCCGAAACCGCTCAGGAAAGCAGAGAGCAGCCGCGCCTAACCTGTATTTAGTTGATTTTATCGAAGACAGTATAAACGCTTGGAAACAAACATCACCAGTGACTAGCCCGGCTGTAGTTGAGAGGTTTGAGGTTTGAGGTCCCTTCCTTGGAAACTTCTCGTATCACCAAGGAGTGCTGCAATTGTGGACAAATAATTCCAATTGATCGAAGGGAAATTGGCTCGCCAGTCAAACTAGTAGTCATTCAATACATACTAAAGTGTCTCTTGCGGCTCGTTTCGAAGAATTGATTTTACAGTGTGGCGCGTTTCAATCATTGGAGCTGGTTGTTTGAAGAGGGGTGGGTCTTGACCACTTATGAATATCAATAGTAGATGCTGTTCTAAAAATATAAAAAGGGGCCCCCTAAACTTGACTTTCCTTTTCGCAAGGGATAAAAATGTTCTGCTAAATATGGCCTCATTATGAAATTGAAGTTCCCGAAAAGAAATTCTGGGAATTCTGGCACTATTTTACTAGATATAAATCTGATTAAATACGCCACTTTTGTAACCAACTCTACTTTAAAAGACCAGAATTATCATCGGAAGTGCCAACATTTCTTTTCGATACTTTTTTCTTTTTTCATCATTTCTTTCATTTTATTGGAAGTTAGGTCTGTTTTAGTACAACACGTTTCTCCGTATGAGCCCCCACAACTAATCTACATATGCTGGGCTCTGTCGATCACACAATTACAACTTGTAGACTAGGCAGCAAACTTATTTTGCTGACAGCAGTTCAAATGAGGTCTGTAAGAAGAGATCAGTTATACTTTTAGTTCGTAGGCGGTGATAGTAAATTTGACGATCAAACCTTTTGTGTCTTCATATCTTGTTGGAATCATATTTATTTCAGCAGCTATCCCTGTTGAGACATTATCACACACGAATTAGAAAAATTGATTAAAAGAGCTTGTAAATCATTTATTGGTAATTGTTGTTAATTTATTTCAATGTTTCTTCTTCTTGTGCGTTGCTAGACTTTCTGAATTCACGTAAGTTGTCACAAAAAAAAGTAAGTACAAGAAATGAATTAACTGACTGATTGTACTTACCTACTCCCCAGTTTTTGCCAGAATTACTTGCGAGTGCTGAATTTTGAGTTCGAGTAATCTTATCCAGTATTTGGCTTTTTAGGTTGGGTTCTAGTTTAACGTAGAGTAATCGGATTTTCATTATTTAGTAGTAATATTTAATGTTGTCTTTCACTGTTATGTATTCGAAAATTTCTCTCGGAATTCGGAAGAGATATTTGTAGATTGATTCTACATTGTGAATGCGCTCGACTTAAGCGAGGAGCTTCGCTATGTGTAACATACAATGATATTTCAGTGCGTACGAGTAATTTTTACGTAAACAAATTATACATATTTCCTCAGAATCCATTTGCAGATTAACAAAATTACTGAAGTGGACATGCGGCCGCCGAATATGATTATAGCTTCGTTGTCGCAACCAGTATATGCGCGCGACTTACCAAAGCTGCCGTTTCGTGTATATTTAATGGTATTGTTCAATTCACCTATGACTCCACCGGTTGAGAAAAGATTACATATAGCTCACTTTGGGTAATGACTGTCATGCAAGAAACTACTCTCATTGTTATCTTTTCTCAATCGGTGCAATCGCAGTTAAATTATTAAAATCTCCGCAAGTTTTCTTTATAGTCATCGACGACTCCACCGGTGGAGAAAAGATTATTACAGATGCGAATATTTTCGTCCATTACAGTCTTACTCTGAACTGAACAATGCACAATCTTTTCTTAATCGGTGGAATCATCGGTGAATTAAAAATGCCATTAAATATACACGAACGCGGCAGCTGTGAGACTTACAGCCCCACTCTTTTTCCCTCTTTTTATGAAAGTCGCCCACCAACATATTGCAAACGCAATTTATTTGGGCTCTCTAAAGAGTTTTAGGTCAGTACGTCTACAGTAATATGGACTATGGAGAAAATTTCGTAAAATATGTCTACAAAAAATTTCTGCTTGGAAAATAATAAATATTATTGGATACAAGTAAGGTAAGTGACCCAAAGGTGGCCATACCTATGCTTGGGGCCAATATGCACATATGAGGCATGAGAGATAAAAAAAACTAAATATGTCAATTTACTATTTAGACAGTTGGTCATCATATGTTAATTTCATTTTTTTAAAATTTGCTTGTTTTTGAGGTTTTTTTTTGCGTTTGAAAAAAAGTAGAGTTTTGACATCGCGCAAAACATGCACCTAAGGTGGCCACCCCTCATATTTTTGATGCACCTAAAGGTGTACACCCCCTTTTAAATTTCATTAATAAGTATTCAAATGCTAATTTATCGTTCAAAAACGGAATCTAAACTCTAGTTACACCAAAAATTATAATGATTTATGATGAATTGAAAGTCAAAGATGGACTCGATTTAAGGACTTAGCTTTTACGATTGTTTACTACCGTGAAAATTAGCTGAAGACCTACAAAAATGGACGTTGCACTGTTTCGCGCCGACTGAATCGCCCGATGCTCTTGATTTTTGGAGTGGGGGAAGCTATAGCATCCTGCTACTCAGCTTTAACGCCATCTATCGTTAATTCATGTAATTAATTGGAAACAGCAAGGGTGGGCCACCTTAATAGCCGGGCCACCTTTGGGTCACCTACCTTAAATAATAATAGGATACATGATACTTGGGTAATTAATTACAGTTTAATTAAAGTAAAAAAGGCCCAAAATAAGTAAAAAGCCCCCTCAAAATCACAGGATACTGGGATAATTACTTACGATTTAATTAAAGAAAAAAGAGAGATCAAAAATAAGTAAAAAGCCCGTTCAATTTCAATGGATACAGGGATCAATGATTAATTAGTTAGTTTCGATTCAATTAAGTAAGGAAAAGCTCCAAGAAAAGCATAAAGTGGAATAAAAATATTACCTGATCTGAAGGTGCGGGATTTAGAAGTTGGACCATTTACTCTTTGGTACCGTATGTTCTTTAAATTTTAGGTTCATTCGATGACTCGGCCGCTGAAAAGGATATGAAAGGAATACAGCATTAGTAAGATACGATTTAATGGTAGAAGAAAGAGACCAAAAATAAGTAAATTGTATTATTAGTATAATATTATTGGATAAGTAAATCGGGTAATTAAATGCCCAATTAATACTTTGTGTCCACAAAATAACTGTTCCCCGTTTATTAAAGCCTCCTCCCTCAATATTCCCACGTTCTTTGATAAAATCGTCAGCTAATTTTACAATAATGTCTACAGTTTTGGGTTAGAAATGGATACGTGGAATAAATTGTTGTATGAATATTTTCTTTCCTTCATTAAAGGATATGGTGTACGTACTCGAACTGGAAATTTCAAAGTTTCCCAAAATTTGTCTTTTTCACAATTTTGTTTGGTTATTACGCCACTGTAATTAAACGATACATTTTAAAGACAGCAGTTCATCACATAAATCTGATTAATTAAAGTAGAAATTGTAAGATTAAATTTACTGATGATGAGCAATTATAAAATTTTGTGAGATCTCTGGGTATAGGACTACTCAGAAAAAAATGTGGGAGTCCTAAACTATTTTCCTTCATGCCGGAATTTTTGCTCAAAATCGAAAAATTTTTACTGATTTTTGCCGAAAGTTTCGACCTATTTAAAGGCATATTCTTGAAGTGCGAGAAAACTAGACCAAAATTAAAATATGGCTCATTTCTTGAGCTAAAATTTCGTTTTTTCAAAAGCCTAAAGCTCTTTTACGAAGAAAGTTATGCAAGTTATCGTGAGCCCCTATTTTGTTCAAATTTAGAGGGGAGCTTGGCGTAAAAATGACGGCCACAGGAAAAAGGGGGTCTCCTCAAAATTTGAAAAAAAAGTGTTTCTTGTCCTATCCATGCGTAAAAAAACCGAATACCAAAATTTGGAAGTTCTCTGAGATGGCCTAGCAACATCATTGGTCGATCCCACGTTGAATGGCCCTTAATTTTGCAGTCAGTATTTTTGCAATTTTGCGATTTTTTTTTCATCAGCAGTTCACATTTTTTGTCCGACTTCGACAAAATTAACGAATTAAAACGCAATTAAAAACACGACGAAAAAGTAAAAGATTGCAAAATGCGCTTTGTATGAGTTTGGGATGAAATTTAGAGGCAAGTTTCCCAGTGTTACGAAGGCCCGCAGAGTTCACCGTACTTACGTTGAAGAGGACGTAAAAATAAATGACACAATGCTAAGCCTTCTGACTGAGACTGCACGAGAATAAAAATCCATAGATTCCAAAGATGTGCGCTGATGATTACAATAGAATATGCCAAGGATCCTCAACGACCACCCACCCTACCTCCCCCTTGAGGTGCCCTTATAATTGTAGTTGAAAGCATCCTTGATTCGTGATCAGTGTTGTCAAATTTGGTGGGAAATTTAAAATTTTGACGCTGAGTTGTACACAGGAAAGTGCGTATAATTATTCGCGAAACGGCAGCTCCGTTCGTGAGTGCTGATACCAAAAGGGGTGCGATAGCGTGGTGCGTGACCAAGCAGGTCTTTTCATCAGATCTCCGAACCAGCTAGCTTCATTTGAGTTCGTTTCAGAATTGGAGACGTGGCTTCCCGATAATCTTTGGCGAATTTTCAATTTTCATTCGTTCAAATGAAAGAAAAAACTTGCCCGAAACTTTGGCCTTCTAATTTTAAAGTGTTCTTCAATGAAAATCCAACCCTTAATTATTTTAACATTTATTTATATTACATGATTAGAGAAATGAAGTTCGAAAATTCCAAAGATCATCGGTCTACAGATGCGCGTACTCTTTTGAAACGACCACTACCCCTTTGTTTTGTTGTTGTTGTTGTTTTTTTGTTTTGTTTTTGTTTTGTTTTTTGTTTTTTTTTTTTTTTTAAATCTTCTGGGATGCAAGTCATGTATGTTTCTGTCGTTCCAAAGCTATTACAC
Organism: Trialeurodes vaporariorum; assembly: GCA_011764245.1. Taxonomy (NCBI): domain Eukaryota; kingdom Metazoa; phylum Arthropoda; class Insecta; order Hemiptera; family Aleyrodidae; genus Trialeurodes; species Trialeurodes vaporariorum. Next base: position 55,168,401 of record VMOF01000111.1, on the reverse strand, counting down.
TCCGTTGTTTCTTATTTGAAGTAATTTACTTACTCGGCGTAATTTTTGCAGCTAGTTGATTGGGAGGTAGCGTATTTTTGAGAAGCACAACTTTTCCATGATTCCAACGATGATTTGTAAAATTTTGAGATTAAAATACAGGCGATCATCGGAGCCTATTCATTAATATAAATCAACGTTGGTAGAGATTGTGAGGTTTGATTCAAGTCCACGTAAACATTACTTGCTCCAAAATAAACATTTTGTGTCGTGACCGTAGTAAGTTTACTGATATAATATACCGTAAGTACTCGTATTTGTATAATTTTACACATATTATGAAAAAACAAAAACAGTAGGGAATAAATAGGAACAGCTTGCATTAATAAATAGGAAAAACTATAGGCTTATGAAATCCTTGTATATGTGTAAGAGATAATGTGATACTGCGTTTATTTATTCAACTAAAAGATGATAGCGACAATTTTGGTCGACGAGAACTTTTTCGTATCTATGAACACTAGTAATTTTGCGATTTGAGAAGAAGAAACATATAAACCGACGCATGAAATAACTTTTAAAGGTACAGTTATCCCCCTCCAATCGCGAGGGTTGCGTTCTGGAAAAACCCCGCGATTGGCGAATTCACAATTGGCGGGACCTTATGTTCTTATGGGAAACGGGGTTTAGGGGGATAAAAGCATAGTAAGGGCCGATGTGACCGCTCCAGTTAACTGAATGTTATGAAGGCTGTGGTTATTTTTGAACCTATCGAACCAACCTTTACTTTCAACAAAATTCGACTCTTTTGACTTACCTATGCATAGCAGTGGTGGAAACCGAAATTGAATTTATAAACCGGTTCTGAACCGGTTTGCATTACCATATGACATTTTGGTTCAATTACGGTTCGGTTCGACTAGTGGCGCATAAATTCGGTTCCGGTTCTGTTCAACTGCGATGAACCGGTTAAAATTCGGTTTAATTTCGGTTCAATCTATGAACCGTAATTGAACCGAAATTGAATTTTGTCTAAAAAAGTCTAAAATTTTTTCACTTTTTCACTTTTTAATTTTTTTTTTTCATGCTAACTTCCGCGTGATGCTGACCCTAATTGCCTCTGCACGATCCAGGACTTTCAACACCATATTGTGCCGATTAATTCTTTGAGAAGTTTTCAATCCCATTAGTATTGGGTCTATGAGGCTGTGAAAAGCTGGATCTTTCATCAAAGAGAATGGATGACCGTTCGGAATAAGCTGAATGCATGCCTCTATAACAATTTGTAGTGTTATTTTTTCCAGAGTCTCTTTGTTTATTTTTGGCTGGGCTAACCTTACATTTTTTTACTTTTCATTGATTCCTAGGAAACAGTTTTCATGCTAAATAAAATTAATGAAACTGAAAAATTCTTGCGAAAATCTAACAGACTGTTTAATAAGAACAGCTGTTTGAACCCTCAACAACTGTTTCGGTTCAATTTCGGTTCGAGGTTTGACGAACCGAAATTGAACCGTTTACCATTTCGGTTTGAAGTTGTCTCATTTCGGTTTGAAGTTGTCTCATTTCAGTTTGAAGTTGTCTCATTTCGGTTTGAAGTTGTCTCATTTCGGTTTTCGGTTCGATTTCGGTTCGCGGATTCTTCAGAATTTTGGTTTCGGTTCACATCACGGTTCGTGGAAAACGACCGGTTCAATTCGGTTTTCGGTCACGGTTCAATTACGGTTTCCATCACTGACACAGAAGTGGTCGGGTCAAACAGCTTCGATGATTTTCCTTGAATAAGGTATGTTCACGGAAATCCGCTTCTGATTTCATTCCTGCAGCCATACGATCAACCCTTAATTTCTTCATTTTTCAATGCGCATATGTCTTGGAACGAGGGTTTTTTGCAAGGAGATCGATGTGCCGGACTTGGCAAGAACCTCATTATGGTAGTCACCTTGTTAGCTTTACATCTCAGTTTTATTTTGGAAGGAGCTTAACACAGCAAGCCCAGTTTAAGAGGCTTCGCTTAACTTCTCATCTAGGTTGGCGGAGAGTTAGGGCATTATTTGGTAGAATCCAAGCAGTTAGGCCTTGAATTTGTTATTTTTCCTGAGAATTTTAGCAGTTGGAAATAACTACACTACCATCCTGCGCAACACAGCTCGGGCTTAAACCTTCTCATACGTCCAAGCGCTACGTTTTATTTGGCGTTCAATTAATCGCATTTTTCAACTCACCGATGATTCCACCGGTTGAGAAAAGATTATACTGTTCGATTCAATGTATGACTGACATGCATGAAAACACTCTGATCTGTAATCTTTTCTGAATCGGTGGAAACTCCGTTACAATTATTTTAAATATCTGCAAGTTTTTGAAAGTCTTTGACGACTCCACCTATTGAGAAAATATTACAGATCAGAGTATATTTGTTTATTTCAGTCATACATTGGACTGAACTGTGTAACCTTCTCTCAACCGGTGAACTCATCGGTGAGTTGAAAAATGCGATTAATAATACGCAAAACCGCAGCTCTATTCAGCAGAAGGAGCTGGGGCAGGGCCTTTTGCCCGGCGTAAATTTACACCCATTACAATCGTTGATTTAAAGTGAGTAGTTTTCCGGGTGTCGTAAACCAGGTCGTAAATCAACTCGATTCGGCCCATGGGTCTCTAAATTTCTCTTTTACCGAAGACTCTTGTGTTTGCCTCAGAAAATGTTTCCAATTCACCTTCTACCACGCGTTTGGGTGGGTGAACTAGCGCATCTCCTGAGCGCAGTTGCCGGTTTCAGCGTTGCCGTATTTTCGGTTAAAAGAAGCATATTTCACATTCATTCTTATGGGAAATACACGGCCAAAAGCTGTACTTACATCGGGCAACTCCAGCTAAATGCGAACGAAAATTGACAAAGGAAGAGTGTCAGTAGGCCGAATTTTAACACGTTCCTCGACTTTCCTCGAGATTAGCTTCACTTGAAAAGTTCCATTTGAAATAAATGGAGGATGAAAAAAGAATGAGGATCAACTGGATGAATTTTTAGGGATAGAGAGGTAAATGAGGAAGTGTGAAAAAGAGAACTATGAAACTGATAGAATACACTGAGAAAAGGTTAAATTGATAGAAATGAAATGGAATTATTTCCAGGAACTTAGTAACCATGATAAAAATCTATTATGGACGTTATTCACACAGGTTCGGTCTGTTTGCCTCATATTTTTTAACCTTTAAATTTTTTAAAAAAAAAAAATTGTGACAAATACATTTGAAATTGCGGTTATAAACGAAAGTGCAAGTGTTTAAGAGTGGCTTTCTGAACACAGAAATCGCTAAAACTGTTTCTTCTGGAAGGATTTGCACGATAAAGAAACCGACACATAATAGAAACAAGCTAAATTTTCTCAACTGCACTGAGAGAATTATTTTTTTAATCCAAGGTGTATTTCGTTTGTCTGAAAGAAACTGCACCGTGAAATATTGACTAAGGGGAAATTCCTTTAACCCAAGAAAAATGTCTGCTGCTACAAGTAAAATATTCCTTGTTGTGACGGTGATTCTCCTTCATGGAACAGAACTTGACTTCGTGCAAGGAAAATTGTCACAAGTAAACGTGTCTCCTTGTTTTTGAAGAAGTGATTTCTCTCAGTGAGGATAGTTGTATTGAAATTCTGTGCTCGTGAGAGCCACTCTTAAACACTTGCACTTTCGTTTAAAACCAATGTTCTCTGGATTAATTACAACTTTTGATTTTAGGTTAAAAAAAGTGAGGCAAACAAACCAAATTCAGATCGCCCATGCTGTCACACTTTGAGATAGGACTTAAAACATTTCTCTATCGCTATATTTCGTTGAATCTGAAGGAAATCTCAAGGTCGGTCCTGACTAGCCTGAAGTTCCCCTTCAAATCTCAATATTTGTCATCCTTAATTTTTAATTTAATTTTTAATGTACTTACATCCATTCTACCTTTGTCCAATGTATTCCATCAGTTCCATAGTTCACTATTTCACAGTTTCTCACTTACCTCGTTCTCTTCAAACCTTTCTCCTGTTTTCATCCTGCATGTATTTCAGATGGCATTTTTTAAGTGCAGGTAGTTTCGAGAAAAAGTCAAGGAACCCGTTCAAATTCGGCCCGATGAGGCTATACGTCTGAATTTCGGTCCCGAATAAGGTCAAAATTTAAGATGGACGAGAAATACTCACTGAATGGCACTATCATCAATCAAAAACTCCTTTTCGAAAATATACCAATGGAATTTCCAAAGCTTTTTCAAACTAATATTCGTCTATATGTTACTCTCAACTGAACCATGTTCGTGTTTTTTTTTTTCTGCTCCCGAACAAATCCGTGTATTTTTTCATGATGTTTGTGAATAATTAAATGCAAGTGGAGGGAAGTATGGTCTCCCCCTCCTAGACCTGTCATAATATGCTTGAAACGAGCGGCAAAAAACTGACTAAAGATGGGCCTGGGACAAAACTTGCCTTTGACTGGAATTGGGATATGCCAGAATATGAGGTGTGTGTAGTGGCGTTCAATCCACATTTTTTTGGCTTTTGAACAAACCCTTATCATAGACTTTGGCCATTTTTTTCCCACAAAAACTGGCGCTGCACTCGTTCATTCAAACCCAGTGAAATACCAGTCTGAGGGATTGCACCGTGTGCTTTTAAGATTTCGACCTTTCTCGCGGGTTTAAATGAACAAAATACGATTTGGCCAAATTGCATGCGGCGCGACGCCTCTGCACATCAAAAACAGTTTTATGAAGAAAAAAAGGTGAAAACAACGAAAATATTTATCTGCATAGAAAAAAAAAAAAAAAACTTATTATCAAGACAAAATAAACTGTAGGAAATACCCCACAAACACTTTTTCACATCAAAATTATGAAGTTTTAAAAACCATAAGATGTTAGTATACAGCACAAACACTTGAATCCTGAGCGCAATGCAATGCACAAATCCCAAGTTAACGCTTCATCAGTATAATAAGGAACTTCTCCTTAAAATGTATATTTATCTTAAACTGTAGATATTCTTACTACACGAAGTAAAACTAATTTTGAAAGAAATAAACCAAAAAACTATAGCAATGAAGAGACTGATGTATCACAATGGAATCCATCCTGATACATTTTCTGACCCTCATCATAGACAAGGCGGATTTGAGTTTCCAGAATTTTCAGTTATTTCTATCATCGTCGCCTTGTGGCTGTGCAATAAGCATGCTAATGCTATAATATGATGTCGTATGTCATAAAAAACAAAGAGATGATCCATGAATGAGTGGCAATCGTTGCGTGGTCATCGAAGTGTACCGGTCGGATGAATAATGAATCGGTTATCTGGGGTTGAAGCTGTCTTACTTTCTGAGATATTTATCTTCCACCCGAAATGATACGAATAAACGCAGTTTTGAAGATAGGAATAAAAATATTCATAGCTTTCAATACTGAAAAACGGAAAAAAGGTTGTTAGATATTCTTCATTGCACGATCATGACTCAGTGTTGCCAGATCCAAGGTAAAAAGCCGTATCATTTAACGGCTCATTTTTGAAGGGTTACATCAGTAAAGACGGACCTGTTAGTGATGTATACCTATAGTCTAGGGTGGCCCTTATTTTGGGAAGTTCCGATTTCTTTCGGTCTCACCCCCCAAAGTGGTTCCATTTGGTGAGAAAACAACCTCCAAAAGTTTGAACGCGATAGGAAAAGTCTAAATGGTGCCGCATCGGCCTCAAAGTTGCAGCTTCGGAGCTTCGGATTTTGAATTTTAGCGTTTTCCCGCCATTTCTCGGGCCTTTTTGACGCTGTTCCAGCGCTGCTAGGGCTTTGTAATTTTACATAGTTACACAGTTTTTTGCGTACTTTTAGATCATTTAATTCATTTACAGCTGAAAATCACAAAAATGGGGTTTAAGAGCCTTTAAAGTAGCGGTAAATCACGTTCACGCGGCTCGCGTTGTCGGATCGCGGTGGCGCGTCGCATTTTCCCGCTGTTTCACCGGTCCTTTTCACGCTGTTCCTGTACACCTAGGACTTTATAATTTCATTGATTGACACAACTTTTTGCGTAATTTCATTTCATATAATTACTTCTTACCTGAAAATTTAAGAAGCTGGGTTTATGAGTCTCCAAAGTTGTGAAAAATCAGTTCGCTCTCCGGCACCGTTTTCCATTCCTAAGATCAACATGTTTCACTGAAATGTATTTGGCAATCAAAAATATTTTAGAATTATTTTTGCAGCGTTTGTTTTTTGACATCTGGGTATTTCTTCCTGTACTCACTCACACACTGTAATAAAAATTTGTTTTGGTCCTCATCCTGGGTAAGAATTCCGTGATAATCTTCCATCAATTTAACTCCGCGTTCTGCGACGTCGTTCACCGCTCTCACTTTCATCAAAATCTCCATGTTTTTCTCATAACATACATTTCCTGGCCAGGAGGCTGGATCACGTTGTAAAAATTTGTCGCAAAATTTAAATCTTTTGAAAAAATGTTTGGCGGAAGGTGTACAAAAGTCTGAAATTTCTTTGTGTTTAACGTCCAAGATATTTTGAAATTGAGCTCGTTTTTCTCGCTCGTCGTCTGAAAAGCCTTCTTGTGCTAGGGCTGCGACCATTTTTGTTTTTTCAGCAAGAGGAACATCAGGATCAAAAAATGAAAAAGCAACCGTCTCTGGAGCTAAGTACCAAAGGTGGTTGCGGGATTTTGATACTGCAGCATGCGAGATTACTGGATCTATGTCTTTGTATTCAATTAATTTTTTCATGAATAATTAAATCATGATATGGCGCTTTTATTGCCGAAGGTGCGGTGTACCAAGCTTTGATATACATTTTTACGATGAAGACGCAAAGCTCTGTAATATTCTTTTCTTCTTTTCTCTTCAATTTGAACTCTTTTCTAAATAAGTATATCTTCAGACAGTAGATTCCTTTGGCCATCCAGCGAGCGTGATGGATAGCTCCGGGAGCAGGAATTTTTTGATGACCGTCTGATTGCCCAAGGAATAACTGAGCCAAAATGAGAAATTCTCTGTAGTCATCTCGGGGTTGTTGCTCGGTAAGAGTATCTTTGATAAATTGGAGTATCTGAGATCGCTCATCTGCCCAGAGTGCACTTATTTTTGCATCGTCTATGGAACTTCTAAAATTGGATTTGTTCATTTTGGGCCAAGATTCTCTAAATCGCCTAAATAAGGGAATATCTGGACCTGTAGACGGTGGCGTTTTGCTTTCAAATACACCTCTAAGAACAAGTTCCATAATATGATGACGGCAAGGAATATACAACAAATCTCTTTCCAACTTTTGTTCGAGTAAGACACTTGTTCCATTTAGTCTACCCAAATTCGAGGACGTAGTGTTATAACATAATGCCTCGATTTTTTCGGCCAGATCCCATGCCAAAAGCTCCAAGAAAATTGCATCAGATTGTGCTCGCCCAGTTGCCATCAATTGAAGGTACCCCTAAAATTGGTTCTGTTTCTCCACTCTGAATTATTACCGCAAGGCGACCATCCTTCTCCCCTCAAAGACCACTAAAAAGTTTTCCATCCCAGTGAAGGACAATAGGAAAACTTAATTCTGATTCTGCGCACCGCTCCTTCAATTTTTTCACTCTAGCCTCTCGTAAAGTTCGTCTTGCACGCTAGAAAGTGGATCTATTTATGGCCAAGGACTCCACGTCTTGTCCAAAAGCTTCAGCAGCAGCATGTAAAACATGGACAGCGTCGCGATCACTAATTTTACTTTTGTCCAAGCTGGCGACTAATCTTGGAGTCACTATAGTTTTCCTCCCTCTTGGCACTTTTGGTTTCTCTGAAACTGTGAACGGATTCTCGACGCGTGCTTCATTTATTTCATGCTTACTGGTTTCTGAACCAACTGAGTCAGAATCATCACTCGATGCCTCCAAAATGCCTTGCTCATCTAGCGAAAACAGAAATTGAAATAAGTTAAAATTCGTTGGTAATTTAAAGGATTTCGATAATCATCTCTGATTCCACCGGTCGACGAAAAGACAACAAGGTTAGTTTGATAGACTCTCTGTTTTTCATGGAAGTACTTGAAGCTGTGTAATCTCTTTGTTCGCCTGTGGAATCATCGATGAATATCGGAATCTTCCATATTTCTCACGAGACGGCAACGCTGGGGGGGGGGAGAGAGAAAAAAACTTTGATAGAAATCAGATATGAAGGATTCCAGAAGGTAGATACCTGCTTGTTCGCAAATTTGAAAGCTCCTCTCCGACCGAGCGATGAATTTTTCCTGGCGTTCTTGAACTCTCTTTTCTTTTTCTGCAAGTTTCTTGTCTACTCCATACATACATCCAGGCCACCCTGGTTTCCTTTGATTCAACAGAAAAAGTCTACCCTATTCAATTTCCATGATATCTAACGCGTCAGCGTGAGAAATATCGAAAAGCTTCTGCAGATTCTCCACAAATTCATCCATTCTTTTCCGAACGAGAGAACTAGGTCTTGATGCACTTTTTTGTAGATTCCGTAGATCTCCATGAAGCTGTTCCAACTTTAAAATGCAGTGCTGTTTTTCTCTGACAGGAATTCGAGCTTTATTCCAAAATATTAGGACCTCCTGAATAACCAGCCTCGCACTATCACGTAAACATAGCTTAACCTCTCGTAAATTAAAATACAGAACACTTAAGACGTCTTTATTGGAGGGCAATTTAGAGCCTACAATTTGATGAGAATAATGACCCACCAGGAAAATTTCCGTCTCGTTCCTTAATTTCACTGATTTTGACATTTCGAAAATAAAAATGATTCCGTATGAAACATCACTGAAAAGCAATAATGAAATCTAATAAATTTTAGCGGGAAACTGGAAACGGATGAAGTGAGCGTTTCCAACGTTATACTTATAATGAACAGCTGATCGTGGTTGTTAATTTAAAAATAGCAAGGAAAAACTCCTATTATAATTTCAGTTGAATGATACATACTTTTTTAAGTCAAACGCTAATTGGCAACTCCTGCCCCAAATTTTTACTGTGGCTCTCACAAAGGAAAACGTGAAAACTTGACAAATTGATTCGCTCGCTTGAGATTCGTCACAACTTTGTGGGCACAGAAACCCAACTTCATACATTTTCAGGCATAAACCAATTATATGAGCTAAAAATGAGCAAAGAATAGTGGCGATCACTAAACGTACAAAGCTTTCAGTGTTCAGGAACAGCGTCAGAAGGACCGGTGAAATAGCGGGAAAATGCGTCAATTCGACAACGCGAGCCGTGTAAACATGTATTTTTCGATACTTTAAAAGCTCATAAAACCAGCTTCTTAAATTTTCAGGTAAGAAGTAATTATATGAAATGAAATTACGCAAAAAGTTGTGTCAATCAATGAAATTATAAAGTCCTAGGTGTACAGGAACAGCGTGAAAAGGACCGGTGAAACAGCGGGAAAATGCGACGCGCCACCGCGATCCGACAACGCGAGCCGCGTGAACGTGATTTACCGCTACTTTGAAGGCTCTTAAACCCCATTTTCGTGATTTTCAGCTGAAAATGAATTAAGTGATCTAAAATTACGCAAAATAGTGGGTTACTATGTAAAATTACAAAGCCCTAGCAGCGCTGGAACAGCGTCAAAAAGGCCCGAGAAATGGCGGGAAAACGCTAAAATTCAAAATCCGAAGCTCCGAAGCTGCAACTTTGAGGCCGATGCGGCACCATTTAGACTTTTCCTATCGTGTTCAAACTTTTTGAGGGTTGTTTTCTCACCTGGAACCACTTTGGGGGGTGAGACCGAAAGAAATCGGAACTTCCCAAAATAAGGGCCACCTACAGTGTAGGTCCTACACATTGCACTTGTTAAAAACTGTTCTTTACGAAGGTATCGTATTCTCTTCGTTGAGCCACAGTTTTTTCGTCAAATGAGCCAGTTTCATAAATGAGGGTCCGCATTTGATGTTCTGGATGGTGAGCGTCACAAAGCTTCTACAAGTATTTGTTAACTCACTCAATGTCAAATCACAAGACTCGGTTTTTTTTTTTTTTTTTTTTTTTTTTTTTTTTTTTTATCGTTGTCAAAGAACAAACTGTCAGAAATCGATGGATCAAATAATATTCAAAACGACAGAGATTCATCGTAAAAGTAAATTAAATGAAAGTAATCCCTAAGAGACGTAACAAAAATTAATTAAGATTTGATAACTTTTTTAATCCCTTGATGGGGAGAAAGGACACGTGAAAATGAAACAATGAAAATGATGATTTTGTTTTTGTTTTTTTTCAAATCGTGCTCATTTTATGGATTAAATTTTCAATTCGCCCCACTTATTGAATGAAAATTTGAGTTGAACTGAAAAGTAAGGCGTGGCCAGAAATACTGGATTAATGACACGTGCATGAGATCCCTTCTTTGCACATGTAGGTTAAAACCAGGAAGTGCGGGTATGGAGGTATGGACCTAATCCTATTCTTGATATGGTGTTTTGATTCGTAACGCCCTCGTATTTGTATCACGGAGAACAATTTACATTTAAGTCTGCTAGAGTTACATTTACCTAATCATTACGCAGAAATAGTTCTGGGGTTTGAAAATACGCATATTTTGAATATCACCAGAATTCTCGTTAAGGATATAATAATTACATTTTAGTATAACGTAGAAGTAATTCTGGTAGCCCCAGCCATAAATTTTTCTCTGTTTGAGTATTTATACTATACGTATTTACATACGAATGAGTAAGGAAAGGCAGTGTTGTTCGAACGTATTGGATCCTCACAAATACCAATTCAAAAGAGCATTTATATTTTAGATATATTTTGAAGTAAGTACAGCTCAATTCAAGAATGGATGCTATTTTGTTCCATACCCCCTAGCACCCTGCTTCTCTATATCCTTTGACGGGATATCTACCTAGTGGTCTAAAAAACGCATATCTTTCCGGTATTTTAATCTGTGTATCGATTTCTTGTGATTTGCCAAATTACCATTCCATTAGCTGACGATTCGAAATAAGGCAATTCTCGTTGCTAACTGGAGCATTAGGTATTTGCAGATACATTTTTTGTGCCACTCAAATTTAAGTTTTTTTCCACCGATAAGATTTTCGCTGAACAAATTGTATCCATTCTGCTTCCAATTCACAAACCTATACAGATACGTACTGACGTGTAGTATAGTGCAATAATTTCCAACTTGTCAGTGTTGAGGTCAACATCTTGGGTTTTTCCAACAGTGTCAAACAAACTATGTCAAGCTCTCTCGGCTAACCTAGTGAACCTAAAATATGGGCGACTGGGCGTGGTCACGTGTTGTCTTACTATTTACCCATCTCTATCAAATTCAAGTATGTGGTTGAAACTAAGCACTCATCATTCATTAATACCAATTCGTCTCTACCTGTTAAAAGTCACAATTTTTATTACTCTTGTAATTATTTTGAACGACAATTTTTAGGATAGCTAGGAGTTTTCTTTTTCGTTTTTTTTCCTCCTTACTTTACGCACGAAGGATTCGAAAGGCGAGGTGAAACGTGGGATGAATGAAATCACCAAAGAGACTTTAAATCATTCGTTGAAGAATGGGGTCACGTGTTTATCGTAGACTATAAAGCTGCCTTTATTCCTCAATATGAAGCTCTTTGAGTGACTTTCCCCCTCGCCTTTCATCAAAATAAATCTGTTAAAACTCAACGGGGGTTCTTTCAGACTCGTCCATATACTCTTCGTTTTTAAGATGGCTGTACTCATATTTTCACTCAAGTACTACGTACTCGTATTTATTTCATTAAAAATAATAATAATGAAAAATTGAACGGAATCCAAGCTGAGATGCAATGGGGCAGTTGCAAGGGTCTGAAATGTTGTGTTTTTTACATAGAAAATAATAGTACTTGATAAGCTGAGAACAATGGTGCCTTTGGTTTTTTCCAAAGTGTCTTGATTTTGGAGATAAACACGTGTAAAGTTGCAAAAATTCGTGTGTGTAGTGACGTCACTACGCGGAATTCCCATTTAAAACAATGTATTTTGGGCCAAAATATCATCTCCGATACAATGGGGCTTAATTAGAAACCAAAGTCATCTTTGTTCTCAGCTCATAAAATACTTCTGTTTTCTTCATAAAAAACACAACATTTCAGACCCTTGCAACTGCCCCATTTATACAAATAGATATAGAATCTTTTATTTCTCAAATCTAAGCCAGGTAAAATTTTTTGCCCGTTATTTGATTTGGTTATTTTAGATGTTAGTGATTCTCAAACATTTTATTGAAAACGAATTCAACGTGGTTTTTGGCGCCCAATAAGGTAAAGACGCGACGCCGATTCAGATGATATTCAGATAAAGTGAAATTATAGTTTGTAACCAAAGAAACAGGTGGCAGTAAGCGCTGTGTGTTAATCTCACGAGATTATACGAGGGGCGTTCAATAAGTAAGTTCATGAAAATTTTCCGAAGTCAATAAACTTTACCTTGAAGTCTTCTTTGGAATATACTGAATCCAGAAATCAAAAGTTCAAAACAATCGGACAAAAATTGACCTCGTACGGGCCGCGGATGCACGCAGCGGCTTTGGTTAGGGTGATTCTTATTTTTTAGGATTCCAAAATTTTTTTGCGAACGCTCGATTTTTTGTTCTTTGTGGTTCAAAAAATTGACACATATCAAGAATTTTGAAAAAAAGTAATTTTAAATGGACGCTCAACCGCAAAAAGGGCGTAAGTACCAAATATGAATTTTTGGACGTTCTAATAGTCAATTATGGTGCAGAATAGCCTTTTTTGAACCTAAAGGCCTGTATAATTCTCATTATTTTAGGCATATCTGCAATTCTAAGGCCACAAAAGTCCATTTTATGATATGCGTTAAATGCTCTCGCCGCGCTTCGCCCGTTTGCGCAGCATATCACCGGTCACGGTTTGCTTCAACAACAGTTAAATGGAAAATCGCTGGACCTCTCGAATCTTTTCGAGAGCTTAAAGTAGGGTATGAATGGAGTCATTTTTAAGGTCCAATTGGTAATATGTTCCTCGAGCTCCTCGAAAAAAAAAAATGATTTTCAAGTTTTCTTAGGAAAATCCCGGCACATAAAAAAATCGGTAAATTTTTTATTTTTTCAACCCCAATCTTGTGATACCTCATTTGAAAAGGCATTACATTCTAAAACTTTTGTCGCAAACCGGAGGTCGATATCGATTTTAGTTTCCGACGCATATCGAAGGTCAAAGTTCGATTTGGACCCATTTTCAAAAAAATCATTTCTCCTCTTTGAGAAGTCGGATTTTAAAAAAACCAAGTCTCTAAAATACTCTCAATAGCAAGGAAAAATTCCAGGAAAAATGCAGCTTTAACGAAAAATTTGTCGAAATTTGGTTACATAGCCCCCTAACAATGTCAACGTTCTTGCCTATCTCCCTCAGGGGGACTATCTGAAAGGTTCTAAGCGACGGCCCGCATCTAGCGATATATCGCATTTTTTTCTGGAAGAGGCTTGCGATTTAGCGTTTTTTAGAGACTTAAAAAGTATTTTAAAATCCGACTTCTCAAAGAAGAGAAATGATTTTTTTGAAAATGGGTCCAAATCGAACTTTGACCTTCGATATATCGAAAACGAAAAACGATATCGACCAAAGTCTTAGAATGTATTGCCCTTTCAAACGATGTATCACAAGATAGGGGTTGAAAAAATAAAAAAATTTACCGATTTTTTGTTTGCCCTGGATTTCCCTAAAAAACTTGATAATCAATTTTTTTTTCGAGGAGCTCGAGGAACATATTGCCAATTTGGCCTTAAATGGCTTAAAACGTTTGATGAGTACCTAATGAAACGCTTCTTGAGAGACTTTATGTACGATATTACATGTTTCTAATTAGTCCAAGATTCATACGCTGTCATAATGTGATTGCAGTATAGGAACCAAAGGAAAGGAAATCTAATTTAAAATGATCCGTTTCAAACGCATGCAGAATTAATCCTAGAGTCTACCCTTTGCTTTTGTTATCGTACCAAACTAAGTCTGGCGTAGGGTTTGAGATGCAAATTTAGTGACGGGAATACAAGAAAAGGGCGTTTCATGAAAATGCCTGAGAAACTGTTCGCACGGAATTTTAGACAGTGCTCAGGGTAAGTTGCGTATATTTTTAGATCCTCCAAAAACAATTTGTTTTGCTCAATGTTTTCCTCGTCGTTTTCGCCAGAAACAAAAATGAACTGCTTTATACTGAAAAGCTACATGAATCTCCTTCAGTAGTAGTACATGTATTTTTACATGTATTTTTTTACATTTTTTACATTTTCTTTTTTTTTTTTACATGTACATGTATTTATTCGCAGAGAAATTGTAACCTCCTCGACTTTCCCCCAAACTTTCTGATAATTTTCTCAATGAGAAAGCTTTTTTGCGAGGCCACAAAAGCTTGATAAAAAATTGACAAAATTTTCAAAAATGGTAATTTGACTCGTAACTGAAAGTGTAATAAGTAGTTCGGTTATGAGAATAATTTCCTCGGAAACATAGGTGCTCGACAAATGTTCATCTGTTTCAAATCTCATTCGCTAATCCTGCAATGCGAAAGTCAATGTACTCAATTGTTTTCTCGATTTTCCTAAATTTCTGGGGAGGGGGGACTTGCCCACTTGCCCCCTGCCCCCCATCATTGCATAAGAATGGACTTTGTCGTATATGTATTACTCCATGATTCACAAAAGGAGAAGCGTGCCAAGATTACACTAAAAAAACAGCCATCGTAAGATTTACCATTACTTGGTTTAAATTTTCCACAGTCCAAGAAAATTGTAAGTTTTACGTTTTCCATGGTTTGAGTTCAAACCATGGAAAACGTATTTAAAATTTTCTTGGACCGTCGAATATTTAAACCTGTAGTTATGGTAAAGCCCGTGCCACACCTAAGCGAACGCAAACGTGAACGTGAGCGCTACTAAAAAAATCCGCGCCATGTATTTCAATGCAAGTGGCCACACCAGAGCAAACACGTTTGCGAACGTTTTTGCATTTCGCAAGGGATTCAAGGTGTTCCGTCAATGATAGGTGACTTCCACTGATGTAATGGGTAGATTTTGACCGATGAATGTCCGTGCATCGATTTAGGTTGTAAAAAAAATCGTTTTTTTTTGTATTTTCTGTAATAATTCAGGCATAAATTATCACAATAAACAAAGTGACGCTCCACTTTTGTTTTATTTAGGAATCAATGACATAAATATCAGAAGAAATAAGAGGAGATGTTTCTAATAGCTTTGACCATAAAATGTTCACGTTTTTGGGGGAAAATTTAACATAAACTACATGGATTACAAATGAACAAAAGCGGGAAGATGTACCGTGCAGGATACGTACGTAGCGTCGTAGCGTCGCGTCGCAAGGTATGCCACACCTGGGGGGTGATCACGGAGGATCGTTTCGTTTTGGTATCGTTATCGTTTACGTGTAACCTTATGGGTGGCTCAACTGATCGAATCGTTTTGAGCTCCTCGTAACGATTGAAACGGACGATAGGAAGCGATGAGCATGATCTAACTACACAGGTCAGTCAATGCGCACACCCTCCACTGCCTCTCCGTCTGCCTGGCTCTATCACCGGGTAGAGTGAGGAAGGGGATGACGTATAGCTGGCGCAGCTGAAGCGCGGGCGTTCAAATCTACATGCTTTCATATGGGAAAATACCATTTTCCAAGTGCGAATAATAAACAACTTACGACAGTAAAACTTGGTTTTTATTTATGATAGACCACGAGGAAGGTTTCAAGCTATGAGAAAACCAGTCTGATCACACTTCAATTTCTTATTCCTGTATTTTCTGGCGGTTAGTAAAAATCCCTTTTATGGAGAAGGTAGGTTATGTAATATTCAATGCATTCTACCCACTTTTCTGAAACTGCCCGAAAATAGAAAAATCAACTTTCCGTACAATTGCATTGGTTTTCTCAAAGCTTGAAACCTTCCTCGTTACTTCTTATTGATAAAAACTAAGTTTTACTGTCGTAAATTGTTTATAATTCGCACTTGAAAAAGGGTCTTTTCCCCATAAGACATCATGTAGATTTGAACGCCCGCTCTTCAGCTGCGCCAGCTATACGTCACGAGCGGAGGTTGCGCAGATCGTACCGAAACTCGTCCACCGGATTGACTGACCTGTGTAGTTTGATCATGGTTATAACATAAACAAAAGAAAAGAAGAAGAAGACTTGTCGGTAGTCGGTCGGAATTTGGACGTTTTTGATTGGTTCGTTTTGTAATTCGTTGCACGTTGCAACCATGATCTAACTACACAGGTCAGTCAATGCGCACACCCTCCACTGCCTCTCCGTCTGCCTGGCTCCATCACCGGGTAGAGTGAGGAAGGGGATGACGTATAGCTGGCGCAGCTGAAGCGCGGGCGTTCAAATCTACATGCTTTCATACGGGGAAAAGACCATTTTTCAAGTGCAAATTAGAAACAATTTACGACAGTAAAACTTGGTTTTTATTTATGATATAGACCACGAGGAAGGTTTCAAGCTTTGAGAAAATCAGTCTGATCACACTTCAATTTCTTATTCCTGTACTTTCTGGCGGTTAGTAAAAATCCCTCTTATGGAGAAGGTAGGTTATGTAATATTCAATGCATTATACCCACTTTTCTAAAACTGTCCGAAAACAGAAAAAGCAAATTTGCGGACGATTGTATTGGTTTTCTCAAAGCTTGAAACCTTCCTCGTTACTTCTTATTGATAAAAACCAAGTTTTACTGTCGTAAATGGTTTATAATTCGCACTTGAAAAAGGGTCTTTTCCCCATAAGAAAGCATGTAGATTTGAACGCCCGCTCTTCAGGTGCGCCAGCTATACGTCACGAGCGGAGGTTGCGCAGATCGCACCGAAACTCGTTCACCGGATTGACTGACCTGTGTAGTTAGATCATGGCGATGAGTCGCAGGCTGTCGTAATCTCGATCGTTTGAAGTAGGAAGAGGTGAGGAGGGGATCACCTGCGCGATCGAGTTGCGCAGAAGCAAGCCCATTTGATTTAATGCAAACGATAACGATAACGATACCAAAACGAAACGATCCTCCGTGATCACCCCCCAGAGCGAACGCGAACGCGAGCCAGCGTTCGTGTTCGCTTAGGTGTGGCACGGGCTTTAAACATACGACAGCTGTTTTTTCAATATATGCAAGTCTACGAATGGAAATGGTTGTCAAGGGTGGAGGGTACCCATTGCTGCAGCTATTAAGCTTCTAATATTGCATTTGTAAAGAAGAAAATGAAGAAGAAGGTTCTACTTGTTGCCTGTATCAGCGCTGAACTTTAATTTTAATATTCGTAGACCAATGTGCCAAGCTCGACAAAAGTACTTTGGCGCATTGAAATATCTGCCAGTTGACTGTTTCGTCCTAATTATAAGCAACGAAACAAACAGAGAAAGAAGTAATAAAAAAAAAAAATAATATGGTAATACAATTAGATTATTTTATTCCGTTTGTGTTGCCTCCGCGGCAGTCTTTTTTGCATTCATTGTTCATTTAAGCTGAATTTTTTGCACATTCCGCGTCATTTCATTGTGTTTTGTTCAGGCTTTTAAAAGATTCAATAAAACAAGGACAGATTTTAAATTTTGTTTCCCTTGTTAAGTATTCAAGTAATTTAATCAGTTTATACTTTAAGTTTCTATCTATGATATTTTTATTCTTATTTTATTCCAAGTTAATTTTGATGACCCATCTCCAATCTATCTCTCACACACTTTCTCTTTCTCTCTGAAACTCGCTTCTTCCCTCTCCACCTCTCTCTTATCTCTCTTTCTCTTTTCTTTTCTATCTATCTCTCTCTCTCACTGTCAAGGTCTGCGACTGAGCAGTCCGAGTGGGGGTTGATCTGACCAAAGCATGTGCGCACTGCGCATGCGCGGGCGGAGCAACCCCTGCGACGGCTGGGCTCAACTCGCAGCCCTTGAACAGTGAGAATTCAGTTCCCCAGACAAACTCCCTGAGAATAGTCGAGCGAGACCTCTCTTGTAAAATCACTTCTCACTCTATAGCTAGGCGTCAAGTCTATATCCTTCGTATTATAATAGAAGTGCGTCGAGCATTTTATTATAAATTCATTCACCTTGTTAATTACTCTGTAGAGTACGTCAAGTTATCTAGTTCTACATTGTTATTATCATTTTATTCATCGTTTTGTTTTTGCTCACTCTTAATCGTTCAATCTTCAATTATACAGTCCACTTCGTCAAATCAAATATCTACTTAATCACCGTGTTTATCTCCGAATTTTAGCTCTACTCGCGAGTCGGCTTGGTAAGCTCGTCTAGTACGGGCTGCAAATCCGGGCTGCATGCGTGAGAGCATCTCCTGTTTATCACCTTCAAAGCTCCACCACGGCACCACAGTCGGTACCCCCCAGTGCTTAAGTGCCACTGAGCCGACTGAGAGCTTTGAAGTCTGATCAAACATTCATCTACGTAATTTAACGGTCCATATACTCAAATCTCAAACCAAGCTACCGAGGTCAAACATTTTTGGTTACCCCGTGCCGGATTTTTAGAATCAGTTAATCGTTTTGTAAATAACAATCCGTTTTGTTATTTTACTTCGTTTTTGAATCATCCATGTTTTTACTCGCACTTTTTATCGTTGTTAACTCGTTAAACTTTATTCATTATTTCGTGTTTTTCTCGTGTTAAATAATTCGTTATTTAATGGAATCATTATCTCTTATATTTTGCTAAATTCTTGTCCTTAAAATGTCGCACAATATATGGAAGAGAATTGATCGTTTGTCTCAGAGACTTCAATTGACCCACGACGTAGCTCAGTTAATTGACTCTGACTCGAAACGTAAAAAAGAGTTCATAACGCGTTTCTCTAAACTTACGACAGCAAAGGATGAATTCGAAGAGCTCTTACAACGCTATGATGAAGCTTACTCTGAGGAACATCCTGAGGATCATAATTCTATTGACAGTAAAGTTTCAGAAGAGTCTAAAAAATTCGAAAATATGTTTTATCCTCTTCTCTCATTATACGAAGAACTTCGCCCTGCTGAAGTTCAGATTGTCACCGAAACCAGTGAAAAAGTTCACAATTCAAACTCGCACGTACGTCTTCCGAAAATTGAACTAAAATTATTCGGAGGAGCTCTCTCAGAATGGTCAACATTCTACAGTAATTTCTCATCTTTGATTCATCGCAATGATTCCTTGGACAACGTTGCCAAGTTTCATTATTTGATTTCATCGCTCACTGGCCCGCCTCTCACTATCGCCACGGAACTTGATATTACGCCTGGTAATTATCAAATTGCGTGGGATAACTTGGTAAAGCGTTACCAAAACACTCGTTTATTAGCCTCCGAAACTCTTGGGAAGCTTTTAAATTACTCACCGATCAATGAAGAATCACAAGTGCAACTCTCCAACTTTCTCACAGTTTTTGAGGAAGGAATTCAATCATTGCAATCTCTAAAAATCGCCGACTTGGCAGATTTTATTCTCTTATTTTCAACTCTGCGCGTGCTGCCAACAGACACCAAAAAAGCCTTCGAACGAACTTTTATCGACACAAAAATTCCAACCGTCAAACAGTTATTAAATTTTATCCGAGAGCAGTTAGTAATTTACGAAGTCACTCAAATCAACTCCATTGATCCACAAAGTGATTCAGACTCCGAAAAATCTTGTCCTCCGATCGAAAATATGAAATGCGCTTTTCTCGTTACGCCAGAAAAGTCAAAATGTTGTCTTCACTGCAATGGCTCGCATTTCATTTATGCCTGCCCAGTGTTCAAAGCCATGCATATTCTTGATCGGCGAGATTTTGTTCAAAATAGAAATCTTTGCTTCAACTGCCTCCGACCAAATCACAAGGCCAGCCAATGTTGTAACAAAAAGCGTTGTTTTCACTGCAACGCAGCGCATCACTCTTTGTTACACATTGCGTCAGCGCTTTCTCCGAATGCAACATGTGTCGAGAGGGTGTCTTTGAAACAAAGCGAGGCCTCCCAAGCAAAGGTCTCTTTGTCAGCCGTTGCCAGAGACTCTTCATGCACCGTTGTTTTGGGCTCGGCTTTGTTTCAAGTCCAAGGATCCAGCGGAAGATTTCACTCCGTCCGAGGAGTAATCGATTCAGCCGCTTCGAATTCGTTCGTCACGTCTGCCTGTGCTCAACGATTAGGGCTGTTTTTCGAGCGCACTGCTCACCCTGTTCAGGGTATCGGGGGCCACCCCACAGCTAACATCTTGGGCAAGGTCACTTGTCTCATCAAACCGCGCAGCACAAATGACCCAGTTTTGTCAACTGAAACACTGGTCATCGAAAAAAATCTCACCGAATCTACCAAGCATGCCTCTACCAAAAAGAGTTCGGACACACTACGCAGGCCTGGCATTGGCCGATCCTACTTTCGATTCCCCTAGTGCCGTGGAATTTCTGATTGGTGGAGATGCATTTCCATTCATCTATACAGGAGAAAAGAAAATGGGTTCCGATGGTATACCTCCAGCACTCTCCAGCATTTTTGGCTGGGTAATCACAGGACGAGTCAGTTATAAAACTGTCATGACTCCCCGCTCCACTGCCTTGTTGTCCACTTCGTCAACTGATTCCCGCCTGAAGGAATTTCAGAAAAAGGAACGCATGCCTCCCGCTTCTCTTGCTCATCGTAATGACGTCACATTTGATAAGCGAATCAACGGACGTCCCAGCCACCGTGACTCCCTCAAGAAGCGTTCAGACGCACCATCATGGAGAGAGTCACGTGATCTCACGCACAATCGCTCGGCGGGCACCAATAGCCGCCCGAGCACAATTCAAGATTTCAATTCATGTTTTTCAGTGAATAATAGCGATTATTCAAACTCAAAATTCTACGGAAACCGTCGAGGGTTTCACTCACAATTTGCTACTGGCAATAATTCACAAATTGCACCTGCCATTCTGACGTCAAGCTCAGAATTCAAGGCTCATCGCACAGCATCCAACCAATTGAAGGCGCTTCAACCCTGCATCCAGATCAGGAATGGTGGTCTCTTCACGGTGGGGGGTACGACTCCAGATCGTAAGCTTGCTAAAGCTCACCTAGACCTCTCATCAACTCACATGAACCGATTTCATCCGTGCCAACACCTACAACACTACACTCATCAGTATCACGGAAAATGGTCAGGTGACCATCTACACATGCAACCGCATTGGCTACGCATAGACTCGCCTGCAAATCATTCTCACTGATGTATATATTCTTCATTGTAGTTAAGTTTTTAGGTTTGTACTTTGTATCATAAGCATAATCTACTTTTTAAACCCGGCAAGGGTTCAAGGTGGGGGGTATGTTAAGTATTCAAGTAATTTAATCAGTTTATACTTTAAGTTTCTATCTATGATATTTTTATTCTTATTTTATTCCAAGTTAATTTTGATGACCCATCTCCAATCTATCTCTCACACACTTTCTCTTTCTCTCTGAAACTCGCTTCTTCCCTCTCCACCTCTCTCTTATCTCTCTTTCTCTTTTCTTTTCTATCTATCTCTCTCTCTCACTGTCAAGGTCTGCGACTGAGCAGTCCGAGTGGGGGTTGATCTGACCAAAGCATGTGCGCACTGCGCATGCGCGGGCGGAGCAACCCCTGCGACGGCTGGGCTCAACTCGCAGCCCTTGAACAGTGAGAATTCAGTTCCCCAGACAAACTCCCTGAGAATAGTCGAGCGAGACCTCTCTTGTAAAATCACTTCTCACTCTATAGCTAGGCGTCAAGTCTATATCCTTCGTATTATAATAGAAGTGCGTCGAGCATTTTATTATAAATTCATTCACCTTGTTAATTACTCTGTAGAGTACGTCAAGTTATCTAGTTCTACATTGTTATTATCATTTTATTCATCGTTTTGTTTTTGCTCACTCTTAATCGTTCAATCTTCAATTATACAGTCCACTTCGTCAAATCAAATATCTACTTAATCACCGTGTTTATCTCCGAATTTTAGCTCTACTCGCGAGTCGGCTTGGTAAGCTCGTCTAGTACGGGCTGCAAATCCGGGCTGCATGCGTGAGAGCATCTCCTGTTTATCACCTTCAAAGCTCCACCACGGCACCACAGTCGGTACCCCCCAGTGCTTAAGTGCCACTGAGCCGACTGAGAGCTTTGAAGTCTGATCAAACATTCATCTACGTAATTTAACGGTCCATATACTCAAATCTCAAACCAAGCTACCGAGGTCAAACATCCCTCTTTGGATGAGAGTTTGCATAGTTCCGCTTTCGTTCATCACTAGGTTGTAGACACTGCAAAAAACTAATTTTTAAATGCTAGTAGTACTACCGAAGCAAAACGATGTAAAAACCGCTGAGATGTTCAGTCCGTTTACCAGAGAATTATCGTGTTATAATCAGAATATTGTCATAGTAGTACCAGAATTTCCTCAAAAGTGTAAAAAACTAAAGTATACAGACACTAAAATTCTAGTAAAGGTAACATCCCTTACCTCGGTTCACTTATTTTTGTGCTTCTAAAAATATTTTTTTTTTCAGTGGGGTGTATGGTTGATTTTTCCACACTAGCTTGCCCGAGGGGACCAAGGTCCACTTTGGGGCGTAATATCAGTTTTTGCTAAGAGGGGCCCCTCATTTTCGTGTAGAGGAGGATGTGACTAGCCAAATTACGGGGGAAATTGTTACCCGCGTGACATTTCCCCGCAAAATATGAAAAATTATGACCTGTATATTATGAAACCCTTAGGGTGCCCCCCCCCCCCAAATCACATCCCTGGGCCCAACTGGCCAACTAGTCTGTCTGCACGGTTACTTTCTTCTGAACTACATAGTTTGTCCTGCACATCATCAGTTTGATCTAAACATTTTTAGGCTGAACTAGTTTGTCCTGCGCATCATCAGTTTAGCGTAGAGAATTTCAGGCCAAACTATTTCGTCCTAGGCTAAACTAGTTTGGTCTAAAAATGGGTTTGTCCGGTAACATATACACCGCACCGTTGCCACATTGCACGTGATATCACTGCATTAAGCAGAAAACCAGCGCATAAGTTGTTTTGCGGAAATATGGCAACACTGTCGATATCTACAAAAGTGTCGAGCAATTAAAGGTGTACAGTGTACTCCCTCGATTCGATATTTTACATAGGCTTAAAAAGACGGCTCACAGCGCCACAAGATTGCACGGGACATTATTGAATTTAGCGCAGAGAATCAGTGCATAAGTTATCGTGCTGAAATACGGCAACAACTCTGTCGATCGACGAAACTGTGCAAGAAAGACGCAAGTACCTACTCGTACGCAATCGAACATGAAAAGTCCTTCGGTAAAATATAAGTAGGGAATAAAGGGAGAGGGGAGAGGAAAACAAAACTCAACATTTCCTCTCATAGCCTCTCCTCCTCACTACTACCTCGGTGCTTTCAAAAATAAACATTCTTGATGTGATGACGCAACCCGCAAAAACGCGTGACCAAGATTAATCGACCCCACCGTATGGAGCACGTTATTCAATAAAAGCAAGAAATATCGTAGATACACGTCCCTTCTCTCAAAATGCGATGAATGAACCAGTGGCGCGTGGACAGAGTCTCTCCCTCCATCTCTCTTACTTTCCATTTGAATATATAAGTTGAAAAAGGATAGTCATAGAGGTTTTTAGCCCCTTGTCTATCCTTGTCTAACATACGTGTTTCAATAAAGGGAAGAGAGGGATAGAGATACTGAATGAACTGAATGAATGAAGGGAGAGAAAGGAGTGTTAGGGCAAGGAGAGGAGAGGGAGGGCAGGGAGGCTCTTGAAAAGTCCTCAAGAAGCTTGGAGCTTTGGGGAGGAAGGATTTGTTCGGTAAAGCATCGGGAGCTTTTTGACAAGTTTGAGTGTCATAACAGCATTTCGGTCATCCCGCCACACCGCGACGCGTCGTTTTGAAAAGTTCTAACGACCGAATTTAAGACCTTAAGTGCTTTATACCGGGTCGTTCATAAAAGCTAACAAATGAAGGTGCGAACCTTCAGTTTATTTCTTTTGCTCCTATCTTTGATGATTAGAGTGTTGTAAATCAATCAATGTCAACTTACTGATTCCTGTTCATAATTCTCTCGAGAGAAAATAAGCGTCCTGTAAAGAAGAATTGCTTTCAACAAAGTTATGCAATTTGGCGGCTAATCAATGTAATTAGGATTGAATCTATAAATCTTACGACCTCAATCTTTCTGTGTCACGTACTTGATCAAAACATAGATTTACCAGTTATTAAAAGTTGTTGCTCTTTCGTTTTAAAAATACGTTTAGGGATTGATATTTCATTGCAGAAACCACGTTGTTTGACTCATTAGAAGCTTTAAAATGAACGATTTCACACGTGGTTAAGCACTTTTGCCATTTATTGTTCTATCAACGAATTAAAGACTGTCGCGATTTTTTCAAGCGCTAAGTTTTGCCTTTAATCTACCTTAAAATATGGAGTGTCGTATGCGATCTACCTTGAAATCAGGAGTGTCATATGCGGTCTACCACTTTTTGATGTTAGTTCTTGAATCTAATGTTGGTTTTTTGCTATTTCCAAATCCAAATGTATTTGCAGCAACTGCTTCGGTTGATGTTAGGTTATAAAAATCCTTTGCTAACATACTGTGCGAATTGACTGAAAATTACCGGAATGAATTAAGCAAACGAAAATTAAGAAGCAATTTCAGAAATTAATTACAGAATGGGGCAGTTGCAAGGGTCTGACATGTTGTGTTTTTTATGAAGAAAATTATGGTACTTGGTGAGCTGAGAACAACGGTGCCTCTGGTTTTTTCCTAAGTGTCCTTGTTTTGGAGATACACACTCGTAAATAAAAAATGGTGTGCGCAGTGACATCACTACACGGAATTCCCATTTAAAACAATGTATTTTGGGCCAAAGTCTCATCTTTGCATCAATGGGACTTGATTAGAAACCAAAGGCATCTTTGTCCTCAGCTCATCAAGTACTTTAATTTTCTCCATGAAAAACGCAACATTTAAGACCCTTGCAACTGCCCCATTTCAGAACAACCAATTTCCACGGGGAATTTAGACGGTTAACGGAGAATTTAGTAATTTAGTAAGATTTATGAGATCGAAAAAACAAACGAAAATGAAATTTTATGAAATGAATATATCTCTATGAAAACTATGGCAACATATTTAAAAATTAAAAATATCTTTAACCGGAAGTCCGCATATGGCTTTTTCCCGGGTAGACCGCATACGGCCGGTAGACCGCACTTCGCCGGTAGATCGCATACGACATGATTACCAAAAATTTGGGGGCGAATTCCCTACCTCACTTTTTTGTTCCAAATCATTCGGTTCAGCAGTTTTTGAGAGCAATGTCCTATTCGGGTGGTCTGGTACATCCAGTACAATATTTCTAACAAGGGACTCCAAGCGACCACTGCTGCAGTTAAATGCGTGTGAGTGTGGGACTGATCTGCAACGGCTTTCCCACCCCACCCGCACTGATGGCCCCTCCCTCGCAAGGTGTGTGAAGTATGAAGAGTGGCCGAACCGGAACCTTGAAGGCGAAATGTAGCTCGTGAAAATCTCGTGACAATCTTTAATTCGTTGATAGTTCATGATCTGATAGTTCATGATCTTGCTTTCATATTCGTAAACTTGTGTCCGAGATATTCCACGTCTCAATTTCCTGTGTGCTGACAGGAAAGCTTCGCTTCATGCTGGTTCAAACATAAGCAATGTGGCAAAGGGACATCAAGAGGATATCCGTAGGTACTGGTGAAGTAGGGACAAGAGTGTGTTTATTTGAACCAATTATTTTTCAATCTGAAAAGATTTGAATGGAGTTTTACAAAGTGGTGTTTGTCAATTTAACGATTCAAAATCTCATTTTCCCATTTCAATTGAAAGAAACAAATGACAAAAATAATAATAAAAAAAAATTGAGTGCATTTTCCTGATCCCCTCCCCCCGATTATTCAGGGATTTAGTATAAGAAATCAAAATTTCAAAATGTGACCGCATGGGTGATCTAATTCTGGTTTATTTGCCTCATTTTTTTAAACCTTAAATCAAAACTTGCAATGGGGCAGTTGCAAGGGTTTAAAAAGTTGAGTTTTTTATAAAGAAAATGAAAGTACTAGATGAGCTGAGAATTAAGATGCCTTTGGTTTCTCCTCAAGTCTCATTGTTCCGGAGATGAGATTTTGGCCCGAAATACATTGTTTTAAATGGGAATTCCGCGTTGTGACGTCACTACACACACAATTTTATACAACTTTACACGTCTGTATCTCCAAAACCGGGACACTTATGAAAAAACCGATGGCACCATTGTTCTCAGCTCATCAAGTACTATCAGTTTCTTTATAAAAAACACAACATTTCAGACCCTTGCAACTGCCCCATTAATCTAGTGGAAATTGGTCTTAATTGAAAGTGCAAGTGTTTTAGAGTGGCTATCTGGACTCAGAATTTTAATACAACTATCCAGGTGAGAAAAAATTGATTTTTTCTGTCATGTGCTAGTTTCTTTCTCGTGCAAATCCTTCCGGAAGAAACAGTCATATCGATGTCTGTGTCCAGAAAGCCATACTGTAAAACACTTGCTTTTTCGTTTAAGTATAATCAACTTCAAACTTAAATTTGCCACCTTTTTTTTTTTTTTTTTTTTTTTTTTTTTTAATGTAAAGGTTAAAAAAAGTGAGGAAAACAAACTGAGCCTGAGTGTCTATAATAGATTTCTATTATGGCTGCCTCCTTGAAGTTTCAATATCACGTCCCACAAGTAACTATCACTACAGCTCGTTGGTTATAAGATAAGTATGATGATCGAGAGGCAAATGGGCAAAAAAATCGGGGTCAATACTGAATTGCATATTTTATGGATTTCGAAGAGCGGTCAAGTTACGATGGTGTAAGCTTCATTTTTTTTTTGTTTTTTTGTTTTTTTTGCCCTCCCAGGCAGACATTAATATCTTGAAGAGGTGAAATTCTAAATTCAGTTTTCGTTGGAGTCAGCTTACATTATCTCTTACCCACTCATCCGGACTCCTTTCGCGACTCCTGAAATTCGAGCTTAGAATCTAATGACGGAAAGATTGTTCCATTTATTATGGAGTAGCTCACACCCTGTATAATAAGAATTTGGATCCTCAAAATAATTGTGCTCACCGCTCTTTCTGCTCTCCTCTCTTTCTGTAGATAAATCTGTTCGTTAAAGTTCACGCCTCGTTATAACCGCAGATACCAAGTATAGTAACCCCGCACCCTCTTTTTTTTCCTTTTTCCTCGCAGCTTCTGGCTCGAATATCGATTTGTAATAGAAGCAAGTCCCTATCGTCCTTCGATTTTTGTCCAATAAGATATTTCCGAGGAGGTAGCTAATGATATGATACTCATCTCAAGTTACTTGACCTCTTTAACGACGCAATGTACTTATCTGTGAAACTTTTTTCTTCGTGTTGTAGTGTTATTCTGAAGCTGTATACATTCATACGTTTTTGATAGAGAATAACGATTCTCCTTCGATTCGTTCATTTCTTATCGCATCGAAGTTATGTCTAATTGTAAGGGAAAATAGGGAACGAAAATTTTCTACTATAGAGGTTAACAACCCCCTTCAGGGGTAAAGGTTTCCCAACTTTTTCTTAGAGGGATCAAACTTTATAAGCAATATGAGGCTTTGTGCAATGTACGTGGATTATATGTGTACTTATACTTCGTGAGGAAAACAACAAAATATAAGTATTTTTTGCTCTCTTCGTGGTCTACAGCATACTACCTTGATAAGTGTTGAATATAGGTTGAGAAAATATCGAAAGATAGGATAGGAAGGGAGAGGAAAAATAGTGACTCACCAGAAGGCCGGGAAATAACAACGGGAAAAGAAATTTGTAAAGAAAATATGATAGAATGAGGTAGACACGAGAAAGACGAAGGAATAAGAATTAATTGAGATAGTAACTTGAACAACTATTCAATAACTTTTAGTTTGCTTCTATGAGAGCAGGAGAAAACGACCGTTCCAAAACTTCTTCATCCTTTACTGAGATCTACGGAGATTAACAAAGAGAGGGGGGGGCGAGGAAAATTGGTCACTGTAGGAAATCCTAGTCAGCTGCCTTCGCATTTCTCCCGGCACTGACCCGCCAGGGTTAGTCGTCTAATCAGACTCGGAGTATCGGAGTACATGATCATTCTATGGTGAGCATGGCTACGAGGGTGGATGAGGGCGGAGGGGGTGTTGGTGGAGGGGGGGGGCGGGTAGGTATCCAATTCTTCGCTACTGGTGGAATCTGATTCATAACCCACTGGTAGAGTATCCTTTGTGGCAAGGGTGGTGGGGACGACCCTTCCTCTCTGACGACTTCCCATTCCTCTTTAATCCCTTCTGGGGTGAAGTGCAGTTTACGGAATAGGCATAACGCTTCTTGACCCGGCTTTTGTTGTACCGTAAACAGTCCCGGACAGCCCTTGTGCGCGCATGTATATGGGAACCTCATTGCGGCTGCTGATTCCGTGGATATTTCGTTGGTACTGAACTTGGAGGGGGCCCTGCAAATCGTACCGTACACGTTTGGATCCGATCATAACATGGGAGACAGATATTATGTCCGTTTGGGCAGATTGCAAGGATGGAGGAGGCGAAGGGTTCTATGCAGATTGG
The DNA here is from genome assembly GCA_011764245.1 of Trialeurodes vaporariorum. NCBI lineage: Eukaryota > Metazoa > Arthropoda > Insecta > Hemiptera > Aleyrodidae > Trialeurodes > Trialeurodes vaporariorum. The sequence goes on along the minus strand of VMOF01000111.1, from coordinate 55,139,797 downwards.
GCAACTCACCAATGCTCTTAATGGCTCTCCGCAATATTGGAATCCATTTCTGAGGGCAAAAAATCATACATTTCCTTCTTGAATTAATGCGAAATTTTAAATACCAATTTATTTATTTTTTTTTTTTTTTATTATTTTTTTTTTATAGCAAATGTTAATTTACTAAAAAAAAGGTTAAGTCAAGGGAAGTTGTGGAAACTTTTGAAATTAAATCCTCCAAGAATATCAAAATGGGTAATGGAGATAGTGAATGATCAAAATGTTCCCAAATAATTCTAGAATTCTGCATAATTATTTGGAGACATTTTTTGGGCATTCACCAATTCCAGCAACGTCCTCACATTATTCGAAGCTTCAAATTTAAATGTCTTCATAATCTTAAATCACTTACATGGGTATACAGATTCCATTCACATAGTTTCGAACGCCCATAGGACATTCAATTTTTTGGAACACAGCGTTTAAAATTGATTATATTAGGGACATCATAAGGTATTTCTTGGGACTATTTTTGGACAAAGAATTTCCAATAGTGGCATATAAAAGAGTAAATAGGAGTCTGATGGAATCGTGAGAAAAAAAGTAAAAAAAGCGGAAGTACGGATCAGTAACTTCATGTTATGCAAGGACCAATCGAGAATAACTGCCAATTACCTATTCTGTGGCAAAATAACGACTACATTTACACTACTCTTTTGGTTAAAAAATTACATTTTTATTAATAATGAATGATGGTATGAAAATGTGGAGAAGGTGGAATTAACATCTAATGGTATACATTGGTAAACACCGCGTGTATTTCTGTATTTATTTTAGTAGTCGAACCTAATTGGACTTTCCTCACTGATAAAGAACTCTCAATCTTTTCAACAAAACTTGTTGCAGAAGCGGAATTAAAATCAATATTAAAATCTCCAATTACAATATTTGCGTCATTTTCCTGTGGAAAATACAAAATTTAATCATTTCATTGCATAATTTAGTGACGCTATTTTTCCGGCTGGAATAAAGCAAAAAAAAAATTGCATTTTCTTCCTAAGCAATAAACTACAAATTTGAAAACTTTTATCATTTTTATATGGATCATTGCAACATTTTTCCTATCATGTGGCAAATCATTCGACACTCAACTTCAACCAACAACACATAAAAACCGGCAACAGTAAATTAAAATTTACTAATGAATGTATTTGCAAGCAAATACCGAACACAATTTTTTTGATTTATCGATGAAAGTAAAAACCTATTAAATCCGAGATGGAACTTGGATCTATTGGCTGATCTTCCCTACTGAGGACCTGAATAGCGGGAGGGGGGTTGCTCGTGGTTGAATGTTGTTCCGCGGCACGCGGCTCGGTTTTCGTTCCAACTTCAGCCCCCCCCCCCCCCCCCCCCACCATCGGAGGAGGGGGACGGCTTGTATTTCTCCAAGGGGCGTTAGAGGGAGTTCATCTCAGAGGGAGGGTGGCCGAGGAAAATGGGTCCTCCTATCCCAAAAGAACCTTCAATTCTTCAAAGCTTTATCAGGAAGCACACCAGCTCAAAGAAGGGGGTAGGGGTCATTTTTGGACCCAAGTTCATGTAAGTACATAAAAGTCTTACTTCGGCCCCAAATGTATGCACCAGCAGTTTGGCACATGAGTCTTGTTACACCCTGTATACAAGCAAGGCACGGGAGTTTTGTTACACCCTGTATCCTCAAAGAACCAGTTGACTCTGCCAAAAGAACGTATTTTCCGTCTCCTTCGCACCCAGGAAACTCACGCGCAGGCAATCCCGCCCGTTCACCGGGCAACCGAATTGGAAGCAAATAATAAAGGTATACGACGAAGCGATGCAAGTTCTCGCGAAACAAACGCGCAAGCGAACGGCAAAAAGGTCCCACCCACGAAATCCGGCTATCGCGGACGGCGAAAGTATCGCCGTTTCGCTCGCACTCTCTCTCGCACCCATTGCCCTTACGGGAAAAAAAACTTTTGGACCGCGATATCTCAAGCTCGGACGTGTGGATCGCGGAAATCTATTTTAGCTGACCCAAATTCGCGAGGGTGGAGATCCAGCGAAAATTTCAGCCCGATCGGTCCGGTCACCTCCGAGATCTGCTGATGAATGAGTGAGTCAATCAGTGACTGAATCATTTCCCCCTTTTATAAATATTAGATTAAACACGGGTCGTCGCATTTTGATTCCGAGTTTTAGTTCTCATCGTTTCAGTAAATGGTTCAAGTGGTTCTTTAGTGTACGTTTTCTTCCTCACTTGCGTAAGAGTGAGAAAAATGAAGAACCTTTCAACGAGTTAATGAAACTCAACTCTTTGGGGAATAAAAATCCATTTAGAAGCGTCTTTGTTTCCTTTCTTCGGAGTATTAGGAGATGATTATGTACTTAGCTCTTAATAACTTCATTGCACAGAAAAATAGTTGCGGTGGTCTGGAATAAAAAAGAAATAGTTGGAAGGAGGGGAGGGGGAGGAGACATAAATGCACCTCATGGAAACGACGAGGAAACTGGAAGAAATTTGCGAGCCGCGAAACGGAATTTGCGAGGAAAAGGAAAATTAGGTTAAGTTGGTTTTAGGTATTATGCCGCATTGGTTGAAGCGTCACGCCGCGGACTTGCAATAACTCAAAGCTTAAGCACAAATACGATTTCTTCTCGCAACCTGTCGTTCGTTAAACTGAAGGATGTTCACCGCACACGCAACAGGCTACCACTCCAGTCACATACAGGGTGAGCAACAATATTTCTATTCCATACACAATGGGTCTGTTGCGTACTTTTCTTATGGAATATTCACACAAACACGTTGATTACAACGTAAAATTCGGCGAAAATAACGATGTGCAAACAATAACTTTCAAAGTCCAGTCATTACAGGAATCACTTCCATTTTAAACAACCCGCGCAACACTGGACACTGTCAGCACCGACGTACAACTACATAGACGGAACCACCGCGTTTATGTAAACATCAACATAACTCACAAACATTAGAATGTTTTGTTTAGATGCATAAAAGTCTTGTATTATTTTATAATCTTTGATAAACCAGAAAACACCATAGACAGCAAATGAAGGCAATGATTTCATGTGAGTATTTAAAAGGAAATCCATCTGTTTGTTGTTACGATGTTGCTTACTTATAATTAGTGTTCCCGCGAGCATGCAGTAGTGTGCAGGTGCAAATAGTGTCTAGAGTAGCGCGGGCTGTTTGAACTTGAAGTGATTTTCTTAGTTAGTGAGTGGGTTTTGAACGTTTTTAATGTGCTGTGTGCACCGTCATTTTTGCCGCATTTTACGGAAGAATCAAAGTTCTCATTATTGTGGCAAAAGTACACAACAGACCCATTGTACCTTTCGCATTCGATTAACACGACGGAAGTCAATATGCGGTGGATTACAGTTATGTTCTCATCCAAGTTTTTTTATGATTTTATGCTCGATCCATCATGGGAGGGCATATTGGTTTCGGTCTAGGTTTTTGTTTTGCATTCTGTAGTATCATGTATTTGCTGTTTTTGAGAATTGAAAGCTTTATGATTTCTCTGTTTTAAGCTGTTGTCTCAAATTGATTTGGCACCATTGTGATTTAGTCGCTAATTGAGTTTCTCTATTCATCAGGTAGACCGATATGTTGTCAAAAGAAACACCCTATTTCACTGTTCTTTAAACGTTTTGTTGAGTCGGTTTCGAGTATTTTCATGTATTCTTCTATACGGATTAACTTTGGAAAAACTGATTGCTGGTGGTTATTTGCTATTTCAGGTTCGACTTTGTAAATGTCATTTTCCTTAAATTTAAGTTTTTCCGCTCGTCCAGTTTTAAAGGACTTTTCTCGTTTTTTTTTACACAACTTTTAGTAAAAAGTGCCAACAAAGTTTGTTGATGTTGGTCTAATACCATTTTTTTTTTTTTTTTTTTTTTTTACAATTAATTATTATTCAAGAATCGACGACTTTGCTTTGGCTACTGAACGTACAGGATTTCATAAAATACGGACATTATCATACACCAATTGATGCGTCCCTCTGATTAATAACTGGCATCGCCTTTCTAGACATTTTTAACAATTATTACGTTAAAGTTTAAAAAAATTGAATTTTTGTTTTTTCTTTCTTACACTTCTCAGGTATTTTTTTGTGAAAAGACAATTATAACTCTCAACCTTTAACAATTTAGTGTTTGTTATTTCTTTTATCGAGTATTTGTTGAATTTGACATGTTAGACGAGGGGACAAACTGATTTAGAGATGCATTCAAATCTGTTTGTTTCATGGTAGGTATGTTGATAATAATCGCATCGTCTAATGACATCGTGAAGTTCGGCCATCGCCTAAGCGATATGTTTAATGGATGATAGAGGATACTGGACTGGCGCAGCGGTAACTTTGGGATTACTTTGGACTTATTATGAGCATGTACTAATGTTTGTTCACTGATGTGCATATTGTTGAGCAGGAAACGTTTCAGTTAATTCACAAAATAAAGGGAGGAACATTGGAGGAAATATTTTTGTTATTTGACATGCCCGCATGCTTTTTATACATTACACTTCATTTTTATAAACGCGAGATCATCGCTGCCACATCGTACAACGTCAGGGAACCGGAAAACTATGAAGAGTTTGTTTCAGAAGTTTATGCACACCCAGATTGATAATCCTCGTCATCAAATCCCCTTAGTTTCATTTTATTTATTGAATTCGTTCAAAAGTTATAAGTTTTGAGACATTTAATCATTGACTCTAAAAGCAGTATAGCGGTTCATGCAATTTGGCAACCATGCTAATTTTCCATTTAAACCTATCCAAAAGTATCGATATCTTGGGGGTGCAATTGCACCTCCCAAAGATCGATTGTTTTACATAGGTTTAAATGGAGAGAGTACGTTAGTTTCCACATTGCAGGAGCCGCCTTTTAGACTAAAAGCACTGTGCGGTGCCGGTGCGGGAACTCATACATGAAGTTGGTAAAGGGTGCATGTTAATACTTACCGTTTTCGATCTAGATAAAATTTTACGCTTTCAATATGATTGTGAAAAGAAAATCAGCTTAATGAACGAACGAATAGGGTCATAAAGGTCAAAATGCATTGATTAGCGTCCGACTAGTTTCAAAGAAAAAAATAAAAATACATCGAACCTATCTTTTCTGTATATGTGTGTATTGGACAATAGCTAGCATTGGACACTTCTGTAATATCTGTCCGGATATTTCAACCTTTTTCCGCCTTTTTTCATATTCGTTCTTTTGAGAACATTGAGTGAGCTGAGTTGTATCGTCTTTAATAACTTTATTTTCGTATGTATTCTTAAACTGAGACTTTACGGGTTTTTATGTCAATGACTCCTCTTTATTATAAAGGATCCATCTCCTCCGCATCTACCTAACTTTGGACTGGCGCAGCGGGAATATGGTGAGTTGCGTTGCGTTGCAGATACGCGTGACGAAATGCTCGAAGCGCCTTCAATTATTGGTATAGACTAAAACAACTCCTTCGTGTACGAATAGTTATCTTTCTGAGAAATCAGTCCCAATATTTTTCGCTAGAGCAAATTATTTCATCCACAGTGCGTCCAACAATTCAATTGTAAAATGAAGTTGTTGCACACTTTCGCTTTAAGCTAATTAATAGTCGATTCTGGTGCAAAAACCTTCAAAAATAACGATGGCAGCACTAAAAACTTCCAAAATCCACTCCTAAACTCAATAAGCGCTTTTATTTGTGCGAGCGTAATGGTTGCGTAGGTCAGTAATAATGGGAGACTCCCATCTAATAATACTGTAAATCCATCAAGAAGTGACCAATGAGAGACGACTTTCCTTTGAAACCGGTATCAGGTGTCACAGTACCATTAATCGGATGTGGATCACAACTCTGGTGTCTAATTATTCTGTGCATTTTCCTTGTCAGTACAGAGAGAGAGTGACGAAATTAAGATAGGAATTTCTTAATAATACTGCCCTACGCTACCATGACGATCGCACAAATAAAAGCGTTTATTGAGTTTAGGAGTGAATTTCGGTAGTTTCTCTTTCTAGTGCTGCCATCGTTACTTTTGGAGGTTTTTACAGCAGCATCGACAGTTAAATGGCTTACAGCAAAAGTGTGCAACATCCCCATTACCTAACCAATGTTGCACTGAGATTTCAGAGCTTTTTAATATGCTGCTTCAATCTTAGTTTTTCTAAGTTTCTGGGGAAAAGGTGCGTTTGGAAATGGGCTGAATTACTTTGTTTTGGTTGCCTAGATAGCTTTATCGTGTTCTGAAATTTATTGTGGGGTTTTGATTTTCACTGTTTACCCAAAGAATTGCCTGATATACCAATGGTGTCTCATTGATTTCTATGGTTTGGCGAATTAAGATCGTATTAGTAATCGAATCGGCAACGATGTTAACGACTGTTGCGTGGTTAGTCCTCTTGAGGAGCATAGGTGGCGTTTTTTTCATCATTGTTAAGATACAGAATCTCCTTTATTTTCCAGTCCCATTCATCGCGTACGCACCATTAAGTTCTGTGACCGCGTTCCTATACTTTAGGCAGGCGCATTGCTCGCCTACCTTTTAATTAAATAAAAGAAGCGCAAAGACGAAACGATGTTACATTCACGACGCGACGTTGCCGCATTTCAGGGGTTAAATTCAGAAGTTGCGCCCCGCTCGTAACTTAAAGAATTCTATTCCCTTCTATGGGGTCAACAGAGATTTAAAAATGCAAAAATGTCCAATTTCATATCATTGCGGCGTACCGTGCAAATTGGTAACGTTGTACTTCGTCCATTTAAATCCAATAAAAATATCGAACTATGTGGTGTTCCGTAAGCACTCTTGAACTCTTCTACGTGGGTTTAAAGAGACAGAATACAATGCTGCTGGCTCGTACGATGCAATTTTTATGCAATTTTCATGCAATTTTCCCATTTAAATGGATGTGAAACAATCGATTTTACAAGAAGGTGTCAGCCTCTTCAAAAATCGATTGTTTAACTTTAATTTTAAATGGAAAACAATTTTACAAATAAAAATCAAGATTTTGAACCAATTCATGCAACATAACTTTGAAAGGTCATGTCATAGCCTACACGTCAAATTACTTGTATATACTCTATACAGTCACCGCAAGCAAATACCTTCACAAAAATGATTTGAAAACGAAAAACCAACAACTTTTCGTGTCCGGAAAAATGAATGTTTCGATCCATTCTGCGATGTGCGTCGCTGAGCGGGGAAAAATAGTGATTATGAGATCGGACGATAAGACCTAACAAATTCCCCGACGATCTTAATTGGGGTGGCTTCCAGAGGAGACGCAACGTGCGACGTGCAGGTTCCATTCTTCCGGAGAAATCACAATGTGATCTTAAGGCGAGTTTTTTCGATTTAGCTCACCTAGTGTTTTATGTTCTTCTTGTAGAAAGCACCTAGTTAGTTTTCTTCCCCATCGCGGCATCGCACAGTATCAGCGCAAAGCAACAGTGGTAATCATCGGTCACCAACATTCTTCTCAAGAACTACATTTGCAGGCCTGCACTCCCCTCCTTGGCTCGTATCACTTTTTCTTCCTACCAAACAGTTCTTTCTGTGTCGTGGTAAACCATTAAGGCATCTGCGTTCCATCCTTTTCTCCCTGTACTCGAAATCTAGAGTTCAGCCGTTCGCTTTGAAGTACAAGCGAAACGAGCTATCGCCAAGAGCTGGGTGATGGGGTGGCCGAGCTTTTTTTTTCATTCTATTCTATATTATATTTTATTCTATCTTTTCTATTCTATTCTATTATATTCTATCCTATTCTAATCTAATCTATTCAATGTGTTTCAAGCGTCAAACGATGTCTTAAAATGAACAATGCGCAAGCGGTACAGAGAAGATCTTCAGAAGAGAGCCCTTTAAATGTGGGGTTTGCTTTTTCAAAGGAATCTCACCTTTTATGTGCCGAAGGTATTTTACCCCTTTCTGTTATGAAAGGGAGAGGGGAAGGGGGTGTGAATTTTCACCTCAACTTAAAACTATTGCCAATGGCTTATTTTTCAACATTTTTCAAATTTGTGAAAAGGATTCTCTGAAAAATAATAGTATCTGCCTCTGCTTTTTCAAATTGTTTCAATTTTAAATGTTTGGCGAGGAAATTTCGGAAAAAGCTCTGAGCTCAGATATTTTAAGAAACTGTGACAAATGCTTCTTTGATTTCTTTGAATTTTAAAATTTATATGAACTATATAGGATAAAAAAATTGCGGATTCTAAAACTGCATGAACTGAGCCCTACCATAAGATCACCTGAAGAGAAACGTTTCACCCTCCCAACTTTAGGAGAATGTGTTGATGCCGAAAGGGGTGGGGGTGAATTTTCACCCCAACCACTACCTTGCCTATAAAATGCGGGGGATTCCGAGTTTTGGTAGAAACTGTCAAATACCCTCATCAAGAAATACACGCTGAGATTGAAGTGATTTCTTGAAATTTTAGATTTTTGTCTTAAACAAAGCAAGCCGGAGGTGAACCCCCCCCCCCCCCCCTGGTGGCACACAAGGGTTAAACATAATGCTGATTTATGGAAAATAGAAGAACCCCGTCTTTGATTTTCGTTTCTCTTGAAGGCTGCCTGAATTATAATGTATATCCGGAAAGTTTTAAGTAACTTACGGCTAGCAGGGTTACAGAAGGAAGAGATGGGGAGGCTGGGAGGCTGGCTAAACGTCTCCCTGATAAAATTATCTGCCTTTCCTTTCGCAATATGAACGATAGTAAAGAAGACCCTTTTAAGGGATTGAATTTTGCGAAAATTGACACACAAGACCGAGTTTGGGTACTTTATTTTTAGTCTCTCCGAAACTGTGCATCAGGGAACGAAATTGCCTCGTTCGTTTAGCAACTACCACTAATTACCCACCACTGCTACATAATCGCACGTATATCACGCTTATAAATACAGTGTGAGAAACGAGCAGTTATTTCTTGCACCTGTTATTTTCGATGCTCGGGCCTAAGTTTATAATGTCACTAGCCTAGCTCTTATTGTTCTATGTTCTTAATTGATATGTACTATTCCTTGCCATTAACATATTTTAAGAATATGCTATACACTTTATCAAAATGTGTTTTACACCTACCCACACGAATCAGTCTACCCACTTGAATTTTGAAGTTACTAAAAGTATGTATCTTGGTGTTTTTTCTGAGGGTTAGGGGAGAGGGAGGGTCCAAAGTTGGCAGAAAGTGATAACCCTTTCCTCCGGATACACCCATGTGCAAAAAGAGAAGAACAAATTAAGTAATCACTTTCCATTACTTTGAGGACCTCCCCTCCCCCACCCCCAGTAAACGGTGATTTAGCGCTACAGGCGTAAACGATTACGTGGGAAAAGAGACTTGGACGCAATAGACATCCAGTGTTTCAATGATGAATATTTAACAGCGATTTCTTTTTACTTTTTTGTATCAAACCAATTTTTGGGGGGGGGACTGAAAAAGGAACCATCCTTCCAAGAAAAGAGATGCTCTTTGACTTTACCGTTTTTTCGTCCCTTAAATCCAGAAGGTTTTGGTGTTTTTCAGACAATAATAATTAAACTGGAATGAAATAAACATGCGAACGAGAGAAAAGAAAAACTGTGATAGGCGCTGAGGAGCTAATTAGTTAAAATATGGCTAAAAGTGGAACTAATTTGCTACGAAACTAAAATAAAATTTCCAAAATTGCCGGAACTTGACTCAAAATGAAAATCACCAGGAAAAAAAAATCCAAGTTACCTCAGTTGGGTAAGTAAATAAAAGTCAGAAAGCAGCAATTTTTCCAGGGTTTTGAGTCAGTGAAGCAGCGGAAAGAAGGTGTATAATTTGAATTTATTTTTTACCCCGTTAATGAATCTTGGGAAGGGATATCAATTATTGTATTGAGTCCATTATTAAAAAAAAGTAACTTTTTGGCTGTGAAAAGAAAAAATACCCTCGAAAGAAAGTTAAATAAAGTTGTGCAAAAAAAAGTTTACCCAACCTCAGGAACTTATAGAAAGGTGCAAACAAGGATATTCCGACAAAGGGATGAAATAATCAGGGCTGCCGTTTTGCGTGTAATCAATCCTATTTTTCAACTCACCGATGATTCCACCGGTTGAGAAAAGATTACACAATTCAGTTTAGTGTATGACTGTAATGCACGAATATATTCTGATCTGTAATCTTTCCTTAATCGGTGGAAACTCCGTTGATTAATTAAAATATCCGCAAGTTTTTTTAAATTCATCGACGACTCCACCAGTTGAGAAAAGATTACAGATGCGAATATTTTAGTTTATTACAGTCATACACAAAACTGAACTGTGTAATCTTTTCTCAACCGGTGGAATCATCGGTGAATAGAAAAATAGCATTGATTATACGCAAAACGGCAGCCCTGGAAATAATACCCCCTTATTTTATTTATTTGTTTAGTCTAGTGGAAAGTTAGCGAAAGAGAAAAGTAAAGCCCATGCCGACTAAAAAGAATTCAGAGACAAGCGTTTAAAAAATACATTTTTCTAGCCCTGAATATGGTGAACAACTGAAGATAAAGTATTCTAAAGAAGTTGCTCAAAACTTGGAGCACATTGTCTGCACTTCACTGCAAAACAGCATTGTTACAGTTGAATGCCAGTGAATGGGTAGTACCAGCAACATTGCCTAATTTTCCTGTTTAAAGTATCAACTTATTCATTAAGTCAAATTGGTAAAATCGGATAATTTTATTCGAAAAATGGCAACAGTAAGTACAAGACAAGCAAGAAAAAAGCGAGGTGCAAATAACTTCAGCTTATTTCTCCGAATCGATAGTTATTTCGAGTAATTCTGAGTTCTTGTACGGCGCATCACGGCATTCATGGCTTGTTAACTTGAACCTTTTTGTGAAAGGTTTTCCAAAAGTTATTACGCTCGACGTAAACAAAAGTTCAGGTCATCATTCTTCTTGCCATTTTGTTTTTGTTTTTATTTTTGTTTGTTTTTTAATAGCATTACTCATCATTCACCCTTCTATTTCTCTTATCTGAGCTGTGGTTGGTAGAGTTCGTTTCAGAAGTAGAGGCGGACCCCGATCAATATCTTTGGAATTTTTCCAACCTTATTTTTCTAGTGACATAAGAAAAAATTAATGAAAATTAATTCGAGCCTTTAGATTTTCATTGAAGGACCGACGCGACGCTTTATTGTCTGAGATCTTAAAAAAGTGGCCAAAAATCTTAAAATAAATTTCTTATCAATTTATCATTTATACACTTTCAAAACCAATATCAATCCCAGAAAACACTTGGAGCAAGTAATTGAAACCCAGAAATGTCATTGATAAGTTTTTGATTAAGCTGTAAAGGTCGAAAACGATGGTTTTTGATTAGGTAATTCTTTCCACTGATTTGTGGCAACTTTTTTGTGATCTCAAACCACAGCGCGACGCTTTAAAATGAAAACGTCAAAGTCGCAGGCAAGTTTTTTTTTTTTTTTTTTTTTTTTTTTTTTTGAATGGAATGACAATTGAAAATTCGCCAAAGATTTTCGGTCAGCTCGGTCTACACTACACCCCTGAAACGCATTTTAACGCTATCGCAAAGACGAGTTTCTGTTCCTGTTTTCTTTGGTTTACAATGGAAATGTTGCATTCTTTTGCTACCGGCTTATTATTAGTCGATTTGGATGTGAAATCCTCAAAATACTGTCATTAAGCTCACTAAAAAATTACGAAATACATTCCCAAACTCATTAAATGCTTTCAAATGCAAAATCATAATGACGGTGATAGCTACCTAAATCTTATGGCAAGTGTATTCTTCTTCTTTTTGTGTGGTGTCGCGAGAACACCTCGTGAGGATGGTGATAGGGGAACGATGTAAAAAGCAGCTGTCGCCGCCATTACGATCTCGCAGATGAAGGCCTTTTCTGAGTTTGGGAGTAGATTTCGTCACTTTTAGTGCGCTTATCGTAATGTTTGCAGTGTGTTTACATCCGAATCAACTCAGTTGCAGGGTGTTACAGAGGATCCTTCTTGGAAGGAAAGTACTATAAGAAACCACTAAACGGTGCCGAATATTGCCCTAAAATGTCTAACTTTTCTGTTTCAGTTGGGGAGTTGGGGGGGGGGGGATTACTATTCATGCCCCCCCCCCAAATGATGCCTCTGTTTTCTAAGCCTTTGGTGTACATGCAAAACAACAATTTATTATTTTAGGAATAATAGAGTAAGTTTTTAGATTTTGATCTTCGGAGCTAGATTTTGTGGGCGTATTAGCAAACTGAGTTAGGGGGTGGTTGAATGAGTTGGTGGAGGAAGAGGGGGAGGAATGGGTTTGTGATCATGCTTGAGAGTTTGCTCAACAACATTGAAGTATTGTAACCTGTTTCTAAAACCAGGAAGCTAAAATACTGAGTAAAATGGAGAAAAGAAGGACCGAAACTGCTAAAACCCATGTATTTTAAATACGGGTCCAATGGACCCGGCTCGAGCGTTTTCGTAAAAAAAAAGACATGGACATCTAAGGGTTAATAAGACTGTAGCAAAAGTTTGCAGCAACTCCATTGCAACAGCTAAAAGTGAGTGAATGAATAAGTAAGTAAATAAATGAATTAGTAATAAAGGATAATGCAAGAGGAAGTAGGTATAGTAAAAAACGCAAGCAAGAAAAGAATAATAGGAATAATATTGAAAAAGTCCGTGGTCTTACTCTGAAAAAAGGAAAAAAGTCCGAAACAAACGGACCTTCCTTCCGGATGTGGCCTGCGTAGGTTGTTTTGGTTTCCTGAAAGTGCAGTTTGCAGGTCTTTCTCGGCCTTCAGTGGCTCACTCAGCGATATTTTGCGCAGTTTCGAGGGTCTAGAAATTATGCATGTATCACAAGGAAATGCCTGGCAGCCCTCAACCCTTCCTATCTTGAGTTCTACTCCCTCTTGGGAAAATAACGAAGCACATTTTTCAAACCAAAGGAAATTAGTGCCAGCCTCTATTCAAGCCAGAGTCTACACTGCTACTTCATACATGTAGGCCATAGGATCTGATGAATTATTTTCACTCTTTTTACGGACAGAAGTTATGAGTACACGAGACCGAGATCTTGATGGAATTTACAATCAGAGCTGCCGTTTTGCGTATAGTCAATGTAAATTTCAATTCAACGATGATTTCACCGGTTGAGAAAATATTACAAAGTGCAGTTCAGTACATGACTGTAATGCACGAAAATACTCAGATCGTTAATCTTTTCTCAATCGGTGTAATTACTGTTTAATTATTGAAATATACGCAAGTTTTTTTTTTTTTTTTAAAGTCATCGACGACTCCACCGGTTGAGAAGAGATGACTAGTGTTTTTTCGTGCAGTACCTGCACTCTTACAATGAGTTGAAATGTGGAATCTTTTCTCAATCGGTGGAATCATTGGTGAATTAAAAAAATGTCATTAATTACAAGCAAAACGGCAGCACTGTTTACAAAATTCCAATCAGTCTTTGAATTAACCTGGAACATTTTCGGTTCAATTCGCAGTTTGGAGTTTGCGAACTATACCGGTCCGCGGTATGGTTCAGGCTCACAGGGAAAATGGGTTCGGTTCATGCACCAAATGCGACACTTTATAAAACAAAGGATACTTATTTTACTGGAAATTCATTTCTTTAACTACTTATATGGAATTTTGAAAATGTTAGAAGTCAATGCTCATCCGTTGCGGTTAAAATATTTCCAAGGATATCTTTTTTTTTATTACTTTTTCCTGCAGCTGTTTTCAAAATCAATTGGTGCCTTGCTATCGATTCGTGAAAACAGTTTTATTTAAAGGCTTTTGTCATAGTATCTTGAACGTTCCTTTAGAAATTGATACATTTTTGTAATCATCCTCTTCCAGCTGCGACTGATACTAAAAAAATACTAAAACTACGGGCCTAGGGCCGTTTTGCGGCCCCAACCCCACCTGGTCCTTTTTGTTTTTTTGAGGACTTCCACTTTTATGATTTTGAATTACATGTATTTCTTTCTTTCGTTCTGTTTTGAAAAGTGTTTGAAAGAAAGCGATCACGATGTTAAACTCAGATGGGTTTTCACTGTGGTTAACTTTATAAATTTGTTACATTGTATTTGATCACAAATAATTTTCAAGATAAGGTGAACGGCAGTAAGTAACTTCGTTTCCCGCCTTGTTTAAGTTCCTTCCTTTGCTAATTATTCATGAAAAACATTCCTTCATTTTGGTTGTTGGATGTATTAACCTGCAAAATTTAGGAAATTAAAAGAGTATTTTTAGCTTGTTGGGTTTCCCCTCCCCCCCACCCCTTTAAGATTCGTCCTGTGATTGGTCTGATTTTTCGGTCGGCGTTGGTTCTACTTCTTTTCTTCTATCCATTTTTCCAATATCTCTGCTTTCTTATCTTCCGGTTGTTTCACAAATATCGTGCATCATGTTGCCGTTAATTGCATTTGGTCGTTGTAAAAAGATATTTTGGCATATTTGATACCTGTTTAATTGACTGATTTTCTCATAAAAAGAATATGAATTGATTAACTTTAGAAAATATATTTTACCATAGACTTACCTAAAAAAAACGTTTACTAAAAATATTTCATAACAAGTAGATAAATCTTACTAAATTATACCACTCAATATCAAGTATAGTTGCTTTCTTCCACCTTTCACGATTAATAATTTCCCCTTTCTTCTTTTTCGTCACTGTAGAAACCATTCTTTTAACAATACCAATTATTGAATTTTTTAGATTTTCTTCTGTTCGTACGGCTGTTGCTTCTGATCCCCATACTGTTATTGTTGTATAGAAGATCACTAATTGAACTGGTAAATGGAACTGTTGCAAACTTTTGCTACAGCGCTATAAAGTGATCAATCTCATGTAAAATCGCGTGAAAAGTCCATTGGCGGCAGCAGAAAGTCATAAAATGTAATAACAAACTCACAAGAGGCATATAACTGAAATCCAAGATGGAGGTAAAATATCGATCAACCTGTATGCAAGCACCGTGATTATCCATGATGGCCAACGTTAACAACTCTTCAAAAATGTCTATTTGCTTCGGCATCCAATATCCTTTACGTTTCAAAATTTTGCAAGTTCTATCTTCGCAACAAATATGGAAACGGAAGTTGGCGTAATCAACAGCAACAATTGTTTTACTTCCATTTTTATGTTTTTTTGTTTAATCGGGGACACGTCGAATTTAATTTATACACAATTAATTTTTTGTTAAAATCAAAATGGGTTGTATCAATTTCGTAATTTCTTTCAAGGTACGTATTTTAAGGGTAATGACAAACTTTTGTTTGGTGGAACTTCATGAAATAGCTGCAGCTGATTTTTTTCATTTAAAAAAACAAATGACATCAATTCCCATAATGAAATATGTACAAAAAAAAAAAAAAAAAAATGACAGTTTTATCTTTAAATTAGATTTTACAACCTTGTCTACAAAACTAAACGAAACAGCTGATAAGAGAGTAGCCTACGGCTGCTACGTAGCCACCATCATATGTCGGTGAAAATACAGTGCAAATGACATGAAAAATTGAAAAATTGGAAATAGAATAGTGTAGGTTAGGGGAGAGGAGAATCAGACATAGGTTTCTACATAGGAACCTTTAAGTAAATTTAAGAAAAGTTTTATTGACGGTTTCTTTCTCAATCCTTCAGGGATATTATTTAAAAGCTTAATAGAAGAAATGAGGAAGGACTTACTATAGATCGTAGTTCGATGAACTGGAATGGTGTATTCTTCCCTTCTCATTTCAACTTCTCAATTTTGGCTAATTGGGATATATTTTCTGAGGAGGAACTGTGGCGTTTTAAAAGTTAACATACGTTTGATAAAGCATGCTATTATATAGTTTCTCCTCTCTGCTATCTTTAGCCGTTTACCGGTGATAGAAGGGGGTTACATATGAGTCATTAAGGGCAAATTATGGACGTACCTAACGCAGACATTTTGAGCAACCTGCAACTTATCAGTAAGCTCCGAAGAGAGGTCACAAAAAAACCGGCATGGCATAATCGGAAATGAGCAATATTAAAGCAGAGACAAGCCTCCTCTTAACATCAATTGACGGATTAAATGGCATCTGTTTCATTTGATAAAGATCCCTAAAAACTCTACTCGTGATTTCCTTTACCTGTTTGTGCCAGGAAAGATTATTACAAATAAAGATTCTGAGACTCTTTACTTCCTTTTCTTCTTCCTTTACTTCCTTCTTCACACCAATTTCCTAAAGACAAATTCTTTTTTTTACTTCCATGCACCCACAAACGTAAGTGCTCATATTTAGATTGTTTCCGTTTAACTTGATTCAAATTTAATTCAGCTTATTGTGCCATCTTCCCGTTTCTCATAACAGTTTCGGCTTCCTCCTTTTTTATTCCTGCCTTCGATAGGACCTGTCATACTCTTTGATTAATTAAAGGGAGGGTACATATAACGTCGACGTTCATATGTTATAAACTCGTAACAAAAACCCATAAATTAAAAACTGCCTATTGGGACAATGGGCATTTTAAGTTCCAAATATAAAAAAAAATTAAAAAAAAGCTGAACTTCCTCTTCAAATTTTCAAATGGTTCAGTAAGTCATTTACTTTTACTCTCAGAATTTCATAATCGAGAGAGAGAGAGAGAGAGAGAGAGAGAGAGAGAGAGAGAGAGAGAGAGAGAGAGAGAGAGAGAGAGAGAGAGAGAGAGAGAGAGAGAGAGAGAGAGAGAGAGAGAGAGAGAGAGAGAGAGAGAGAGAGAGAGAGAGAGAGAGAGAGAGAAAGCTGGAACCGGAGAAAGCGAGAGTGAAGAAAAATAATGATGAACTTGAGACTGCAATTTGTATCATGATTTTTTTCTTCATTCACACGATGAATAATATGCATCATCCTTTAAAAAGAAATCAATCATGAATGAGACACATATAGAGTTTAATCAGAGGAATATAAAGAAGCAAGGGGAGCGCATAATAGACGGAGAGGGAGATACTATCCGGGTGAGAAGGGGGGGTGGAGAAATGGAGCTATGTAATCAATTCAATGCATGCGTTATGTTCAAACAACGTGGAAGTTGGAGGAACTCGGCGATAATTTATTCATACTTGAAATTGTAAACAATGCTAAAACCTGTTAAGAATTTAAAATATGTTGAAGAGAGACAACGAGGTGTACTCGCGGTGTTATTCTCGTGGCCCTGGATCGATGAGGAACCCCTCTCCCGATATTAAAACTAGAGCGAGAGAGAAAGAGAGAATAATATAGAGAGAGATGGAAAGACAAAGTGTGGGAGAGAGAAGGAGAGCGAGAGAGAGAGAGAGAGAGAGAGAGAGAAAGAGAAAGAGAAAGAGAGAAAGTGAGAGATAGATAGGGAGGGATGGAAAAAGGTGGAGAGAGATAGAGAGTGGGAGAGAGAGAGGGAGAGAGAGTGGAAGAGAGAGAGAGAGAGAGAAAGAGAGAGAGGGCGAGAGTGAGAGTGAGAGTCAGAGGAGGGAAGAAAAAAAGGGATGATACTAAGATCGGTAATTTATCAGGTCAGTGGGCCGTCGACGGGGAAGGAATCGATAAGTCCTAAAAAATTAATAGTGCTGACAATGTTAAAAAAGGAATGTTGACGAATCTCTCGGCGTTGATGAATAAGGATGGACAAATCAAGTTCACCGAAGTTCCGCGGGCACGTCGCGTCACCGTCGCGTCACGTCATCACAAGTCCCGCACCATCTATCGGTTTTCTTTAGCGATGGCATCGTTTGTCACAATTACGATAAAAAAAATAAAGAAAAAAAGTAGAGTTAAGAACGTTTTAAACTTGGTTTCTCGTCGATTGTGCTATGAAATATGACGCCAATCGACGTAGGGTGGAGAAGGAAATGTGTTGTTGAGTAACTAACGTACAAGAACTTCAGAGTTGTTTGAACTCCGGGTCAAGGTGGATCTATGTAGTAGGCCACGCTGTGCTGCGTCACATAACGTGGATCGAAACGTGAAACATCTCGGACATAATATTACGAATAAAAATCAAGACTATGAACAATGAATAGCAAGATAAGGATAACCTAAAAATGTGTGAAAAAATTCGTGTTGGAGCTCAAAAGAACAGTAATTAACATAACATAACATAACATAATGTTAACATAATTTTTGCAAGAAAACATCAATGCTCTAAACGTTTTTACAGCGAAGAACAACAACTTTTTATGGCCGGAAGAAATCATGTTTCATCCCGTGGGCATTGCTTCTTAGTCTTGAGATCGTCAAAAAGTGGAAAAAAAATCTGGAAGTAAGTTTCTCATCAATTCATCATTTATAAACTTTCAAGGCTAATTTTAAATCACAAAAAACACAGTATCAAAAATTTTAAACCTACAAATGTCACCGGAAAGTTTTAAATTAAGCTTAAAGGATCGAAAACCATGATTTTTGATGACTTTTTTCCACCGACTTTTGGCCCCTTTTTTCTCGATCTTACACCACGGTGCGTCGTCTCACTGCTGCGATGTTCTAACATCACAGCTTGGTGCAACAGTTATTGGCCAATGGTACCATGTACTTATTTGTTTTTTTCCACCCCCACACATCATCAATCATCATGACGCTTAAGTATTTAATTTCACTCGCATTCAGTGGTGCTTCATGTGATTTTGATACCTCTACTAGCCCCACCCCACCCCTTGAATTTAATAGAGAACATTGAAACCCCCCCCCCCCCCCATTGTCTCCTCCCGCATCTTCCTGTGTTTTAAAAAAAGAAAATGAATGATTGATTCAATTGAATGCATCCAGTACAGTTTCGTCGGTTGCTTAGGTGTGAATTTCAACGACAATCAAACCGGATGCTGGTTTTACAGACACGACCGTGCTCTTTTTCCTTCAGCCTATTTTCCACGCACTTCTTTTCAATGTGTTTCGGCAAGAGCCCCAAAGACATAGTTAAATGGCTATGTTTAAGAATTAAGAAGCTTTCAGCAAAACTTGATAACACTTAAATAACGGGTTTTCAGTTACGACATGTCTTATCATATTTAGTTGTATAAGTAGTATCTGCTTTCAACCTTCAAAATATCTTGCTGAGACAAATGAAATGCAGAACTAATTTATTCATAACTACTTTCCGTTCACTGGCAATCAACTTATCAACTTAGAACGTTGCAGCTCTCCTGTAAGTTATGGATAACTTGATCGTTGCCCTAGGATGAACAGCAGGATTCATTAGGAATGGCATTTAGGTATTTACATCAAATCATTGGAGTGATCACTGACTTTAGTCCACCAAATTTAATGAAGAGAAGAATGGCATGTGCCAACAGCGGAAACATAAAATGCAACGAGAGGGAAAATCTGTGACGGGGTTGGCTGATACAAGACTTACCTTCGTTTGATTTGGTTGACTGATATAAATGATAAAATCACAGAGGAGTAATCCATAAATCTGAGTTCCAATCAATTTGATGAGTATGTACTATGTACTTACCGAGAGGCACAATAATTACATTCCTAACCTACATTACACTAGACATACCAGACTGTGAATCTACCTAGAAAATGCGCTCTACACCTACACCAGGTTCAGAACTATCCAGAATCTGTAAAGGTGTAATTAGGTGCTCTCCAAATTTACACATGATTCAAAATGATGGAAACACTTTCCACGAAGTTTAATTACCTTCGTTTAGTACCTGTAGATAAGTGCCGGCGAAAGTGATATCATCATGGACTTGAAACTTGAAGAGAACAGTCGTTCAATAAATCATATTTCTAAAAGTAGGTTCGGGTAACGATAAAGATAAATAAAAAGGTAATGCAGAATATTATGAAAGGTTAGATTGGTGTGATAGTAAATATCCAAACAATGTGTAAAGTTCGCTCAGAGTTCACTTCGCTGTTTACATTCTAATTTCTAGTTGAGACTTTGAGACTTTGACGTTATGATGACTGATGGATGAAACCGGTGTTTGTCGATGTAAACAATGGAGAGCTCTTTTATATTTGATCACCGAAAAGGAGTGTTGGAATTTTGTCAATTTCTTCGTCAAATTAGAATGAAATTGGAAAAACTCTTCGAAAGGCTCTCCTCCGATATCTAGGATATAAAATCACTCCTTGTTTGAGTTGATCCGAGCTGTGGTTATTTCGCTAGCTCTGGCCGATCGAGCCTTTAAAACTGTCCAAAATGCGTGGAAAACCCGTTTTTTTCACCAGTTTTTTTTAAAGATTGCTTCCTTAGTTTGGAACCAAAATTAAAATCGCTCCATAGCTCAATCGGGCTTGACGAGCTCTCTCCATACATACCGGGTGTTATAGCGTTTATTTCTATCGTTTAAGCTAAATCGCGGCAGGAAAGGTCGGAAATCTGGTAAAATGGCGAAAACCAGGGGCTGTGTGTATAATAAGTAGGCGCGTAGCTCGGTCTTTGTTCTCTTTTTTCTCTTGACCGTAAGTGGCTACCGCCACTTACAAAAGCATTATTGCTCTCGTGTTTTTTGATGAAATCTTAAACTTCCAAATTTAAATCCAAAGCTCAATACAGTTTTTCTTATTCGATGTATCGAAAATCGAAGTTCGATTAGGACCATTTTTCGACCTTGTAAAAAATGGATCCTATCGTGTGATACATCTTTCAAAAGCGCCAAAAAATCAAGAATTTTAGCGCAAACTGGAAGTCAATACCTTTTTTTGCGGTCGAGATATCGCAAGTCAAAGTTTAGTTTCCGCTTAGGGCCTACCTTAAATTTTGACTTGCGATATCTCGACCGCAAGAAAAGGTATTAACTTCTAGTTTGCTCTAAAATTCTTGATTTTTTAGGCGCTTTCGAATAATGTATCACACGATAGGATCCATTTTTCGTATCGTAACCTAACCATAAAACCGATTTTTTTATCGTCCCGCGTTCAAGAAAACCACAGTGAGCAGGTTACGTGAAACACCCTGTATATTGATTAATTCCGGATTTTAGTTGTAGTAAGTCGATGTTTGGGTATTACTGTAGTCAGGTATGCCAAAACTGCATATTCGTGTAATTGTGTTAGTAAATATGCTGCCAAGATCACGTTCGCAAACAATGATTATCTCTGAAAGTTTTAAAGTTTGCTTTGTTGTGTTTTCAGTTTTGTTTCAACGCCTTCTTTTTCATTTGTTCTGTTTCAGGTACAGTGGCTAAACTGGCAATTTGGTTCGTAACTTTTCCAGTGGTTTGGTGGGGTTGTATTTAGAGTAGAAAAGAAGGCTGGCTTCCATTACACAACAGAAATGTCTATGTTCTTTTTTCGATTACACAATTTGCAAAGAGCGGAACAAAAACGACGCCAACGAAAAAAAGGCAGAATTGTTCGAAGGAGTCCGTTGACCCTTGCGCCAAACCGTCTTTTCGAGGAAACTCCGATGATGCCTTCGGATAGCCTGGACGAGGTGGCGCTTCAAATCCCAAGGTATTTTTTTCCCTTATCTTCATATCTATAACGTACTCAAACTCAATCCTCCAAATGTTCATGTTGGCTTGCGGTTAACCCTGTGTGGCGCGCTCGGCGCCTCTCGAAATTTCGTCATCCGGATATTCGTATGTTTCTCTTAACCCCAATCGACCGAAATTCCTCCAAAGAACAAAGGACGAAACAAGTGGAAGAGGCATGATTGAAGTTCTATTTCCTTTAACGTATCACGAATAGAAGCTATGACACTATGTTCAAAATTGATTATCATTTTCATCGGATAGAATGTAACGTACGTTGCATAAGTTGACATTACCAGGAAAGGAAAACTGCTAACACATGTTGCCTAATGTAAGTCTAAGTGGACTTGCAAATACGGAAACAAAAACGGTGGACACAAGCTTTAGTGGACCTAAGAAACAAGGGACGTAATTGCAGTGACTTTTTTTGGGCGTAAATGCATTGTGAACAAAAGAAACCTATAAGTATACAATAATAAATCGATGCAGATTAATATAGATTTTCAGATTATTTACGACTTAAAACTGACAGAGTAATTTTAAACCAAACAGCTTCTCACCACGACCACATCAGCCACCTCTTCCCTCGCTTCGTCGGGCATAACTAAAGCTTGATAAAATTACTTTGTTGCAGAGAAAAATCGAGTACATACTACTTCGAATCTAGAATTAACGGCTCTATTACTTTATTTGAGATTTTGAGACTTTTACCCTAAATATTTTATTTTGTTAGTCTTTCTCTCTTTTGGGTATCAATCATGCGAAATCTTCTTTCAATATAGGTTTTATAATTGGACTGGCTGCAGCATCAATTTTAATATTAGTTCAAGAGACGCTTCTATACTTTCCAGATTGAATGGCTCTCAAATGTTACTCTCCTCGACGGCAAGCCCATCTCCTGCCTCTCGCACATGATATTATATCCCCTTTCTAATATGAAAGTATAAATTCAAGAGTCGCAATCTCCATTCAAATTGATTAGTCGGAAGATTTTCCCCCTTTCAATTTTGAAGCTCTTCAATTTCAGCCAAAGTTCTGGAGGTGGTACACTCCTTCCATTGAATTCGTATTGCCCTTGAGATTTCTATATCTCTTCAATTTTTCATTTATAGTCAATATAAGCTATGCGACGTTATCCGTGGATGGCGTGCTTACTTAGCCTTCTTATAAGCTCTACCACACGGTGAACTTTATGTCCGTACGGCTGAAAATAAGTGTCTACAAAGAAAAGGTCCAAGAGTCAGGGTCCCCTCTTCCACCCCTTCCCCTCCTACCAGCCCTGATCACATTTGAATGGCTGCAAGTAATTAAATGACATTTTTCAAGTGATCTTACACCAGTATGGTCTACTTACGAGAATAGTCACAATTTTGGGGCCTCATCCTCCTGGGCCACCTCCGAAAAGAGGATAGCCGACTATGCCAAAATGTAGTTTATATTGACGCATTATATCTCCTCAAAATTTCATTCGCATATCTGTCTCCTGTTTAAAAATATTACCATCGAGTGTCGGGCTCTGACTTTTGGATCACCCTGTAACTCAGTAATAACCTTACCACTTTAAAATTAATTTATAAGTTGATGAATAGGTTTGAGTTCCTGGTAATCGGATGTTACAAAAAATTAAAAAAAAAGTGTGGCGAGTCCACCTTCAAATTTTCACCAATTTCGACTGTTCACCTATATTTTGGAGCTGTTATACATAGAGGCGTGCGGTTTAAACAGCAAGAAACTTCCGCCGACAATTTCTTTCTTCTTTAGATGCTTAGCTTGAGTTTTTTTTTAAGGAGAGGGTGTACAGTTTGAAACCCCTTGTCTTACCCTCTTACCACATTTTGACGAGGAAAGGAGAATGATACGAAAATTATTCTTTTCAAAATGGAAAAAAAAAACTACCAAAAAATTGGGTCCCTAAACTTTCCTGGCAAGAAAGATTGTCAGATTAGGCGGGAAATTAAAAAAAAGTGCAGAAGTGTAAGTGCGTCTAATTATACAGAAGATGGCAGCCCTGCGGGTAACACTTGTTGAACTCACCGAATTAAAGGCGGTAGTTGTAGATGTCTGATTGTTTGTGTATCGTCACTGAATACCATAATTTGCCAGAATTTCTTATGATTACCAACTTTTTACTTTGAGTTAAATGGGGGAAAATCAGACCACTATCCGAAAAGTGGCAACACTGCTGAATACGGTCTATTCTACATATTTTCATAACTCTTGTTCCCTTTCAAATTCACAAAATACGACGGGTTGCTCTGTAAGTAATTCACGTAAAATCTAGCTGAAGTCGATTGATCTCAAGCCAAAAACGAAACGTAAGTTATTCACGAAAGAGGCGATTGTAATTTAACCTCGCAGTTCAACGCCCTCTCATAGAGCCCGAAGAGCGGTCAGTCTGCAAAGGATCGAGAGATGAAAAAATGAACGGTCACAGTATTCAGTTAACATCACCGATGGATGGTTTGAAATTGCTCCAAAATCGCATCAATTATAATTCATAACATGGGACATTCCCCTTTTGCTTTTGAGCATTCCAAAACGGAGATAGAATGGGAAAGAGAGAGAGAGAGAGAGAGAGAGAGAGAGAGAGAGAGAGAGAGAGAGAGAGAGAGAGGGAGAGGGAGGGAGAGGGAGAGGGAGAGGGAGAGGGAGAGGGAGAGGGAGAGGGAGAGGGAGAGGGAGGGAGGGAGAGAGAGAGAGAGAGAGAGAGAGAGAGAGAGAGAGAGAGAGAGAGTAAGCGAGGATAGGGATGACCTTTCACTCCTTACACGTCGTGATGATACCTACCGCACAACGCCGAAGCGGAGAAATTTGCGTTTTGCAACGGGCGGGAGATTACTGAATTCGCCCTCTAAATACTGCTGCTAAGAGTATTAAGCGGGATTACGACAAGATGAACGCGGAATTGATAGGAGACACTTTGAGTCCTGATTAAATTCCGAGCTTCGTACTCTACCACATCGCGAGCCCGTTCTGGGTGTTTTGTGCGCGCAGCAACTTTTCAAATGCGTTCGCTGCTATTATACGTCGAACTGAGACCAATTTGGATCCTATTCCCGAGTAAGGAAAAGAAGGCCTGTTCTGTTCTGCCTGATCGTCGTCTCGTGTTAACTTTGATCATTGGTAAAGGAAGGATTGTTGATGACAAGAACTCACCTCATCTCTTTATACGATAAGATGCAGACGGATGAAAAAAGGAATGTAAGGAAAAACCGATGGGTTACTCGGGGCTTGCGCTCGCTGTATTTAATCAATATTTAAATTACAAGTGGTTCCAAGCAAATGCTGGTTCAATTAGTTTCCCACAGGAGAATATTAAATGTTTTTGGCAATCGGTATCACAATCATGAAA
This sequence comes from Trialeurodes vaporariorum, assembly GCA_011764245.1. Lineage (NCBI taxonomy): Eukaryota > Metazoa > Arthropoda > Insecta > Hemiptera > Aleyrodidae > Trialeurodes > Trialeurodes vaporariorum. The sequence goes on along the minus strand of VMOF01000111.1, from coordinate 55,115,022 downwards.
CGAAAACTAGACCAATTTAAAATACTGCAGATTTCAGGCTTAGATCATCGTATATAAACAATATATTCAAGTGTGTACAGTGAACAAATTGTAGTATATCAGACGAATTTTGGGGTTTTGACTTAAGTAGGCTACCTGCAATGCTTAAATTCACTGTGACGACTTGACAAGTGTTGCAAGTAATCTGTCTGAAACGAAATCTAAGGCGTCATCTGACATTCATTAACTCTTCGACTGTACATGCCTTACGGGGTGTTTCAGACCACAAAATCACTTTATTTCTTAGCGAGAACGAATTCAAAATTAGCGAATTCTGACCAAATTTCGAAGGATAACTCGACCGAAAGGAATTTGAAGAAAATACTTTCAACCGCCTCAAATCTCTCCATTTTTGGATATTTTTAAGGCAATTTTCAAGTGCATGCTGTGACTATTAACTATCGGATTGCGCAGCGCTAGAAAGTGTGTATGCACATTAATAGCTTTCTTTTTTTCGTGTGGCACATACGTAGGGGCTTCGAGGGGCTCTACTAAAAACCTTGAAATGCACACATATATTTAAGCTGCGTTACATCATTTGACAGGACTTAATGGTAGAAAATTATACTGGCTCGTCAAAGTCACCAAACCTTTCATTTTCTAATAATGACAGGCATCGGAAGATTTGGGGTTTTAGGGAGGGGCGTTCAGAATAAGATCCGAAATTAAACGACCCAAGGCTGAACAAATGTGAAGATAAGTAAAGTATTGTGTTTTTTCTGTCGCAAATGACAGATGAGAATGACATGGGGGGTTTGTTTTGTTTTCTCATATAAAATTACAATTTTGGGGTCGTTGGAATGGATTGAGTAGCTTTTGAAATGTTATGTTGGAAACTCTAAAAGGAACATGTCTCTCGGAAATAGTCAGGCCAGAGTTGATTATTATGTTCAAAATCCTCAAAGCCGTGTTTCTTACTAGGAATAGTCAGGCCCACGTTAATTATTATGCTCATAAGCGTAAAAGCAACGTGTCTCATGGGAATCAAGCATACCAAAGTTTACTCAAGTCCAAACATGACCTTGTTGGCTAATTTTGAACCATAAGTCTATAACGAGGAGCAAAAGCATTGCGCTGTTTAGTTTTCTAGTGTCGGGAGTGAAATTTGCGGAAGGGTAGAATCATTAGGGGGAAGGGAGGGATAGGAGGAAAACGCACTAATGCCATGACCGCGAACCGAATGTTAAATCCAAGGTTGTCAGATTTCAAGCGTGTGCTTTTCAGTAACGCTTGTTAGTTTCTACATCACTCATATTCTACGGGGAGTATCTGAAGCGGAAAGAAAGCTGGAGAAGGGATTCTTGTTGATTTTTGTCGTACTGAAGAAGGCATTGCTCACAATGTTGTCATGGAAGGCGTTGTTGTCGTAGAAGAAGGCGTAGTTGTAGTTGCCACTGGAGGTGGAAGGTTGGATACAGCATTTTCGAGCTGAGATATTCTGAAGAATTGGTTTTATTTCTTTAAAATCAAGTTCCTTGTAAATAGGTCAGTCCGATTTAGTCTTTGTGACCAAAGAGGGAAATCGTGTTATTGAAATGGGGATGGTCCTATCTGGCGTGATCCCAGTGTGGCTATAGGAACGGAGAAATGATTTCAGTGCAGACGGACTGATCTGTTTATATAGAAATACATTTTGGTTCAAATAACAGAAAAGCGATGGTCGAATCTCCATGACTCCATGAGCTGCCACTGCACACAAATCCACTGAATTTGGCAACGTAGGTCACAACTAAATTCACCCGAAGCGCATTGCCGCAGTGAAATACGAACGATCGTAATTGGACCCAAACTCTCCACACTTTGTAGGGTGGATTGGTCCGGGAAGGTAATAGGCTAGAGGGGTTGCACCAAATCCAAACCGCACTGAATTTTCGCGTCAAGACTCAAGGCTCGTGAGAGATCGGGAGTTAACTTAAAATTCCATGCCTATGTCTTATTCCTCCCTTTTTTCTAGACAGTTATACTTGACTCTAAAAGTGCAATTAAGAGATTTTTCTAGAGATCTCCTTGATTTGCCTTGGACTTGAACTGGTATCCCTGGTTTCCATTTGTAATTTGAGGAGAAATTAGCTACCAAACTAAATTCAATATTTATCAAGAATTGCCGCTTTAAAGTAAGCGTCTTTGAGTTGAAATGTTAATCTTTCGACTCGATTGGAGTCAGCTTGACAAATTTCTCAAGCCAAGTCGAGTCAAATGAGATCTGAAGTAAAGTCTCTGAGCAGCACCCAAAGTATTTTTGAGGATTAAGAAATGGCTAAAGAATCAAGAATTGAGGAGTTATAATGCAGCAAACAGAAAACGAAAGATTTGTTTTCTAATGGGGCTCTTGCTAACTTTTGCTACTGACGATTAAATATGTTGTTATATTTTGAGTAAAATCAACCGAAAATTACGATGAGCACGATAACGTCTTTACACGTTTACAAAATTGTAAACACAAAATGACTTTAAAGTTTAAGACATAATGGTGGAGCTACGCATCAGGTGCCATGGACGATTCCTATCTAATTTGACACTTTCTTCTGTGTGTTTCTGTAGAAACAGTGACAATTTAGATACCTGCATGCTCCGCCAACTTTCATCTTAAATGGCGGAGCTACGCGTGCGTCATGGGGGATATCTGTCTTATTTGTTACAGAGACACACTGAGGAAAGCCTCAAATTATATACAAATCTCCCGTGGTATCTGCGTACTGCGTAGCCCCAACGACTTTAACTTGACAGTCATTTTGTGAGTATGTGAGTGAATTTTTTAATATTTCAATGTGCTCCTAGTAATTTTTGCTGGAATTTACTCAACGATTAACAATTTAATCGTTTATAGCAAAAGTTATCAAGAGCCCCATTACATTAGAAATAAGTATACCAGTCACAATTCAGATATTATCTGGAAATTATATTTCAAATCATCGAAATAGCTGAGTGGCCACGAAACGAAGTAAATTTATCTGAAAAGTTTTGCTTGATAGCCAAACTTTTTTACTCACCAACTTCATTTGTAGCAAGAAAGGCCTGTCATATTTACATCTTTTACTTAGTCTGTCACACGCTTTCCGGCATTCTCAGGTGTAAATTTAAAACTTGCTCGCAATTCATGCTCTTACGACATTACACGCAAATTGCGTCGTAATGCCGCCTGTCACAACGAATACTCGTTTTCATTCCGTATTTCCTCCCTCGAAGAAACTCAGGAACTCTAACTTTTCACATAGCACATTACTTTTATGAAGATGTTGTCGCTAGTAAACATTTCCGTGGCGCTGATCTATGCTATTGTTCAAGTTATAAACCAACAAAACTTTTCAATGATTGCCTCGAAGTTAGTCAAACAAAAGTAACAGGTTCTCAAAAGACATTGAAAATGCTTCACGGTTTACACTCGTAGACAAACACGACCGAACGGTAGCTAGATCAGGTGGATTTTAAAGCACCGTTTGATTCATTTCTTTATTTATCATTTACAAAAATTTTTACAGTTTTCCGAATTCTACCCCATCTTCTATCTTAACCGAAAACTGTCAGCGACGTCTGACCGTCACGCAAATTATGGATTTTTGGAATGTTTCTTCTTCGTAGCTGTAGATTTTTTTTTCTAATTCAGCGTTAGTTTTCGTGTATACTATCAATCCAAATGCGTGTTTCAAAGTTAAGTTCATTTACACTCCGTAGGTTACTCTGCGTAATTTGGGAAAGAGATCTATATGTGATCTTTTTCCTTTGTCCATGTTCCTGCAGCGATAAAAATTATTGGTTTTTCATATTTCATGGGTCTTGTAGTTGTTGGAGTCAAGCCAATGAGAATTTCCCTTCAATTTTTGAATGTTTTGATACTTTATACTATTTTGTCATTTATGTACCGTAAGTCCGTAGGTTAGGAGTGTAGACTAATCTGTAATGTCTGTGCTTTCATCTGCTTGCAGAGCAAAAAGAGGCGATTCGCGAATTATGCTCGTCAGTTGTCCTTTCATACCTTTTCCGATTTTGTCCATGCGCCTTTTTATACCTTGCTATTTTAAAAAAGCACGTAAGACAGTTCCTTACCAGCAGTTTTACGTAAATAATTAATAGCATTATATTTAGAGTATTGGTTCATAATTTATTTAACCAATATTTAATAATGACTTACTTACGTAAGATTTTATATTTACAATAATTTTAGCTATCGACAGAGGAGAGCTCTTTTTTGGGTTTTTTTTTTTTTTTTTTTTTTTTTTTTTTTTTTTTTTTTTTTTTATTCTGATAAAACAGATTGATTATTTTCACATAGAAATTGCTATAGTGAGCTTATTCTAAAAAAACCATTTGATGAAATTAACTGGGAAAGTGTTTGACTAGCAGATTATATAGCCGGGTCGATGTAGCCGTTTGTGAGAATGATTCAGTGACTTCTTTCTGTCCCTCAGGAGATTCTTCTCGCCTCCGCTTTTTTCTAAAACCACTGCAGTATTTTTGACTTTAAACTCTAAAAACTGATCAAATTTTGGAAGAAAAAAATTGGGAAAAGACCCGACAAGGTGATACCCCGCATAACTTTTGAACTATCGATCCATATGCATCCAAATTTTGCAGAGATGTTGCTTTTAACATTCCTCAGAGAGACTTTTTTTTTGTTTTTTTGAAATTTTAATTTTTAGGTTGGTCATGGTTTAAAAATGGTTTCCCTTAAAAGCAATGGGAAAATGGGTAAAAAAAAGGGAAAAATTTAAATATTTCAAAAATGGATCTTTGGATTTGGATAATAGTATCAAAGGGGGGTCTGGGGGTCTCCCCCATAATATCAAAGGGGGGTCTGGGTGTATCCCGTCTTCCCGAAAATAATGAAGGAGGGTCTCAGGGTCTGCCCCAGTTTAAATTTTATGTGAGAAAGCGTTTGTAGGGTATTCTCTCCAGTTTATTTTTTATTTTTTTTTCTTTCTCTCATCTACGGTGGAATTCTCGAGGGAGGCTTTAATATTTATGTTTGAATGATGGAGATGCATGGAAGTGAATCGCCGAGTCTTTGCGCTCTGATGTCCAGGGCTTTCCAGTTTTCCCTTCATTGATCCACGCCAACGCAATTATGTTTGATGGGTATCATGTTATGAATTGATGTCAGTCCGCGGGAGACGGGCCAAGGGGACGGGACTCGCAGGAACGGAGGAACGGAGGAACGAAACAAAACGAGAACGCAACCGAAACGCGCGCCAACCTCGAAAATGAAGTAGTCGCGACTCGGACATACATATATATACGCCGCATTCATGCTATTTTATGATGGTGCTTTAACGAGAGAACGCAAAGCATCACACTGCATTTTGTTAATTGATAAATTCAGTTATTATACATGTATTGTTGCCCTTCGGACGAGTCGTAATTCGATAGAGCACATTGCGCTAAAATAGAATTGGTTCATCATTGCCTGATTCTTCATAAGTGAACTAATTTGTTCCCCGTACGAATATCTCGAGTCTCAAGGGTCATTCAGAGTTTCTGGATAGTGTGTATAATATTCAAAAAATGTATTTACAGTTTCCTCGATAGACATACCTTTGGTCTTTTAATATTGCATGAAAATAGAGAATCCAGTATTAGAGGAATGAAGATAGAAGTAACTGTCACTGAACATTTTTGCTACGCCAAAGTTAATTGTCTGTTTGTCAATTTTACAGAGAGCAGTATCATAACTGCAGTGTGCCGTTTTCCAAGAATGGTAATCTCAAGGGTCATTCAAACTTTCTGTCTCACGAGCAGAAAATATTCAAACATTATACATATTGTTTCATCAAGAAACAATTAGAAATTATTCCCGAAGAATAATGGAGAATAATAATACATAATTTTCTGTACTAAAGACGTTTAAAAAATCATACAGAGTAGAAATGACAAAACTCCTCTAGGTTAGGAAAAAACATCTATCGATTCAAGTTGTAACATATGATGACAAAGTTGCAACACATATAATGATTAATAGTTTTTTCGATACTCGAGTTTTTATTAGTTCGTCAATCCTGACATGGAAGTTGAGTTTATTTAGATAGAAACGACTGTTTATAAAAAGTGTTTTTGAACAAAGTTGATTTTAAATTTTAAATTGATTCGTGCAACCAGCTGCATCGTATTGTTTACCAAGAATGATAGCCAGGCAATTTCTTTAGTGCGTCGAGCCAAACATCACAATGATCAAAAGCTAATGCATTACCTTACTTCTGTTGAACGATTCGCTGAAATCGTGAAGCCGAATGATGAAACATTGTATAATGACAAAGCGTTTGTCCGTGCTGAATAATAGCTTGAAACTCCGGCTCAAATTCTTCATTCCATTTTTACTATTCAGGCCTCAACGCGCTGAACTTCGAAAGTCCAATTGTTGAATTTGGATATTGATTTAAAATGGACAGACATTCCTTTCTAATTAAATTTTATGAGGTGTATGTGTTATGTTTTTGTTCTCTTCCCCCTCTTTCTCTCTATTTTTGATAATTTACAAAAGTTCACTGTGTATGTATAAACCGTCCCGCCTAAAAGTATACTGTTTCCTCCTTTTTTTTGTACGAGCAAATGAGAGGAGGGGGGGGGGAGGGGTAACAATGCGATGGGTTTTAGAGACGAGGTTAAATGTCAACATCAAAAGTAGACAATCTGATAAAAATCTCTGTTCAACGTAAATTCATATGAGGGGAGAGATTTACTAAACAGGGGTTCGAAGCCACCGCGGCTAAAATATTTGCGTATACGGCGACAGCGAAGCCTACAATTTATTTCTATCCCGTAATATGAGAAATAATTTTAGAAAAAGTCCATAGATTATAATTATCAGTCGAGCTCCTTATTCCAGATCAACCGTTTTGCGTATAATTGATCGTATTTTTTTTTTTCAATTTACCGATGACTTCAGTGCTTGAGAAAAGATTACGCAGTTCAGTTCATCTTATGACTGTAATGCATGAAAATACGCGCATCTGCAATCTTTTCTAAACTGGTGGAGACATCAATGACTTTATGAAACTCGCGGATAATTTAATAAGTAACCCGCGATTGCGTCGATTCAGAACAGATTACAGATCAGAGTATTTTCATGCAGTACGCAGTCATACATACACTGAACTGAACTATGTAATCTTTTCTTAACTGTTGGTATTATCGGTGAATCGTAAAATGCCTTTAATTTTACGAAAAACGGCAGCTCTGCCTTATTCACTTCTAAAACGAGCTCATCTGCAGCTGCCCTGTGTCGGCCGACGACCGCCCTGTTTTAGTCCAATTCAAAGCGCCTTCAATATCAGATGATGCAAAACCATTTCCTGGATGTCGAAAGAGTTACTGAACGCGCCAATGGAGTATTTTCCTGCTATTTCAGAGGTTTCGTGCAAACTTGCAGTTCTTTAACTTGCCAATACTTTATTTCACATTCACTCAAGACCAGTCCTATATCGTTCAGAAACTGATTTCTGCCGGTGTTTCCCACAATCGAACGTTGATATCAAAGATTACAGTTTTAACTGTTGCAGAAAGAGGTTTTTACGGGAACGGGTTTTATCGGCGTAGAGTTCCGATTTCAATGATTCGAACTGCAATAGTTTACGTCGTATAATCTCGCGAGATCACCCAAAATCAGTTTCTGAACGTTAAATTTCTGGTTAATTATAATATATCTGGTTGTTATTTTTGGGTATTTCTGGTTGTTTTGATTATTATTATTATTCTGGTTATTTCTGGTACTATTTGGTTAAGGTTTGTTATTTTCTGGTTTTTTCTGGTTTCTGGTTATTTTTGGTTAGGTTATTATTATTTTATTTTTGGTTATTTCTGTTTTTTCTGGTTTTTTTATAGAGATATTTGCGGAGTTGCATTAGAAGGTTGCAACTAGAGTTAATGGATTTTTCGTCTTCAACCGGTAATTTGGAAGCTTTTCTTTATGCCAATGTCGAGACATCGAAGCGATATATCCACCTTTCCCTGTAAATGTATTGAAATGATCATCACTATTGAAATAATCTTTATCGGTGACAATAGTACTCCGGGTTATTTTATCTCTTTAGCGTCAGTATTTTATGATGACAAATTGCTCACCGCAAGATTCGAATTTTATCACTCATCAGTGTAGGAAAGTTTTTTGGTCGCTTTGTTTGTCGATATAGCAGTTTAACTCCCTCGACCAAAAAAAAAAAAAAAAAAAGGTTAGAAAAAAAAATCTTCCTCTCATGCAATTGTATTTACCTATACTTGCGAGTGCATGTAAAAACGGCGCAGTCATATCATAAAATTCTTTCAGGCACAGAACACGTGTCCGTGTACTCCACTTTTGATAATCACGTTTTAATCGTGGAATTCTGCGTTTAATTCTGTGGCGAGAGATGCAACGTTTACGAATAAAGAGTAGGCTTTGGCTAAAGTACCAGGTTTTGTACAAATATTTTCACGGCAGGCTCAGAAATGGAACTAGTGCATTATTTTTTAGGGCATTGCGGTCTGCTTCCAACATTCCTTGTCATATTGTCAGCTACCCCCTCCTCCTTTTTTTTAACCCATATGACATCAGTGGAGGGTATGGTTTTTATTTTTCGTTTGAATTTCAATCAGATGGACGGATTACGTTGATCTCAGAACTTCCGTGTGCTGCTTACTTTCCTCATACTAAATATTAGGAGAATAATGTTGATTCAGCATATAAAATATATAATTACTTCAAAATGCTAGACTTACATTAGATCAGAGGAAAAAGATAAAATAGATTATAGAATAAAGGCTACTTCGTAATAGAAGCGGCGCTGCCCTTAGGCTCTGTATAAACTCCTTTCGTTGTTCTTAATAAAATAAGCTAGTTTGCGAACATTTGAAATGAGCCGGCCCGCGAGGAATCAAAATAAACCGGTTGAGTGTGAGAACGAGTAGGAAACCGACTTCGGCATCATTATCCGGGATTTTGGTAGTACTTATTATGTATCATGATGGACTGTGAGAGCATGAAATAACAATAATTACCTCATGAAAGAAGCGTCTTTGCTATAAAGCTATAGCTTTAATGTCATTTTGATACTCAAAAATAAGCCGGCCAGCCTTCAAAGATTCAAAATGAGCCAATCGCATCGCTGCTCGGTAGTGGATGATTTCGCTGTTGAATGAAAATGTTACAGAATTTGAGATAGCCTTGCAAACATAGTCTTTTCTTGACCCTTCAATGTCAAAGAGTGCCGACGTAAACATTGGCGATAGTGACGCTTCTATTACGAAGTAATCTTTATTCTATGAAGTTGACTAACTAAGGTCAGGAAAACTTTTATTTTATTATTCTATGAATTTGACTAACTATAAGGTCAGGAAAACTCTTTTATTTTATTATTCTATGAAGTTGACTAACTATGAGGTTAGAAAAACTCTTTTATTTTATTCTGAACAGCTGTTAGCCTTATTACATTGACCTTTTTTTTTTAAAAAAAAAATCTGATCAACAATGTTGTTTGGCATCCGTCTTTATAGGGCATTTTAGATGAGCAGGAATTTTTTTCGAAGGTCAAGTGGATAAACTTTATTCCTGTCGGTTAATCAAATAACGAAAAAAAAAGTAAAAGCAAACAAAACCAAAAAACAATAAAAAACAAAAAACAAACTACATAGAAACAAAAATAAAAATTAATTCTGGTGGATAAAGTTCAAGACGAAACTGTCAAATTGGAGCGGCGTCCCTCCCCAGGGGTTAAGGAGGGGCCCAACTAGCTCCTAAAAAAAAAACAAAAACAAAACAAAAAAAACAAAAACAAAAAAACAAAAAAACAGCAATATATGATTTAAAAAAGTATAATGCAAATTTCATGATGCATCCATTTTGAAACAAAACTAACTTTTATATTCCTTTCAATCATTAATCGCAACAATGGATCGAGAAATACGAAACAAAGCGAAGCTTAAAAACATAAAATAAAGAAAGGAAAAAAGCCTAGTTATAGCTCTGAGCCGAGATTAGAACTGTCGGATGCTTTAAAGCTAATTTCTCATCGTTGTGTCGTTTAGTCGACTTTTTTTCTGGCCGGAGAAAACAATGAATTCGTAAACAAGGCGTGCGAATGAAAAGCAAACAAAAAGACGGCTGTAACAAGGCCTTTAATAATTTGAATCACACAAATGCTTTATGTAAACTCGAGGTAGGTATTCCCAAGGACCCGCAAACCAACCTCTCCTCTGAGAGGAGAGGTCAAGTCTTCTCGCATACAATGCTGCTTGTTTCAATGATTTTTCTCTCTACTGTGATTCTTTGCCTTCTTTCTTTGAACCAAGTGCAAAGACTATCCACAATTCGTGCTCATTTTTACTTAATGGGGCAGTTGCAAGAGTCTGACATTTTGTATTTTTCCTAAATTTTACACATACTTGTAAAGTTGCAATAAATCATGTGCGCAGTGGCGTCATACTATACTCGGAATTCCCATTTTAAAAAGTGTATTTTGGACCAAAATCTCATCTCCGAAACAATGGGACTTAAGGTGAATCTTCAGCGTTTAGTGCCGATGTCTGCCACCAGAGCGCTACCGTTCTATTGAAGTCAAACTACTGGCCGAAAGTAATTTATTTTTAAGAAAACTGAGTGTCAGTTACTAAATAATCATCTGAAGAGTATCTCTGCAAAAAATCTCGTCAATAACTTCAAAAATAAGACTGAAAGTACCAAAAAATGGAATATCGCAAATCGATTCTTGCATCGAAATGCGATATTTCATTTTTTGGTACTTTCAGCCTTATTTTTGAAGCTATGGACGAGATTTTTTGCAGAAACGCTCTTCAGATAATTAATTAGTAAGTGACATTCCGTTTTCTTAAAAATAAATGTTTTTCGGCCTGTAATTTGACTTTAATCGAACGGTAGCGCTCTGGTGGCAGAAATCGGCCCTAAACGCTGAAGATTCACCTTAATTAGAAACCAAATATAAATATAAATAAGGTATCTTTTGTTCTCAGCTCATCAAGTACTTCCATTTTTTTTCATTAAAAAAAAAAAAAAAAAAACCATTTCAGACCCTTGCAACTGCATGCCCCATTGGGGAGCTCTTCGGTAAAAGAATGGATTTTTATCCACCCTTATCATCAGATCCAGTGGTGGCTCATGAAATGCAATATATCGATGTCTATTCCATGTAAAACTATAGAGAAGTATCGATCGTCAGGGAGTGAAATTGAGCCCCCCCCCCCCCCCCCCCCCCCCAGAGATCGATACTTTATTTGAATTGGATGGAGGTATTGTGGTTCGTGTAAAAAACTCCCATGATTGTCCTCTACCTCTAATCTTGTCATTTTTTTCTCGAAATTGAAATATTACGATGCGGCGATATTATTTCTTACCTATTCTTTTGTTCTCAAGCATCATCGAATCTCTCGTACGTAAAACCCAATTGTTTTAAACCTAGACTAACTAATTTTCACAACTTTAGAGCTGCCGGTCGCTTGGACGGCTGGCACTTACCATGGGTGGATACAGGGATTTATCTTTCTCTCTCTGCAGCCATTTGAACACATTTGTTATATAGAGAAGGATAGCTGAGGGGACCATCACGTGACTTTAGCCCCTATCTCCGTCCTTTTCTAACGCACGCATTCAAGTGGGAGGAGAGAGAGATAGAGAAAGTCCTGTATCGTCTACATGCCCACCATTTGTGACGCCCGCCATAGTCAACGCTGTCTTTCCCACCTCTGACGTCGATTATCTTAATGAAAACAACATGAAAGAAATTGAAAATCGATATTTAAATTTCTTCAACCTGACACTCTCATAAAATTTTGAAAATTCTCATCGACGGTAAGCACGAAGTCTACTCGGAAAAAAAAGACTGGTAGAATTTACCATCTGTATAGCTCATTTTGGAGTCTACTATCAAGTATGGTAAATTTTACTATCATATGGTATAGATGCAACGTACCTTGTGGTAAATTGAGATAAACTGTTGGTGTTGGTGAAATGTACCAATAGGTGGATGGTAAATTTATGGTAATTTTTTTTCCGTGTGCCATCAAATTGCTTATGAGTATCAGGAAAGCACACTCAGGCTTTCTTCATGATTATTGTAATGGCTTTAATGGATTGGTCACGAAAAAGTACGTTTAGTTTCAATCTTGGGTGGATTTTTACTGACGACTTCAGCCGCAATTCAAAAAAAAAAAAAAAAATCCTACTTTTGAAAAATCTTAGCTCAGAAGGCAAGCAATTAAAGACCTATTTTTATAGGAAAAAATTGTCTCAACTTTGACTCGAAAATGGGCTCCAGAATTTCCTGACGGTAAGTAAACCTGAATTACGTACAAACACCTGAAGGTCGTTAATGTAAAGTGCAGTAACGTAGCACATGTAATGTAGCAACGTTGCAGTTCGCCCATAATTCCAACCTATGAAAAATATCGAACCACACCAACAGCGGCACTCGTGCACAGTTCAGTTTTATCCAGCCGTTGAACTATGAAGTCGTGGTTCAGCTCCCAGAGGAAGATCCGATCAAGTTTGTGGGGACGGCTAGGCTTAACAAACTAAGTTAAAGAGAACTAAACTTCCATAATATCGGGTGATTTTATGAAAACCCTCGCATTTGACCTTCATCGTGGGTTTAAATGTACACAACACAACGTTGCAACATTGCACGCTACGCCACTGGTATAGTGTAAGTACTATCGACGAATGAAAGATTGTCGCGAAATTTTCACGAGCTAAGTTGCGCCTTCAAGGTTCTGGTTCGGCCACTCCTCATATTACTTACACCTTGCAGGTGAGAGGCCAGTGCGGGTGGGGCGGAAAAGCCGTTGCAGATCAGTTCCCCACTCACACTCATAACGGAAAAAGTGTGAAACTCTCGCGACAATCTTTCATTCGTCGATAGTACAGTGAAGGGTGTTAAATGTAAAACTACCCCTGAAGTTTTAAAGGAGTGCTTCAGAGGCCAAGACAATGGTTTTTTTCTTTTTTCGTTTTGATGCTATTTTCTATATGAGCAAGAGTCGAGAAATCCCCCTCTTCCAAGCTACCTCCAAAGTTTCTGTATTTTTAAACCAGACAAAAACCGAGCTTAAAGTCGTTTCTTAAGGTCTCTTTTATTTCGTGGCTGCGTGGTGACACCGTCTTGGTCTGTATCACTGTCGGAATCAGCGTTTCAAAGAGAGGTTATCATCACGTTTGATCTTGAATTTAATGAGCGAAAATTTCGGAGGGTGAACAGACAGGGCAGAAACGGATAGAGGAGCTACAAAAAGTAATAAAATTCGCCAACACCAAATTGAGCTGAAGTCATGTGGATTGTGGATGCGGAGTGGGTCTGAGTACTTTATGTTCGAGGCTCGGAGCCGGCATTATTTAACGGCTGCGAAAATCGCTGATTAGCGAGTCATTTCGCCGCCGCCAACCTCCTTCCCCTCCTCTCTCCTCCCAACGACCCTTCCCTGATTCGGCTCGCTGCTCTGCGTCACCGACCGAGAGAAACGAGACCAAACAACAGCCACCCCCTCCAACTTATTAAAAATGAAAGCAGCGCCTAGCTAGGTGGATGATGAAAAATTTAGATTGTTTTAAGCCAGGGGATGGATTGAAATGACGGAGTGCTGGAGAACCTGGAAAGATGGGTCGGGCGAGGGCAGAAGGAGGGGTGTTTTATCACAAACGGTTTCTCATCTCTCCTAATCCCCCTCGCCCCTTGATCCCGAAATTTCGTTTCTATCTTATTTACATTACATTTGACTCTTTTTATTTTCGCGCCTTCCTTCATTATACAACCCTCTCTCTCCCTTCCTCTCACTCCTTCTCTCTCTCTCGCGCTCTCTCTCTCCCTCCCCTATCACTCTCTCTCACTCTCTCTCTCTCCTCTCTCTCACTCTCTCTTCCCCCCCTCTCTCTCTCTCTCTCTCTCTCTCTCTCTCTCTCTCTCTCTCTCTCTCTCTCTCTCTCTCTCTCTCTCTCTCTCTCTCTCTTCCTCATAAAAAATGAGTCGAATGTCGTTCTATCATTTCCAACCATCGTATATTATTTGATGGTAGATACAACAGAATAAAGTTTTCTACTATTATTCTCTCCCCCCCCCCTTTTCAGAACTCTCGGTCGCAAATCGTTTTAAGAATCGTGTCAGTGGCGTTTCGGTGAAATTTTCACTTCTCACCGAAAGAAAAAGGGGTAGATTTCTCAGCGAGAGTCCTGAGAAAAAATGAGCACAAAGACTGGAGTGGCGTCACGGTGCAATCCGGCAACTCTGCCTTTTATCAGTTTAAATCAATGCAAAATGTCGAATCTACGGACTGTACCGTGTGCACATTTAGTAGTTCGAACTTTTTCATGAGTTTGAATGAAGAATGGACAACACGCAGCGTTGTCAGATTGCAAGTTACGCTACTCCTGTCCTCGCACCGACTTTTTACTTTCTCACTCTAATGAAATTAGAAAAATTGAGAAAGTATTGCGATGGCGCAGAGATTTTTGATGAATTTTGTTTCGATACTTGGCCCGCTGCGACTAAGTCAATCATGATAATTATAAAATAATTGGCTCTTATCATGCCTAATACTATCCTAAAGAACATCCATCCATGATATTTCAATATTTCTGAACCTTATGTGGTAGGGAGGAGTAAATGCACAAAATTTCTTTGGCGTCTGTCTGTCCGTCTGTCTGTCTGTCCGTCTGTCGGTCTGTCCGTCTGTCTGTCTGTAGTCAAGAACGTGAAATCCAGCATAACTTTTGAACTATTGATCCATATGCATCCAAATTTTGCAGAGATGTTGCTTCTAACATTCCCCAGAAGGACTTTTTTTGTTTTTTTTTTTTAAATTTTAATTTTTAGGTTAGTTATGGATGCAAAATGGTTTCCATTAAAATCAATGGGAAAATGGGTCAAAAAAGAGAAAAATTTAAATATTTCAATATTGGATCTTTGGATTTGGAAGAAAATTTGTAAAAACATTCTACAACCAGCCCACAGTAAAATTAATCCCTTATAGTTCAGTAAAATAACCCTTAAGACCGTTTAAAAAATCAATTTAGGGTGTTCGAGCCAAAAAATGGAATAAAAGTGAGAAATTAATCTTGTATATCAGTGCCACTTACTAAAAGCTGGATGAATTTTGATGAAACTTTGTATACACAATGTACTACCACAGTACTAAAATATTTTCTTCTCACTATCATCATAATAAATCCTTTGGACCGTTTCAAGGGACCATATAGGTGCGATTGAGAAAAAATAAGACCAATTAAGCAAATAAAAACATAATCCTACTTATTGAGATAATTCGGGTTAGGTCCAATTAATTTTAATTAAATCCGGCACAAACAATCTACCTACCTACATTTACTCTACTTTCTATAGAATTTCTTATCATTACAATATACAGCCCTTAAGACTGTTTAAAAAATCAAAATCGGTGCGCTCGAGCCAAAAAATGGAATTATCGAGAGAAATTAATCTTTAAACTTGGAGTCAACCAATTATGGCTCGATGAATTTTGATAAAAACTTTTGTACACACAATCCACTATCAAAATACTAAGATATTTTCCTTTCTTAGTCACCATACACAACTGATAAAACCTTTTCAAGAGGCAATGTAGGTGGAATTGAGAAAAAAATATGGGAATATAAGCAAATAAAAACATAATCCTATTAATTGGGATAATTCAGGTTTGGTCCAATGAATTTTTATAAAAACTGGCAAATACAATCTACAATTAGTCTATAAAAGAAAGTATTCCTTACAGATACAATATACAACACTTAAGAGAGTTTAAAAATCAAAAAAGGGTGTTCGACCCAAAAACATGAATTAAAGCGGGGAATCAATGTTAAAACTTGGAGTCAATCATTCTTGGGATGAATTTTGATGGAACTTTGCACAAACATACTATGTTACGGACCCATTAAAATATTCCTATCATACAGTCATCATCAAAAACCTTTAAGACCGTTTCAAGGGCCAATATAGGTGCGATCGAGCAAAAATCTTTGAAACCAAGCAAATAAAAAAATAATCGTAATACTTGGAATAAGAAATTCAATTATGACTCAATTATGTTTGATGAAAAATGCAACAAAAAGTTTGCAACCAACCTACGCAGGGATTTCTTTTCAATGTAAAACTATAATATACAACTCTTCTTAAGTCTGAGACTGTTTAAAGGCAAAATAGCTGTTCCATCAATAAACCCAAAAAATAGAATATCCAAAGAAAATTAAACTTATAAAGAAAATGGATGGATGAATTTTGTTGACATTTGGTGTACACAATCTACAAACAAAGAACATCTTTAAAGGGAGGTTTAATCTACCAAACTAAAAAATTCTTTTGAAGATCCACAGTTCAAAACCCATCCTTCAAAGGATGAAGTAGGCAACTATTCGTACAGCTTCTCTGCAAAATCGCAAACACTTCGAATTGAAGGCGGAATTATGTCCAGAGATGAAAATATTTTAAATTTGGGGGGGTCTGGGGGTCTCCCCCAGAATACTAGAGGGGGGTCTGGGGGTCTCCTCCAGAATACTAGAGGGGGGTCTGGGGGTCTCTCCCAGAATTCTAAAGGGGGGGGGTCTGGGGGTCTCCCCCAGAATACTAGAGGGGGGTCTGGGGGTCTCCTCCAGAATACTAGAGGGGGGTCTGGGGGTCTCCCCCAGAATTCTTAAGGGGGTCTGGGGGTCCTTCGACCCCCCAGATAAAAATGGAGGGAGAAAGTGTTCGTAGGGTGTTCCCTACAGTTTTTTTTCTCTTACACTCATACCGATTCCCGATGGATATTTTTTCTTTCCGTGAAAAGTAGAAATTTCACCGAAAGAAACACCAAGAAGAACATGTCAAATCACAAATGTCAGGAAAACGAGTCATTTCCATCATCTGTTCTTCAGGTCAGAGGCGGATTCAGGAATTTTTCCTTCTCTTACCGTCCCACACTGGGCCACAGACTACCATTTGAGGGGAATAATTCATATCTCTGTTAATATGTGACGGATTTAAAAGAAAATTGGGTTAGTGGGGTTTTTCGGGTCGCTCTTTTCATTTCTGACGTCAAAATTGTTCAAAACTGACTCTACTATAGGTTTCTGAGGAAGATAAATTTTCTGCCGAAAGCAGCATTACGCGTCAGACGACTTCGGGTCTTAACCCCACGAAGACGATAATTTCGTTAATGATTGTGGTGAAAAGCAGATGCTTTGACGAGAATTTTGGTGCAAAAAACACTGAAAAATGTCTAAAATTGCAAGTTTTACATAGGTTCGAAGTTTGCTGTCAAAAATCTATATTTTTCAGAAAAAATTGTTTAAATAATTTTTCAAACGGTTCGATGAGATGATATGGCATTATATCACCTTAAGTTACGTAAAAAGCCAAACATACTTGATTACATAGTATCTGTCGTTTCAAATTTAGCCTCGTATTTAATGGAGTACATATTTCACACTCCGCATTTGTTACTAATAGGTCCAAATGAAAGTCAGGTTCAAAGTCGCGTGACGCATTAAAATGGAGAAAAAATGAAAAATAGGCGTGTATGGGAACAACTATAAATCAGCGATATTTATCAAGACGAAAAAACAATATGTAAAGAACAAAAAAGTACATTTTTAAGAAGAAGAATTAACAAAATGAAGGTGTAATAATCACAGGCGAAAATGCGTACGAACATATTCATATGGAAATGGAAAAAAAAAAAAAAAAAAAAAAAAAAAAAAAAAACAAGCAAAACAAAATATGAAAAAAATAAATAACAAAAAAACAAAACAAAACGAAAATAAATAACAAAAAAAAAAAAATCAAAATTAGACTATTTGAGAATCCCGTGAATGGACAATTAAGTAATGAAATCACAAAGTATCACAGAACAAGTATCACTGAAAAAAACGGAATAAAAGAAACAAAGAATAATAAAGTAATAAGGTGACACAATAATCACAAAGTAGACATCTATGGCATCAATGCATTGCTAAAACTTGCATCTTTTAACAAGGAAAATGCGGCAGTTGACAATTCCTTCCTTTTGTCCTTTTTTGATTTGCACTTGCTAGATATAAGAGGATCAGATGATAGTAACAAACGGAAAACAAGCAGATAGTTCTGACACTACAGTGTCAGAGAAGGCGCACCTTGAGCAAATTTGGTCCTCATGAGTCAAATTCCATTTCCACCATCTCAAAAATAACGTGTCCCGCAAAAAACCGGGTCCGAACCTGGATGCGGCGAGTGGGTAGGGGTTAGGACCACTACATACGATCTTATATGGGACAAACCCTTCGAATATTCCACCACCTCAGAAAAAATTGTCTAGCAAAAGTGAGGGTCCGAACCTGTGTGCGGCGAGTGGGGGGGGGGTGTAGAACCCCTACAGACAATCTTAGAACAATCCCTTCGAATTTTCCAATATCTAAAAAAAATTGTCCAGCAAAAGTTAGGGTCCGAACCTGTGTGCGGCGAGTGGAGGAGGGGGGGGGGGAGAACCATTACGGACAATCTTAGGACAATCCCTTCGAATTTTCTAACAACTCAAAAAAATTGTCCAGCAAAAGTTTGGGTCCGAACCTGTGTGCGGCGAGTGGGGGGGGGGGGGGGTGTAGAACCACTACGGACAATCTTAGAACAATCCCTCCGAATTTTCCACCATCTCAAAAAAAATTGTCCAGCAAAAGTTAAGGTCCGAACCTGTGCACGGCGAGTGGGGGGGGAGGGGGGTAGAACCACTTCGGACAATCTTAGAACAATCCCTTGGATTCTCAAAAAATCATCTCAAAAAAAATTGTCCGGCAAAAGTTTGGGTCCGAACCGGTGTGTGGCGATTGGGGGGGGGGGGAGGTTAGGACCACTACGGACAATCTTAAACCATCCCCTCAGATTTTCCACCATATCTAGCAAAAGTTCGGGTCTGAACCTGTGTGCGTCGTGTGGTGGGGGGGGGGGCGGTGGGACCACTACGGAGAATCATAGAACAAATCCTTCGAATTTCCTACTGCACATCACTAAACGCACGTAATAAACAATCAAATACTCATGAAACAATTTTAAACCCCCTTTAGTAAAAAGGTAGTCAACGATATAGTATGTCCCGCAAAATAGGGACATGAAAAAGTGATCGGTAGTAAGAAGAAATCGGACCACCAAGAATCGATTTTTTTCATGATGTGTTAGAGTAGAGAAAACAATGTTGCCATATTCCATTAGCTGGCACCGTTCTTTGGTTGCCCGGTAAAAAATTTGAACGTGAAGTGTGATGCCAAGTAAAACAAAGGACGCCATGGCAAAACGTAAGAAAAGATGAAGAAGTTACAGTGAGTCAAAAGACATTTTTCCCTAAATGTCCCCATGACGTCCCACGACTGGTGACAAAGCATTTGATCCGCGCACAATGGCCGAAATACGTTAATCAAATCTCGAAATGATAAAAAATAAACTGTAGGGAATACCCTACGAACACTTTCTCACATCACTTTTATCTGAGGGAGGCCCCCAGACCCCCCCCCCCACCACTAAAGAATTCTGGAGGAGACCCCCTAACCCCCTAAAGAATTCTGGGGGAGACCCCCAGACCCCCTTTAGAATACTAGGAGAGACCCCCAAACCCCCCTTTAAAATGCTGGGGGATACCTCCAGAACCCCCTTTAGAATTCTGGGGGAGATCCCCAAACCCCCCTCAAATTTCAAATATTTTCACCTCCGGACATAATATTTCTGCCTTCAATCCGAAGAGTTTGCAATTTTGTAGAGAAGCTGTAGGAATAGTTGCCTATTTTGTTACTTGAAGGCTAATTGAGAGCCTTAATCTGATGTTGCTTATAACAGGGTTTAGAGTAGGTAATTGAAGATTCCAATAAGTTTTTATTCTTTGAGCTGCATTCATTATATTTGCTCTTTGTTCTATTTTTGGGAGTTTCTTTTTTCCCTTAGTTTTTATAGGAGGTCGAAATGTACTGATTCTTGCATTTCCTCCATTGAGTACTATGTTTGGTTTCTTCTTTCAAACTGTGGATCTTCGAAATAATTTTTTTTGTTTAATAGATTAACCCCCCTCCAAAGATGTACTTAAGTCGTAGATTGTGCAAACAAAATTTCAACAAAATTCATTCAGCCATTTTTGATTGACTTTTCTTTATAAGATTAATTTTCCTCGAATATTCTATTTTTTGGTGTAATGAAACCTATATTGCTTTTAAACAGCTTTAGACTTTAAAGTTGAATATTGTAGTAAAACTTTGAAAAGAAATTTCTGCCTAGGCTGGTTGCAAACGTTTTGATGCAATTTCATCGAACTTAATTGAGTCATACTTGAATTACTTATTGCAAATATTATGTTTGTCTTAATATTTGCTTACACTTAGTTTCAAACAGTGGCGGCTCGTGCAATCTGATAACCGTGCACTTTTGCCATTTAAACGTATGCAAAAAGATCGATACTAGGTGAGGCGCTACGCCTCACCAAGTAATCGATTATTTTACACAGTTTTAAATGGAGGAAATCCATTGTTGCCAGATTGCACGAGCCGCCACTGGATTCAAAAGATTTTTGCTCGATCGTACCTATATTGCCCCTCAAACGGTCGTAAGGTTTTTATGAGGACTGTACCAGAAAAATGTTTTAGTGCACACAGTGCAGTGTTTAGTGTATTTTTTTAACACATTATGTTTGTGAACATTTTTGTCAAAATCAATCCCATTAATGATTGACTCCAAGTTTAAAATTAATTCTTCACTTTCATTCTTTTTTTTTTTTTTGGTCAAACACCCTATTTTGATTTTTTAAACTCTCTTAAGGGTTGTATATTGTAACTGTAAGGGCTAATTTCTTTTGTAAACCAATTGTAGATTTTATTTGCCAGATTTTGTCAAAATCCATTGGACCAACCCGAAGTATCCGAAATAATAAGATTATGTTTTTATTTGCTTATATACCCATATTTTTTTTTCAATCGCACCTATATTACCTCTTGAAAAGGTCTAATCGGTTGTGTATGGTGATCAAGAGAGGATAATATGTTAGTACTTTGATAGTAGATTGTGTGTAAAAAGTTTCATGAAAATTCATCCAGCCATTATTGATTGACTCCAAGTTTTAAGATTACTTAATTTCTCACGATAATTCCATTTTTTGGCTCGAGCGCACATATTTTGATTTTTTAAACGGTTTTGAGGGTTGAATATTGTAACTATAAGTGGTTTATTTTATAGTAGGCTGAATGTAGATTTTTGTCGCTAACTTTCATCAAAATTGATTGAACCAAACCTGAACTATCCCAAATAATAGGACTATATTTTTATTTGCTTATATTCCCAAATTTTTTGCTCAATCGCACCTATATTACCTCTAGAAATGGTTTTATCGGTTGTTTTTGGTGACACAGAGAGGAAAATATTTAAGTTTATTGATAGTAGATTGTGTGTACAAAGTTTTATCAAAATTCATGGAGCCATTATTGATTGACTCCAAGTTTTAAGATTGATTTCTCACGATAATTCTATTTTTCGGCTCAAGCGTGCTTATTTTGATTTTTTAAACAGTCTTAAGGAATGAATATAGGAACTATAAGTGGTTCATTCTATAGTAGGCTGAAAATAGATATTTTTTTGCTAACTTTCATCAAAATTGATTGAGCCAAACTTGATTATTCCATTTTTATTCATTTTTATCCATTTTACCATTGATTTTAATGAAAATAATTTTTTTCCCCATAACTACCCTAAAAATCAAAATTTCAAAAAAACAAAAAAAGTACCCCTGGGGAATCTAAAAAGCAACGACTGTGCAAAATCTGGATGCATAAGGATCAATGGTTCAAAACTTATGCCTAGGTACGGAGTGACGAACAGCCGGACTGACTGACAGACGCCACAGATTTTTTTTACATAAATCTCTCTAAGTCAGAAAGGGTTAAGAAATAGAAAATATGATGGAAGGATGTTTTTATGGATGGTATTAGACATGATAAGAGGCAATTACTTTGACTAAATCATGATTGACTTTGTCCTGAGAGGCCAACTATCGCAACAAAATACCTTGAAAATCTCTGCGCCAACGCAATACTTTCTCAATTTTTCTAATTTCATTTGAGTGAGAAAGTAAAAATACAATCACACCATCTCCGTCGGATGTAGACTTTTAGGCATGACTGATCCAACCTCAACACACCTAATCAGTCTCTAATTCTGATTATTAGCGTTAAAAATATTTTTGGCTCAAATTAGCGCTCTCACCTCAGTATCAGTAAAAACCGATGCGCTGACATAATTTTTAGAAGAATTTGATGAGATCACAAAATTTTCAGAAACACATGGCGCGTTGAGTCATTTTGCAGCAAAAAAAAGCGCCATAACTTAATTTTAACCAAATTGTGGTGCACGACTTTAATTTTCAGCAAAAGTATAAGCACTAACTCAATTTCCCTATTTTCTCCAATGCCGTATTGTTTTCTTTTTTTCTTATAGCGTTTGAAGATGTTTTTGCTCAAAACTGTGCGCTCACTCAAGTTTCAGTAAAAAACAGCATGTACGCTGACATATTTTTCAGAAGAAATTGACTCGGTAACACAAATTTCAGAAAGAAATGGAGCGCTGATTCATATTTCATCATATGACGCTAACTTAACTGTCACCAAATTGTGAGGCGCAATCTCAATTTTGTACAAAAGTCTAAGCGCTGGACTTTTAGGCATGACTGATGATGATCTCCGACAAAATAGGTGACTGTCAAAGGTTAGCGGACTACCAAACTATATGATTAAGGAACCAGTTTGAGTGTCTCAAGATACTTTGAGACATATAAGGAGAGTGACAGCTTGAATCAACATAGGTAGTACAACAGATGTAGCATAAGGTAGCATAAGAAATCAGGAAGTTCCTGGAGTACTATAAATTTGAGCGTAAACAAATAGCTGAAATTTGATAGGAAATATGGAGGAGGTTAGGGCAGGGACCACTATGGAAACAACGACATCAGGGCTGAATAATAAGAGATCCTCTTCGATGCGCAGTAATTTTTGGTAATTAAATGAGAATTCTGAGTATTGAGATAAGGAATGTTCAGAGTTCTTACTGTAGGGTCTTTCCGTTTTGCGTTTGACCACACGCTATAATTACTTAATTATAATAATTGCATTTACCCACATGCAAAAAAACAAACATTCAGAACGGCAAATGATTGGTTCTCTTGATCACCTAGAATATATACCGGGAAAATTTGAAATAATCAAAAAGTGAGGTTGGAAATTTTTGACATAGAATAACTTTAAAAAAACGTCAATCAATGAACATGAAATTACTCCCAACCAACTCAGAATTCAGTCGTGGCTGGGAGAACATTAACTTTTCAAATGAAATTAGCATAAAAAAAACACAGGACACAACCTAAATTTCACGACATCAAAAAAGCTCATTTCGCCATTTGATCACAAGGGGGCGTAGTATACTCTATTGAGTATCAGGGCGATTTCAATAGGCGCACGTTGTGCCAACGGTGCGCCTAAAAACATCAGTGTTACACTCAACTCTAATGTATTTCCTTGAATGGCGCTCCCTAAATTTTTTTATATCTTTATTGTGGGCTTCTTGAGCTTCTTCCGTTAGCATATCGATCGGTAAGATTGAGGCTTCGATCACTTTATGTCCATGAAGAAGTATTTTATGGACAGCTGGTGGCATGGGGTACCATGCTTACTTTTGGAAAAATAATTTTGCCGTTTGAAGAGCATGGTCATTGAATTTATCAGAATCGAAATCTTGGTTGCCTTTAATCACCTGCAATTTCGTCGAAAATCTGGTGTGGATATCCTCGCAGAATCCAGTCGCTTCAGCTGCCACGTTAGGGTTCGCCAAAAATTTACGTGCCAAATTTCCATCGTTCGTATTTCTAGATCCTCCTTCCCTTGGAATGTTCACTAAAAGCCCCAGACTCTGACGCAATTTTCTCTGAATTTCTGCTTTTTCCGAGCTACAGCATCCTTTTCCTCCGGTTTTCGAGCTTGCCATGTCTTATATTCTAACCTAAGACACATGTAGAACACATTTGTATAATCGAATGCATGCGTGAAGAGGAGATAACCCGTAATCTAAGGTACTTTCGGTGATATCCCGTTCAACAATTTTGTCAATTTTATTTGCATTGGACGGTGTTATATGACAAATTGCGCATGTTTGAGATGATGTGTCATTAATTGCATTATATGTTTTACCATCGATCATTGTGAGAACTAATTTGTGATTTACCTTTAATTGTTGGCTCTTTTCAAATAATAAAATTACTGTTAGTGTGAGCTCCTTGATTTTTGATTCAACGTAATCTTTTTCTTCGTGTAGAATTTCCGTTGTTTCTTTAAAAAACTGAAAGCGAACAGGTCTACAAAACCTTACCGATGCCGGTTTTGCATTTTGCCATACGATTTCTTTGCCTCCATCTTTGATGCAGTACAGTTAGAACGGGACAAGGGATGTAATAAAAATGCTCTCATCTGATGCACCCTCCTCTGAAAAGCTTTGCTTGAATGTACTTTGTCCCTTGGCACCATCGAACCCCCATTTGCTGATCAGTATGAGCTCTCTGCATGTTGGTAAAAGGGTGGTCATCAATGAAGATTCCGTTGGAAATGTCGAGTCAGCAATCCGATGAGCCGTGTGATTTAACAACGATTGAAGCTGAACTTCTAAACAAGTTTCCGTCACATGTTTCATATACTGATCAGGATAGCACAATTCCTTTGCTGCTCTGACGTCATTGTACGGTGCAAACATTTGAGAATTTTTTCCGACAGCGAAATCCCTTATCAGTTGATATTGATTTTTGATAGAGAGGCGTCAATTAAAAAGCGTAGACTGTCCATAGCTCTACAAGTTTTTGAAGGATTTTCTATTCTTATCTCAGCCAACTTTTTTCTCTGGGAATTCTGGTCCATATTTAAAATTTCTTCAATCAAGGAAGTCACCTCAATTCTTCCACAGGCTCTTGAAGCTAAGATGGCAGAAAAAAGGAGCTCATCGGCAGAATAAGCGTCTCAAATTGATTTCGTTCTTTTTCGTTTAGCAGAGAGCGATAAACTGTTGAACGCATCATTTAGTGGGCGGCTCGATGGAGTCGAGGGTTCTTCATTTTGATCATATTCTTCAGCTTGAGCCTCAGGGATAGGCACAGAAAATGAGATGGTCTGTTTTAACCAGGCTTTGTTATTTTCTAAAAGCTTAGTTGTAGACCTATGGCATATTTTCCAATTTTGTTTCAAAACCTTTACATACAAATCCATTTTTTGTTTATTTCAGAAATTGTATTTTTTGGAATTTTAAGGGGCTCTGTTTGCGTCTCAATGTAATCAATCAGAACTGTCCGTATATCAGTATCACTATCGGCAAAAGTCTTAATTTCATCGGAAAGCACTTCATAGTTGAAGGAAAAATCTGTAATATAAAGATGAAAACCATCAATAAACAATGAAGTTGCTTCATGCGTTTGAAAAAAAAAAAAAAAAAAAAAAAAAAAAAAAATACCCCTTTATTACGTTTTTTGAACTTTGGAACATTTGTGATTCAGATTACTCCCCACTAAATAAAGATCTAGTAAAAAATAAAAAATAAAATGCAAAGCATGAAGTCTACCTGTTACAGATCCATAGAAGAGAGAGAGAGGGGGGAGAAACGCAGTCGGGATTCGAACTCATGACCTGTATTATTATGTGACATGGTCGGAGTTTCTAACACTTGAAACAACTGAGCCATGTGTGTGCTACAGAAACTGTAACATGTAAAAGCAGGTGTATGACAACGTTTTTTGCCATTGATTTAATCGGAATTCGTTCAGTTATCATGGTTAGACATATTCAGAAATTTTGAGCAATTTGGCAACAACGGAAAAACACATAATCAAACAATATGCAAAAAATATCAAAAAAATGCATTAGATATAAATGTAGTAGTATTAAGTCCCTATTTGAAACGTTGCCACTTCGTGAGAGACAAATATGTGATTTACATTTTTTCCCCCCTATTTTTATTTTTGACCTAACTTGACTTTGTTAATTCAACCCTACGGCCACAGCTGCAAACCGCTGCAGCCAACCTCATATGGATTTTTTTTTCCGAGATCTGAGGAACAAGCCTGTGGCAACAGAATTACATTCTATCACATTCCAAAAAAGATACGAATTGTTTTCTCGTAGTTTGAAGATGCTAATTTCAGGAAAAATAGACTTTTGATCTGTTTGACTATATTGCTTCTTAAATCTTGACTGATGCATTTAAATTAAAAACTGATGTGCTTAAACGAATCCTTACCTTTTTCTTCATCTGGCATGGTGTCGTTTGTTTTATTCCAGAGTTCGTTGAACCGGTATAACAACGGCTAAACATTCGAGTGCCGCGGTGAGATTAGCAAGCTCGTCAGATAGCATTATACATAAGTTCGACGAGGGAAGCATGTTTACATTCTCGCATACTCACCGTGCATGACCTATTATCAAAGATGCTGCCGTTTTCGGACGCTATTATGATTCTACTTTGAGATTAAAACTTCAAAATACCAAATACAACGACTTCGACAAATTACATTATTCGCGTGAAACGGTAGTCTGTGGCCCAGTGTGGCGTCCATTTGAACACAATACATGTGTTAGAAAAGGACAGAGATAGGAGCTAAATATGTCACTGCCCCTTCTTTTATCCTTTTCCAACATATATGTTCGAACGAAAGACAATAGAGGAAGAGAGAGAAAGACAGATTCCTGGATTATAACATTTCCTTTTAGTTGGTGCGCGTGTGGGCATAAGTCGTTTTTACTGGAAGAGTGGCTATCATTTAAATGAGAGCCGATTTGAAAATAAAAGTGATCGTATGTGATAGTAAAGAAAATGAAGGCAGTTTTTAACGTCACATGAGAAAGCGGTAAAATGACGCCTACGATGTTCTTCCTAGAGAGGGGACAATACTCCATTCAACTGGAAGAATACATTTATTTTGTGCTGCTGCCAACTCGAATGAAGTTTTTACAATTCTTAGATCATCGTCAGACTGAAAGCGGGTGAGAACGGAATAGAATTCGATTACCCGACCGATATTAGCGCATCTCCTAAGTTAAGTTTATACTTCACGTTAGAGGATTCACGTTCATCTGCAAATAGAGGAGAGGGATCTGTATAGAAAAGCAAGCTGTGACAGCACAGAACGGCACAGCATCGTCGTGGTAATGCTGAGATTATTGACTTGATATAGGTAAGTACCTAATCGGATCTCGAGATTTCATACCCTCTTTGTAAAATATTTTCTGCGCTCGCTTGTAACTACGGTGGTTACGTTTGGTTATAAATCACACTTGTTTCTTTAAGCACCAATTTTATCCGACGTAATTACAAATGACGAAATAAGTTGTAAAATGTAGTTGTTGTTTTTATTTTTTTATTTTATTTTTTTTTAATTTTTATTTTTATTATCTAAAGTTCTTAATTATAATCATTTTTAATAAATATCAATTTACTTATTTAACCGATTTTGGAACCCCTACCCTCCCCCCAGACAGACTTTATAGCTACGTCATGTATTACATGGGTAAGGAAGTGTTCAGTATGAACACTAATCCATACAATATGGTACTGTACAGTGTGTACTTATGTACATATTTACGCTTTGCACTAGATTTACAATCTGTACTTATGTACATATTTACGCTATGTACTATAAGTACAGTATGTATACGTGTATAGAGTGTTCTTTTTTTAATTTAGAGGGGGTTTCAGTGGAGTCCCCCCCTCCCCCCTGGAACGTGAAAATGTCCACATTTTGGGGAAATGGAGGGGGACGTGTAGGGGGAATACAGGGATTTAAGTGGAATAGGGGAAATTAAAGAGAAATAGGTAGGATTAGGGAAAATTGGAGAAAAATATGGAGCAAGAAAAGGGGAAATAGGGGGAACTTAGGATTAATTAAGGGGAAATACGGGTAAATATGGCGAAATATGTGCAATTAGAAACAAAAAGGGGCACAAATGAGCGAAAGGGGACAAATTTAGGGGAAAAGGGGGAAAAAATGGGAATTAGGGGTCCAATTTTTTGTTTTTTGTTTTTTTTTTTTTTTAGGGGCCGAATGAGGGGTAATATGGGTGTATACGTGTATATAGGTACGGGCAAATTGGGTCAAAATGGGTAATTTAAGGGCAAATAAGGGCAAATAAAGGTGAGCAGAGGGAAATGCGGGCAAATATGGGGAAATATATGGGCAAATATAAGACGAATCAGGAGGAAAAGGGAAAAATATGAACAAATTGTGAGAAAAAGGGATAAATGTGAATAAATTGATTCAAATATGGCCAAATAGGGGGAAACAGTGAGAATAATTGGTGGTAAATCGGGGGAAAAAGTGGGAATAATTGGTTATAAATAGGGGGAAATAGGGAGAAAAGGGGAAAGTAGGGGTGAATAACAGGATATAAGAAAAAAGAATACGGCGAAATATGGGAAAAAAGTGATATGGGGTGGTCAATAAATGAACCAAAGAATCGAGTATTTCCCATTTGTTGGAATGGGCACTTTTGGTTGGTCAATGGATCAACCAATCAGACTTTATAGTTCCTTATTTATTTAAATGAACGCTTCTGATTGGTCAATGCATCCGCCAATCAGAATCGGGTATTCCGCATTTATTGAAATGGGCGCTTCTGATTGGTCAATGCATCAACGAATCAGAATCCAGTATTCCCCATTATAATTGAAATGGACACTTCTGATTGCGGTCAAATGTATTGATCAATCAGAATCGACAATTTCCAATTAATTAAAATAACCGCTTCTGATTGATGAATGCATCAGCCAATCAGAATCGAGTATTCCCCATTTATTGAAATGGACACTTCTGATCGGAATTAACGAACACTTCGTTCGGATTAACCAATCAATCGATCATTTATAAAAGTAATTGGGGGAGGGGAGTTAGGTGCTCAAAGAAGCAAGGATGGAAAAAGATGGAGCAAACAGGAGTTATAAGCTAAAAATACACATGGAATAAGGGCGGAAAAAATTGTAATTTACTAGGCTCTGCATTTGCTTCATGCAACTACCGTTTAATTTTTTTTTCTTGCTTTTTCCTCGTTTCAATCTTTCACTGAAAATTGATTGTGGTGTCACAAAGACGGCAACGCTGCAATTTTCAATTCCAACTAGAAGGTGACTTCTTGAATAATTTATTACGTAACCATTTTTCCCTCTCGAAAGCCTCAAAATTCTTTATCGTGCTTTGAATGCGCTCATATTAATCTCCTTAACTTAACATTCGTATTGGAAAAGGTAAAGTTTTGAAAAGCATTATCCTTTCACCGTCCAACCAGCCCTCGGATTATCCCCATTTTCTGTTAGGAACAATGAATGGTCAGCGCCAAAGAAGCTGACTTATTGCCCGTTTAATGATACCTCGCATTTCGCAGCTTTGGAGAAATTCAGGTGAGAAGCTCAAGCGGCCCCTTCTTCCATGATTTGAGGAAATAAAAGTCAATCCGTACTTAATTATCAGCTGTGGAAACCAGATTACGATTGTCCTTACCGAAATTATTTGTTTTAATGGAACATCAACATTCATGGATGTTTTCAACGTAAAATGAATGGATGCGATCCCGGGAATGCAACGATTATATCAATTTCAACCATTACTTTTTAGATTTATCAACGCGATTTTAGTCTTAGTTCATTCGTTTCGTTAATATAATGAGCACGAGAGGCTGGTGGCCGCTTCGCGGCCATTGTTATATGTCTGCAAAAACGTGAAGATACTCGTGCTTTGCGTTTTTCACGATGCATCGTGTACTGAAAAAAAAAGTATGAAAAATTACTGGCAAGTATGGAACTCTGGCCAAATCTGGATGTCACTGCAACTTTCCTGGTGTCCCATATTCGCGCGGAATGTCCGAATCTGAGGACCGTATTTTTTTCAGGGTTATGTGTTGGTGAAAGTGCGGGGTCCAAATTTTTTCAGGAAACTACAGAACAACACTCATCAAAAATTTTAGAGCATTATCCATAGTTTTTTAATAATTTAGATTGGTCGTATATCGCTCGCCCGTTGAGACGATTGGTAGCCAGCCAAGAACATCGTATGTGCTGTAACATTTTCGATGAAACGTTGAAGTTACTCTACCGTAAGTTTTATGGAAAACTTTTTTTTTTGTATTTTTAATTGATTTCTAAAGCAAAAATCATTTTTCCATTAAACTTTGTGTTGGATTAACTTTCGATTTTTATTTCGCTCTTTGCTTTCATTTTTGTCGCTTTAATGCCGGCCTAGTTTTTGTAGTATTATAAGTTTTTGCCGAAACCAATGTTTTGGTAAGTCAACAGTAATCAACTGCTAATTGAATAATCGTTCATCATCTTGTTATATTGTAATCTATAAATTTGTGCCGTTTGTATCCACGGTGAATTCCGTAGATGCATTTTTTAAAAAAATTATAATATCGCATAACTAAGATCAATTAAGATATTCATTGAAGATGTTTCATTTTTTTCTTGTTTCTTATTTATCGAATGAAGTAGTTTTTTGTTGAGTAAATGAAATTCATTTATTAGAGGGTTTAAAGTGCGGAACGTTTTTTTTAATTAACGTGCAATGGGTCTGTTGCAAACTTTTGCTACAACGATTAAAAGTGAATAATCTAATGTAACATCACCTGAAAAGTCCATTTGTGGCATCAGAAAGTCATGAAATGCAATTATAAACTCACAAGAGGCGTTAAATTACATCCAAGATGGCGGAGAATTATCGAGCAATTTGTATGCATGCACCACGAACATGCAAGGATAGCCAACTTTGACAACCTCACTCGAGGTAGAGGTTATGTGTTTGTTTACGTTGTGATTGGTTGTGATCGATATTGTGAGGTTGGCTATCCTTGGATGTTCGTGGTGCATGCATACAAATTGCTCGACATTTCTCCGCCATCTTGGATTTCATTAAACGCCTCTTGTGAGTTTGTTATTGCATTTTATGACTTTCGAGTGCCACCAATAAACTTTTCAGGCGATTTTACATTGGATTAAACACTCTTAATTGCTGTAGCAAAAATTTGCAACAGACCCGTTGTGGGAATAACAAAAAATAATCGATTATATACGTAAAAGTATTTTCGGAACTATCGTATATTCTGAATTAATCGTTGGGAATAACAAAAAATAATTGATAACATGAAAAAGTATTATGGGAATTATCCTAAATTCTTAAATAATCGTTGAATACGTTTTTTATTTGATCATTTTGCTGATCCTTTTTTGTCTTATCGTTG
Source organism: Trialeurodes vaporariorum (assembly GCA_011764245.1). Taxonomy (NCBI): domain Eukaryota; kingdom Metazoa; phylum Arthropoda; class Insecta; order Hemiptera; family Aleyrodidae; genus Trialeurodes; species Trialeurodes vaporariorum. Next base: position 55,083,782 of record VMOF01000111.1, on the reverse strand, counting down.
CTTTGCCAAAATCTTTCTTCTTTTGATGTTTGGAGGTTGTTCTTCTTTTTTTTCGATTGTTGAGGTTGTTGCGTTTTGTTCGGCGGCGAGGAGGATGTCTTCTTCTTGTTTTGTTGCTTGGTTTTTCATCCATTCGCTTGATTTTTTGTTAGTTCGTGGTTGTGCGGTGTTTCAATGGAGGTATTCCATTTCAGCGGCAGTTGCTGTTGGCCGTTATAGTATGCATGTGGTTTTGTACCCATATTTTATTCCTATAATTTGGTCCGCTTTGTTGGCTGCCAGAAGGGCACATGAGGTATCCCATAACATAATGTTTATCTGTAACACATGATTTCTTTTAGTTTAGATTTGGTTTTTGTTTGTTAGTTTTTCAATTTCCATAATTCAGTACAGTGCGCACACCGTTGTTGTTTCTTTGTAACATTGAACTGTTCAGTTGAATTTCCTGTCATGTTTTTTAGGTAATTTGTCTTTGTGCGTTCATACTTATTGAAGAGGCAAGGAATGTTGAGTGGCAGGGAGAGGGGGTGAGGCATTTAGTAACCTTGTAAATGAATTCTGATGAAATTTTATCCGTCTGATATACTTCATAATCAGGAAAAACGTGTTCGCATTTTTTCAGGATGCTCTGGTGCGCTCACTGTTCATTGTTCCAGCCATATCGTTACTCTTTTAAAAATATCTTTTTTTTTTTTGGTTTGTAAAAGTTTAGAAAAATGGTAGGTTTCCAAATTTGTAAAATTCTTTTTTATTTGCTGTTTCTGTTATACTGTGAGGGTGGAAAGTCCCGGAATTGGCTGCGCCATTTTTAATGATGCAGGTAAAAATAACAAAACTTTGGGATTGTTTTTAGTTAATTAAAAACTACATTTTTTTGGGGTCAACATTTCGGGCAAATAGCAACTCATATTTTGTGATACCTCATTTAGAAGAGGGTAATAATGAACAACGAATTGTGGAGCTTTTCAAACTAGTGCTCCGTTGAGCGCCTTCAATTGAAAGTGTAAGCAAAAACAAGTATCGCGGTGTAGGAATTTTATCTGCCAGCTGTGTTTGAATCAAGGCACTGTGATTCGGTTTGTAAAACTTGGTGAGTGTTGCGGCCGTGGTCGGCCTGGGAAAGGGCCACTTTCAAAAATTTAATAATATTCTATGGAATAAATAAACATTTGAAAGCGACCTTGGAATTTACGTAGAACGCACTGTTGGCGAGCTACGAGACATGAAAGACCCAATTTGGAGATTTGGTCTTTTTGCGCTTGGATGCGCGGGAGAGTATGGCTCCTAAGGCTACTCTGGGCTTGGTTATACGACCACAAAGGAATGGGCCTTGGTGGGCACCGATGTGACCTTGGTGAGTCGAGATCAACCGTTTGGTGGCGGCTGATCGGTGTCGTTTGGTGGCTCCAGTAACTTTAAGAAAGTACGTAAGAGAGCGCTTGGTGACGCTGGGGCGGCTTGGTGACGCGGGTGGCTTGGTGACCAGAAACTACGGGGCTTGGGAGTAGTTTTGAGGTTAGGTGGCCTCGGAGACTTGGTGGTCTTAAGTAGGAGATTTGGTGGTCTCAGTGAAACAAGTCGGAGGTATGGTAGCCTCGTCTTAATAAGCGAGGTTTGGTGGCCTCAAATGGTAAAGGTCAGAACTTACCGTGGAAGAGAGCTTTGGTGGGCTGCACGAGTAAAGTGAACTGAACTCCAGAGCTGCGGCAAGCACCGTCTTATATAGCCGTAGCGCGCGTGCGAGTAGCGATGCCGCGAGCTGCGCGAGGAGAGCCGGGAGTGGGCATAATGGAGCGACCATGCGGTAGCGGGCGGAAGCTATGGAAGCAGCGCGGAGCGCCCCAGTGGCGGAAAAGAGAGTTTGACGCGGGAACCCCGCGATGTTCAAGCGCGAGTGGCGAAGTTCAAAGCTGAATGATGTTGTTCCTGAACATACCACCCGTCTTGACAACCCGTAGGGTTTCAAAGGAATACTGCTGGAAAGCCAAGAATAGAGAGCAAAAGAGTTTTTTTTTTTTTTTTTTTTTTTTTTTACAAAAAAAAATTCAAAAGGTTTATTGATACAGAAGCAGTCAATTAATCTTAAACATCTGAAACGCTAATTGGTAGTTCTAATTCCGACGGTGGCGCTTCTCGTAGGGCTTGTTCGTGCGCTGCTTATCCCGTTGACTTTGTCGTTCATGGGCTCGTTCCCGAGATCGGTTAACAACTCGACTCACTTGAGTGTTTATCCAACTGTGTTTGGGATGCTCGGTGGTTGAGTTCCTGAGTTGAACCTGCGGTTTAGATGATGGCCACTCAAGAATAACGGTGGTTCGTGCTGTATGTGATGCCTGAGTGTTGTCCGGTGGTAGCTGGTCCAGTGCCGCATATAGCATCCACAGAGGAATTTGACAATGTTTGTGGTTCCCGTCATCGCGAACGTGGCTTATCCGCGCTTGTTCACGGTGCCTTGACTGATCCACCTTTGTGACAATTGAAAGCGGAGATGAGGAGGCCATACGGGTAAGTGGAACAACTGGGACGGGGCTGATCACTGATGCCACAACGCTAGGAGGCAGCGTTATCGCTAAGGTGACCGGGATAGGTGTTGATACTGAATCAGCTATTGGCGACAGCAAGCACAAAAGGGGGCTCATCATCAATTGCTTTGAAACAGGAGGAGTCTTGAGCAGAGTGTCTTCTTTGGTAAGATCGAACTCCATAGGTGAAGCTGATGTGCTTGATGTTGAAGCCGATGCTTGTTTTGGACTGGAAGTCACCGTAGCAATGGGTTTGGTTTTAGCCTGAACGGCCACCTTGGTTGGGCGCGTTGGCTGACGTTTTGGCGCAGGGTCCGAAGCGGGCTCTTTGCTGGCAGGTTTTGAGCCCGGCCTTTTGGGCAACTTTGACTTGGGGGCAGCAGGAACAGGTTTTGCTGCGCTGGAAGCCGGGTAACGGTCTGACGTCGGAGGTGTGACCTCAATAGTTGGAGGTTTGGAGACGGCCGGTGGAGCAACAACGTTCCGTGAAAGGCGTTTCAACTGTGTTAAAAGGTGAAGAGCCGAATGCCAGCTGAGCAGCGGCGATGGCGGGCGTGATGAGCGGGGTTGCTCACGAGAGGGCTTCGGTGGACTGCATAGGATGTCATCCGCCATGATCTCTATCTCACTGTCACTGCTGCTTGATTTTTTTTTTTTTTTTTTTTTTTTTTTTTTTTTTTTTTTTTTTTTTAAATTTAACCTGGAACATAAAAATAAATAAAATTGTTTTGTAATTCCTTTATATTGGTAATTTAAACAGTTTTACCGCAGGACGGCGCAGAATTCCTTGAGAGGTGGACACAGAAGCGACCCTAGTTATGCCATCATGGCCGGGAAAGGTCTGCTGGACACGGCCAGTCTTCCATTTTAAGGGAGGGGTGCCCGGGTCGTGTATCAGGACCAGGTCCCCTACCTCAAGGCTGGGATGAGATGCCGTCCACTTGTTTCGCGAGGTGAGGGTGTGGAGGTATTTGTTCACCCATCGCCTCCAGAACGCTTGAGATTGGCCTTGAACACGATGCCATCTTCGATGGGGCGTTAGGTCATCATCATGCCCAGGCTCCGGAATGGCCGTAAGCGGACCGCCTGTGAAGAAATGTGCTGGAGTGAGAGGGGCCGCGTCGGATGGATCGCTAGATAGCGGTGTGATAGGTCGGGAGTTTAACATTCCCTCAACTCGGATAACGAGCGTGCGAAACTCCTCTATTGTTAGCACCTGACCGCGAAGGAGCCTGGTCAAGTGAGACTTGGCACTCTTTACGGCGGCCTCCCAGAGGCCTCCCATGTGAGATGAGGCTGGGGCGTTAAAGTGAAACTGGATGCCGCTTTGAAGGGCTAGGTTGGCCAAGTCTGGGTGCTTCTGAAGCTCGTTGGTCAAGTTTCCAATGATTCGCCTGAGCTCGTTACAGGCTCCAATGTAATTTGACCCGCAGTCACTGAACAAGTGCGCGGGGCTACCCCGTCTGGAGGCGAGCCTGGTCAAAGCGGCAAGGAACGAGTCGGTAGTGAGGTCTTCCGTTACCTCAAGGTGGACGGATTTTGTGGCCATACATATAAAAATGCATAGGTAGGCTTTGACCACCTTGGCGAATCTAAGTGTATGGATTTTCACCGCGAATGGACCTGCGAAGTCAGTTCCGGTGTTTGAAAAAGGGCCGGGAAAAGGGCCACTTTCAAAGACTTAATAATATTCTATGGAATAAACAAACCTTTGATAGTCACCTCGGAATTTACGTAGAACGCACTGTTGGCGAACTACAAGACATGAAAGACCCAATTTGGAGATTGGGTCTTTTTGCGCTTGGATGCGCGGGAGAACCCCCAAGAGTATGGCTCCTAGGGCTACTCTGGGCTTGGTTACATGGCCACAAATGAATGGGCCTTGGTGAGCACCGATGTGACCTTGGTGAGTCGAGATCAACCGTTTGGTGGCGGCTGATCGGTGTCGTTTGGTGGCTCCAGTAACTTTAAGAAAGTACGTAAGAGAGCGATTGGTGACGCTGGGGCGGCTTGGTGACGCGGGTGGCTTGGTGACCAGAAACTACGGGGCTTGGGAGTAGTTTTGAGGTTAGGTGGCCTCGGAGACTTGGTGGTCTTAAGTAGGAGATTTGGTGGTCTCAGTGAAACAAGTCGGAGGTATGGTAGCCTCGTCTTAATAAGCGAGGTTTGGTGGCCTCAAATGGTAAAGGTCAGAACTTACCGTGGAAGAGAGCTTTGGTGGGCTGCACGAGTAAAGTGAACTGAACTCCAGAGCTGCGGCAAGCACCGTCTTATATAGCCGTAGCGCGCGTGCGAGTAGCGATGCCGCGAGCTGCGCGAGGAGAGCCGGGAGTGGGCATAATGGAGCGACCATGCGGTAGCGGGCGGAAGCTATGGAAGCAGCGCGGAGCGCCCCAGTGGCGGAAACGAGAGTTTGACGCGGGAACCCCTCGGAGTTCAAGCGCGAGCGGCAAAGTTCTAAGCTGAATGATGTTGTTCTTGAACAAATCACCATGCGGTTCAACTTTTTATCCTTCAAATATGCTCCGACGCCCCTGGCCGGCCTTGCGACACGCAATTCCCGTTATCTTGAAAGCGTTCTTAAAATCATTTAAGGAAAGATAGAATCTATTATTATTCTTTTAATTTCATGAAAAATGTCATTTTTTAAGAAGTCTATTGTTTGCTTCTGGTTTCCTTTATTATCCAAATCACTTCTATTATTATTAAACAGGCAATATTTTAAATAATTTCATACGTTGTTCTATTTACTCTTATCTAGGAAAATTACGTGTAAGTGAGAAAATGCCTAAACAAAGCGCATCACTCGAAATTAACCGGTTCGCACTTCTGTGAACCGGTCGGAACTGAACCTAAAGTAATCGCGAACTGGTTTCGAACCGCGAACCGGGTTTTTAATAAAAACCCGGTAAGTAAGTTTTGTATTTTAAGTCCGTGCTCCCGTATAACGTCCAGAATAATGTCCGTCAATGTAGCGGCATCCGTCTTCTTAGCCCTAAAGAAACCCAGACACCTTTCATACACCTGAAAAGTGGTTTTATGCACGTACCGAATGCAAATTGAGACCTGTTCATGTCGCGCAATGTCACTGGTTTCGTCGACTATTAGGGCAAAAATTCCTCCGTTCTCATTCACTTCGGCTATAATGTGGCGGGTAATATCGTCGGACAGCATTTCCAATAGCTCGTTCTGGATGTCAGGACTGCTGTATGTCCACGTTTTCGACTTGTCGATAAAAAATCGGTGAATAACTGGATTATCTTGTGCTCTTATTTTCATTAACTCTAAAAAGTTACCCCGATTTGCCGAATCCTCTGATTCATCATGACCCCGGAGTGCTATTCCTTGCCGGGCGCAGAGAAGTAAAGTCTCACACACAGCCGCGAGGTATTCCCGATTTTCTTGCACCGCTTTCTTTTTGGCTGAGTCAACTTGCGTAATGACGCTTCCAGCACATTTTGTGGCAACTAAAGCGGCTAGTCTGACCGCGGCATCACGATGAGCATTGGAAGTTTCATGCGCTTTGAATTTATCAAGTGCCTTCTTCCAATCATTAAAACCTTCTACAAAAACTGGATCGTAGGCTCCTCTCAACTCATGTTGGAAAGCCTTGCAGGGAAAACAGTATGCCTTGTCCACGGACGGGCTATATTCTAACCATTTAAATTTCGCATACCAGTCTTTTGAGAATTTTCTTTGTTGCTTACCAAATTGAGTCAGGGGAAACGTAACATTCTGCGGTTGGAAAGGACCTTCGATTATCCTCTCAAGTGCATTGGACGACGTAGGATCACGTAGGAAAGAGGTGCAACCTTTGTCGAGAGTTGAGGTAGAAGCACTGGGGCTGCAGGTTGTAGACGCGAGGGGCTTTTCGCTGCCATCTTGAGGACTGCTGCTGGAAGTATGGGGTGGAGATTGTGATTCGCCTTCACTTCTTTTCCGCTTTTTACTTACTATCCAACGGAACATTTCTTATGTGAAGTTTTGTACTAACAAATTAAGTATAGACAATAGGACAATAAGTAGATTTTAACTGAAAATTTTGATTTTTGGAAAAAAAATACTTGTTGCACTAAAAATTTTCAAAACAATGCAATGTATAGGTTAGAATTCAAATTGGGAATAAAAAAATCTGTAACTATGACAACGAAGAAGTGAGGAAATTTCGCAGGATTGTTGCCGATGTTCAAATTTTGTTTCCGTTTTTTTTTTTTTTTTTTTTTTTTTTTTTTTTTTTTTTTTTTTTGCTTCTCCCAAAAAAGTGGGGGGGGGCTTAAGCCCAAAAAGCCCCATACACGCTACGCCACTGGTTTTTATGAAGGCTTGAACCGTGAACCGAACCGATATTTTCTTAGCGGTTCAAGTCCATGCTTTGAACTGAAGAGGTAGCTAAGCAAACAAAATAAGGGATGATTTTGTTTTCATGGGGATTTACCTGGTGTTCCGTAAGACATAAAATTGAGGAAACTATATTATTTTTCCTCCTGTGGTTTAATCTATCTTTTCGGATCTCTTTACGGCGAGCTTCTAAGCAGGAAACAATTCTCGGTTATCAGCAATCGGGACGTCAAAATGGTTAATAACATCACAAACATGGTTTGGAATGTTATGGTGGGTCATATAGCACTTCTCGGAGATGGATCGATGTCATTCAAATGACCTTCAGTTCGAATAATTAATAATTGATTTAGATATAATTTCTAAAAATTTAACGCCGTTGTATTCTTTTATTAAAACATTAAAAGCTTCTTTTTTTCCAACTTTGTTGGCCTTTATCATATTTGGCTCCCATGAAACGATATCGATCTGCGATTATATTAAAAAATTAAAATTAAGTTTACATTAATAACAACCATAACAAAAAGTAGTAAAAAACATAGTTTAACATTTTTACATCTGATGATTACTTTAAAACCGCAGTAACGAAATTTAAATCCAAAACTAGTATGTTTCAAACTGTAATATCATCCAAACCAACATACATCACTAATCAATTTATACTGTCCAAATTTCATGCCACATGAAAGATCTAAACGATAAATTCAAGAGCGATATAAAGATTGCCTAACAAAAAAGAAGAATACATTTGAATGCAGTACTTAGTGCGGTTTCAACAAAACTCTCATAAGTAGGTAATATTCGGTACATTATAAAATTAAATGTAGATTATAATTGGTGCCTTAGAATTGTTGCACATTTAAACAATTTAAGAAGTACTACATCCACTAATTTTTTGGATTTTGTTTTTATATCAACAATCACTGAAAGCTATAAGGAGGAACATTTGAAATCATGAAAACAAACATGAAAAGTCAGGAAAAGGGTTAAAACAAATTAAATTATGAAAATTCACTCAAAAAAATAGAAATTTTATAGCAAAAAACTAAATAAGAAGTTTTTAAATAGTTTTAAATTTAAGGAAGGGAAATTTAATATAATAAAAATGCAAAAATTTTGAACGCAATCAACAAAAATAGGAGCTGTACTTACACACGAATCTTCACCATTGCCAGCTTTCACTATACTTTTTCTTTTCATAGACCCATCTTTGATCTGTGTATCAATTATTCTAATAGCTTTAATAATAAAACCTCGAAAATCTGAAAGTGTTAAAGAAAAATAAACGAACCAAAAAATAAATATTCACTTCAAACCAACGTATCAAAATGTGATTCACAGATAATATAACTAATTCTACACAAATGCATTTTAAAAGAAATCAACAAAATTCTAGAGTATATATACTTACCTGTTATGAAAAACCCAATACGTTATAATTTGTGCTTTGTAAGAAGTACAAAAATAACATAGGTCGGTGATGAAAAAGTAATTGGGTTCAGTCCATAGAGTTCTAACATATGATTTTGATTAATTCACAATTTCCATAGTAATGATTTAATTCGTCACCACTATTACGCAGTAATAAAACTTTCGAATCTATGATTCTTTTTTTATTAGATTTAATTAAAAAGTTTCTCATTTGTTAAAGTACCCTCTTGGACCCTTTCTCCCATTTTAATGATTGTTTTTTACTCTCTCTCGGTTGTCGCCAGCAATTAGCATGAGTTCCACTGTAGGAAGTTCAAGATTAGGTCCACTTGAGAAGCCCTCTCTAAATTTCAAAGTTCTACGCTTGTTTGACTCTTTTCAGTGCCGGAGTGCCCAAGAGGGTAAGAAAATACCGAGGATCTTATTTTTCAACTCCGTGAAGTGGTGTCGAAAGTCGTCGAATAATGGTTTTGTCGTTCTGAAAACTAACGCGCCACTACTCGACAGTAAGCATGCGGCACGCACAGACGCGCGCGCTCACCATACGATGTCGATGGTATTTAAACTTCTGGGCAAGATGCTACGTAGAGGCTTGTCGAGAATTATACGTTGTCAGATTGCTCTCCCAACTGTTTTCGGGTGAGGTATATCCTACATTCGACGGAATCAAGAAGGAATCTATGATGAAGGAGTGGCTTTATACTTGGGCTGTGAACCGGAATGTATTTTTGCACCGTTTCAAGTACCACCACTCACCAGGCAGTTTCGGTTCTATTCTGGTTTAGATTTAAACGCCTGCTGCAGTGGCGTCGCGTGCAATTCGGCAACAATGTATTCTATCCATTTAAACTCATGTAAAATATCGAATTCAGGGCACAGTGCACAAAGAAAATTCGATGTATTAAATGAGTTTAAATGGAGCAGTTGCATTGTTGCCAGATGGCACGCGACGCCACTGGCCTGCTGTGAATGACTTTCAACCGATTCAACTTCGGTACAGTTTTGGCTCATAAATTTGAACCGGAATCGTACCGAATTACTTAAATACTGCTTATTGTTAGTACACGCGGACTTAATGTCCATTGATTCACGTCTACAGTATTTACTTCAGCTTTAAAGTGTCCATCCATAAATTATGTGTCCACAACTTTAAATTCCTCTCTAAAAAAAATGAATATGGATGAAAAGAGCATTTTCGCTGTGGATTTGGAGAGATCAATAGATAAAATTATATACCTGTGCGCTACCTCTAAATATTTCAATCTGCTTCGTCTGTAGCAGTTTAGTTCGTTTCAATTTTCTTCAATCTGTATGAGATTTCACGGATATATGTTTCCATTTTATCCGTATCTCGGTAGGTTTCCTATGTTTATTGCATCATTGTTGTGTTTCGTCCATTCTAACCTGTGTAAAATATCGATTCGAGGGAGTGAACTGTGTACCTCCTACAGTTTGACAGTTTGACTTTTCTTATGAGAAAAAAAAATGCCATTTCAAAGCATTCGGTTTTAAATTCATAGGAATGGAATGGATATTTCTAAAGGAAATTTAACATTGATCTAGGAAAATGTTATTTGATATTTGACATTTGTTAAATGATTTGGAGGAAACATCAAGATTGGTCTGGACTCGCCTTGACGTTTCCTCCAAATCTCAACATTTTCCATCTTCAATTTTTAATTTTCTCAATAGAAATCCATTCTATTTGAATCAATTTCACTTTTTCTCAATGTACTTTATTAGTTCCGTGGTTCAATATTCCTCCAAATGGTCCGCACCTTTTTTTATCCATCCTTATCCATGTTTATCAAATGGCAATTTCCAAGTTGAGAAAAAGTTGAGGTAAAATTCAGCCCTTTACAATGTGCTGATGATAGCTGAGGAGTCATCGGTGAATTCCGTCAGAGCTGTAAGGGTTTCTATCGGAATGACAAATCGAAAGATAAACCACCCATAAGAATAAATGCACTCGATAGCGGCTGGATATGATCTTTCATAATCTGTTCCCTGAGGGCCGATCTTTGAAAACATTAGATAATGATGGTATACTGGGCAAATGAAGGATTGCTATTGGTCCATTTTGAGTGTTTTTCAAAAATAAGATCTCTTTAACCAAGTATCCCTCCGCTATATTCGATAAGCTATCGACCTCTTGAAACAAACCGATGCTTATCGAATGTATAGCGGAGGACTACTTCATTTATCCAGTCTACCAGTCTGATCTAATGATATCAAAGATCGGCCCGCTGGTCTTAACTCTCGGTAAGTTTATAGGGGACTAGCTGTACGGCGCGGCGTGGCCGTGGATTCATCAAAGTTCAGATGCGGCAACATTGTAGCCAAAGTCCAAGGCAGTAATTAGAATACAGGTGAATGGGAAGATGGGGTTTTATGGGGGGGGGGGGGTGACGGTATGGCGGTAGGAGCACAAATAAATGCGTTGAGTCGCAGGCACGGATTATGCGGTTGGTTAAAGCGGGGGTTGTGGGAGGGGAGGGGGGTAAAAAGCGGGGGGAATGGATAGGGGGGATCGTATGAAGGGTTGAAAGGGGAGGCTCTCTTTCGGTTAGCGGCGCGCGGCTCGCGCGGCGTGTGCTAACTCGGCAGAAAACAGAACAGTTCAGTCGGTGTTGAAGCCCGCTGCGCTCGTGTTTCCCCGAGAGTTTTTTTATAGTACCATTTTTTATATGGGGACTTCGAGTCGGTATAGTTCCTACAATTGCCTCACCAGCTGGGATAGTTATGACAAGATTCCGAGGTAGGTTCTAACTCACGTCATGTCACACATCCTTTCAACCCGCATCTGAGAGATGGAGAAAGAGGAAAGTCAAAAGTTTTTGAACCTACGTTTAAAAAAAAAATAAAAAAAAAAAAATGGGGGGTGGGAAGAACTCACATGTAAGGTTAGATAGTTTGAGGTTAAAAACTTGGCAGATGACTGATGACCCAGGAATAATCCTTGAGATCTTTTACTTTTGAACAAGGAATTTCAAAAGTTTGCGAACCTATATTTTAAATAAAAGGGGGTGGGAAGAACTCACATGTAAGGTTAGATAGTTTGAGGTTAAAAACTTGGCAGATGACTGATGACCCAGGAATAATCCTTGAGATCTTTTACTTTTGAACAAGGAATTTCAAAAGTTTGCGAACCTATATTTTAAATAAAAGGGGGTAGGAAGAACTCACATGTGAGGTTAGATAGTTTGAGGTTAAAAACTTGGCTGACGACCGATGACCCAGAATTAATCTTTGAGATCTTTTACATTTGAAGAAGGAATTTCAAAAGTTTGCGAACCTATATTTAAAAAAAAAAAAAAAAATGGGCGGGAAGAACTCACATGTTAAGGTTAGATAGTTTGAGGTTAAAAACTTGGCAGACGACCTATGACCCAGAATTTATCTTTGAACTCTTTTATCTACTTATAAACAAAAGATTGTTTGAACTAAGAATTAAGTATCAAAGAGGGACAAGGTGGTCCCAAAGTGATGAAGTCACGTGACAGATTTTAGAGGGGAAATTTTGTCTCGGCGTGAGGTGACACTATGTTATTGATGCAATTAATTTAATTTTTCTCGTTCTTAATCCTTCAATTTTGTCGTTCAATTTCGTCATTGAAAAAGAAGCGACAATTGTCCATGCTGTTCTCAGCTCTAGAGAAAAATAATAGGTAAAATGTCCCTTACAGAAGTGTTTTTGTCATCAACATTGATTATCATTAATGACCTTTGATTAAATAATGAGTGATTTTGTTGTTGTGTAATGTTCAAGGTTAGATCGTATTGTGTGATAAAATTTCGGCAAAGAGGGAGGGAGAGAGTGAGAAGGGTTTGTTTTTAACGAAACTTTTGTAGATATAAAATCATTATCACACATTGTGTTTCTACCCTTACTTTTTTGTCGTTGCAAATTTTACTGTTTTACATAAAATATCACAAGTAAATAAGTTTTGTTGTGGGCAGCGACCTTGTGTTGTGTCTGTTTTGAAAGAACCAAAACATGGGTGCCAAATTTATTTGGAGGGTAGGTATAGGGGGCCATATAAAGCGACGATCGCTATATCCTTATTTTTCTTTTTTTTCTTTTTTTTCTTTTTTACTTATTTCATTTTCTCTTTGACGAGTGTTCTTCTGATGTTCGTTATTTTCTTTTTCTCTTCTTTCTCAATTTTTACTTCCTCAAATATTCCAGGGGAAGGAAACTATCCCCTTTCCCCCTTGCCAGTGGCGTAGCCAACGACTTGGCAACGTTGCAGTTCATCCATTTTAACATATAAAAAAGATAGAACCATTGGGTGTTCCATGAACACCTTCGCATTCGACTTTTTACATGGGTTTAAATGAACACAATAGCCACATTGCACGCTATGCCACCGCCCCTTACCAACCTCTCCTGACCACCCATGAGTTCCATCAATTCGAATTTTTTGTTGATTTCAATTAATTTGTTGATTTCAATTAATTTGTTGATTTCAATTAATTTGTTGATTTCAATTAATTTGTTGATTGATTTCTCAAACGGGAGAAAGTTCAGTCAACCGATGTAATCATGAATTAAAAGAGAGAAAAGGGGTCCGGGCTGAAATCAATTTGCTTGTCCCACAACGATCTGCTGCGTCATCTTCAAAGAGTTCTCTTAAATAGAGAATACTGAAGAAACCTCGATCTCTATATTTAAAGCAGTAAACGATTTTTTTTTACAAACCGCTTGAGTCAATCCACCTCAAATGGCTCTTTTATAAACAGCTTGAGCCGACTCGCCTTTGCCGCGTTTTGAACACGGGAGGCTGTTGAAAAGTTTAGACTGCAAAATCAATGGATGTCAAAAAGGCATCGGGATTCTTTAAAGGGAGGAGCTGCTAAAATACCAACTGACAAGACTCGACTTTTGACGTACGTCTCGGGTTCATATAGATCACCTGATTTGGTTATTTTGGGACAAGGTTTAGCTTCCCAGCCGACAGTCTCGAGTTTTGAATAAAAGTATGATTGACGCGCTCATCCTATAGATCGCGCTCCTTTGACCTACTTATGAATACTGCTGTTGAGGCGTACACAGTATACACACCTGCTTTTTCATTAGAATAAGTGGCGACGCACTGGCAGATAATTTTATGTCTGGCAACGTTGCAATCTCTGAATTTAAACCCATGAAAAATATCGAATTTTTGGCTTGTCGGGTGTGTACTTACTGTGCAGGGAATACTTTCGATATTTCCTCTTCTTTGCTTGAAATTGACAAAATACAATGTTGCCAGGTAGCATGATCGCTGACGATCACAGCGTCAAGGGGTGGATAGTATACTTAAATGAGTCATGATACCCCTCACTAAGCCTCAGTTCAGAATCGATTTTCCAAGTGACTGAAGGAAGAGGCAAGTCAACTATGCGTTGATATTTGGGTTCAAAGAAGAGAAGAGCGATTAAACGCATGAAGCCAGTTGCGTAGCGTGCAATTTTTCAATGTTGTACTATGTCAGCTTGAACCCATGTAAAAGGTCGAATGCAAATATGTTCACTCAACACCGAATAGTTCGATATTCTTAATGGGTTTACTTTAAATGGACAAACTGCAACGTTGTCAGAATGCACGATACGCCACGCCACCGCGCCGCTGGCTGCTTTAACGGTGTCATTCATTGTTGTCAAACAAACTTCTTCAGAGGCGACGAAGAAATGCATTACCGTTGTTTTGACTATAGTCTGTTCGTTCTTACTTGAGACCTGGAGATTCAGGTATAGATTTAATCCCTCTGTGGCAACGTAGGAGTACCCACCCTCGTCAGTCGGCCGAGGTGCCAGGGCTGCTGCCCGACTCTCGCCCTATGACAACCTATTAGTGTTGCCATTTTCTATTTTCCGAAATTCATTTATCGCCCGCTCAGGACTCAAGTTAGAGCGAACAGAGTATTGTAAAATTTCCTTTATCCAGTGGCGTAGCGTGCGATTTGGCAACGTTGCAGTTAGTCCATTTAAATCCATTAAAATTATCGAGCTATTGGGTGTTCGGTGAACACATTTGCATACGACCTTTTCCATGGGTTCAAAAGGACACAGTACAACGTTGACAGAGTGCATACATTGAATTGAACGGAGTAATCTTTTGGTCAGCTGATGGAATCATCGGCGAATTGAAAAATGTATGTTATGGACACAAAGCGGCAGCTCTATGCCAAAAGTAAATGGCGCAGCGTGCATCTGGCAACGTTGTACATCGCCCATTTAAACTCATGAAAAAGGTCGATTTATTTGGTTATGCAGTGGAAATTCTTGAACTATCGGTATTTTTTATTGGATTAAATGGACGAACCGCTTCAAAGATAGAATGGACGCCACTTCACTGACCTTGACTGAAGAGCTCGCCACTCATAAAAGTGCTCTGAAAAAGTTGTTGTATCTAGGTCCTCACTTTATTGAGGGTACTTCTGAAAAATATACACCCATGGCCAACCCGCGTATGTACCCGTGTGCTCTTTCTTTTCAATTTCATTTTGATTTTATATATCATCTTTATGGATGGGCACACTTCATGTTTTATGAAAAAAACTTTCGGAACTTTATACGAAGTCGTACCTTTTTCGCGCTCTACTTTTTTCAAGTATGTATATATGTATATGTAAATTTAACCAAGTTTAATGAGATTTCAACCAATTTATTTTGACATTTTTTTTTTTAAAAGTAAACATAGTTTATATGTAATATGTATAGTACACTATAGAGTCCCTATATGTAGAGAATTAAGACAAGAGGGCAGTCAACTTCTGATTGGTCGATGAATTTTAGGCTCTACGGACGCCGCCATTGGATGCGATTTTGCACTTTTGTTTTGTTTACCAACGGTCTTTTACAGATAAAAGAGTTAATTTGCGACGAATCTGTTAATTTTAATCATAATGCACCACAAGAATGTCCATGAATCTCAAAAGAATCATTAAAAAGCGTTAATACATGTCGATCAACAAAAGCAGGGAAAGATTACATCGTTTCAAACTTAGCGGAACTGTAATCTTTGCTGTGGAGCAAAACACAACAACGGCCTCAGAATGTAAACAAATGTGCAAAATCGCATCCAATGGCGGCGCCCATGATTTCTCTTGTCTTAACTCTCTACATATAGGGACTCTAGTACACTACAGTCGAACAAGATTTAAAAAATCAACTTTGAGTTCCTAAAAATCCTGTTTGTCTCAATGCCTGCTGAGCCATTATAAGCAGTGGCGTAGCGTCCATTTTGGCAACGTTGTATTGTATCCATTTAAACTCATGTAAAAATTCGAATGCGAAGGTGTTCACCGCACTGGCGCACTTCGTTGGTGAATATTGTGTCATTAAATTTGATGTGACGTCCGATAAAAGATCTGTTTGTTGAAAAAACATGCACGGCGCAGCTCCTTTTTAAAAAAAAGAGCGTTTCCTTTTATGATAGTAGGTTAATTGCGATCGATTTATATTCCCTCCATTTAAACCCAGTAGCGGCTCGTGCAATCTGGCAACAGTGCTATTTTGCCATTTGAATCTGTGCTAAAAGATCGATTCTAGGTGAGGCACAGCGCCTCATACCAAAGAATCGATTATTTTACATAGGTTTAAATGGAGGGAGTCCATTGTTGCCACATTGCACGAGCCGCCACTGTTTAAACCTTTAGTGCAGAATCGATTTTTCCAAGTGACTAAAGGAACAGGCAAGTCAACTTTGCGTTTGTATTTGGGTTCCAATATAAGAGAAGGGCGATTACAAATGGTGCTAGTATAGCGTAGCGTGCACTCTGTCAACGTTGTACTGTGTCCGTTTGAACCCATGGAAAAGGTCGAATGCAAATGTGTTCACCGAACAACCAATAGTTCGATCATTTTCGTGGGTTTAAATGGACGAACTGCAACGTTGCCAAATCGCACGTTACGCCACTGATCATATAAGAAATAGAGTTGTAACGAGGTCCTTTGGTGTCAATTCACTCACTGCTCAGTGTTCACCCGCGATGTTGCACAAGATTGAAAAAGTTGTCGCTAACCTAATTTAGTCACGAGGTGTGATTGTATAAATTGATAGTGTCAGTAATGATAGCTGTCGACACAATTACTTCGGGACTTGTTTGGAGGAGGTGGGGATAGAAGGAACATTTTCATTTACATTACCAGTCAATGACGTATTCAGGAATTTGTAACTTTTCTCCTACCCACTCAGCAGGGATAGTAAGGGATTGACAACCCCTACCAAATAAAATTACTCTATTTTCATTATTTTTCTACCTTTAAATTCAAGATACGACGAAAAAGATCGAAGAATAACATGATCACTACTAACGGTGGTGAAAACATTCATTTATGAGTAGTGACGGCTCGTGCAATTTGGCAGCAATGTTTTTCCTTCATTTTAATTAATGAGCGAAAATCGATTTTTTGGCGAAGGAGTGCCTCACTGTCGAATCGATTATTGCATAAAGACTCAAATTGAGGGAAAACATTGCTGCCAAATTTAACAAGCAACCACTGCATAGGCGGATCCAGAAATCTGGCAACTGCGCATTCTTCCCATTTGAATGTATAATAATCAATCGATTATTGAAGGGGCTATAGCTCCGTGACTATTCGACTATTTATCATGAGATCAAATGGGAAGAGTACACTGTTGTCAGATTGCTGGATCTGCCAATGCACCGCTGTCTGTTTGTAATACCACTCTACTTTTTAAAACTTAAAAATTTACTTTTCTACAGCAAAGTTTTTTTTATTATATACACGGCAAAAAAAGATTAGTGAAAATAACCATACGGATACCTGATTTTGGCACCTGCTAGATGTTATGGTAAACTTGACCAGAAGTATGGTGCATTTACCGATACTTTGAGTAAATTCGACATGCAATCAAGTAACATCACCTAGTACTAAGTCAAAACATAGTATACTTCTGGTTATCATTACCATAACATCTGGCAGGTGCCAAAATCAAGTATCCTAATGGTTATTATTACCGTAGTTTTTTTTTCCCGTGTATCAGAGGTTATTATCCTAGAGTTCTTCGGCAACCGCATTGTATTTGACTTTACACATGTAGTCCATGGACACCATACGTCTCTTGCTGTGTGATTTTGAGCTTAGACTGGTTACTGCACACAGATAGTCCATGAACACCATACTTCTCTTGCTGTGTGATTTTAATCTTAGTCTGGTTGCTACCACCACACATAATCACTGATTGTGAGATAAGCTGGTAGATATTGATAGAAAACGTGGTATTACCTAGTAGAAATAAACCTCAAGCCCTCAGAAATCATATGTTCCAATTACGCTTAAAACCCTCAAGCATTTTGAGGGTAACCTCAAGATTCTTGAGGGTTTTGAGGGTATAATTGGAGCATGATTTCTGTGGGCTTGAGGTTTATTTCCAATAGGGTTGTTAGCAAACGCAACTCATAAAAAAACAGTGGTGGCGCGTAGAATCTGGCAACTTTGCATTTATTCCATTTAAACCCGCGTAGATTATCGATTCAAGGAAGTTCACTGAGCACCTATAATATTTAGATCTTTTACATGCCTTTGAATAAACTAAATGCAACGTTGATTGATTGCATGCACTGCTACTGGATGCTAAATTGTCGTATTTGAAAAAAAAAAAAAAAAAAAAAAAAAAAAAAAAAAAAAGATAGCCTAAAGCATGGCAATAAGTGAACCTATGTAAAGGCTCGTACATTTACCAGAATTCTATTGTTTGTATCATAGTTCTTTTAATTTTTTTTTCTTTTTTCTTTTAGTAAATTCTAGTTCTATGACCGTATTTTGGTACTAAAACCAGAATTTTCTGGGTAAAGTACCAGACCTTCTGTCGTTCACGTATCGTTATGCTTCGAACAATTTAGCTCGAATCTGGTCTTATGGCTATCGCTTATTTTTTTAGTTTACGATTCACGGCATCCTCTCTGATTGGCGGGCGGGGAAGGTCTCGTTACAGACTATTCATTTTGCTCGGTGCATTGAAATAAAAAAAGAGGTTCTAAAAGAAAAAAAAAATTGATTTTTAACTCCTTTGAACGAACTCGACTTAACTTTACTTTCCTTATATACTTTGAACTTCAGTTGCGTCAATCATTCATTAAGAAGAACCGTGGAGTTAAAACTATTTTAAACTATAGTGGTGCTACTCGATGATTATACATATAGATGCGAAAAAATAGTCCTTTATAACTCCAAACTCTTCCACTCCGATTGATTCATTGTCCGTGACAATAGGCCCCTTGCAAACTTTTGCTACACGTAATTGACGAGTTGATTCTTGCATAAAAAACTGTAAAAATAACGATGAGTTCACTAAATAAACTGTAGGGAATACCCCACGAGCACTTTCTCTTATAAAAATTATTCTGGGGGAACCCCTAGACCCCCCTTAAGGGGTTAATTTTACAGTTGGCTGGTTGCAGAATTTTTTTGCAAATTTTCATCAAAATTTAAACAGCTGTGTCTGAAACATTCCAATTTTTCCCTATATGTTTACCCTTTTCATCCATTTTCTCATTGAGTTTAATGAAAACCTTTTAACCTCCATAACTTGCTCACATTTTAAAATGTCTAACAAACAAAAAAAGCATCTCTGGGGAATGTTAAAAGAAACTATTCTGCAAAATTCGGATGTATATGGGAAATTAATTCAAAGGTTATGCTGCAGTAGCGGCCCGTGAGATTTGGCAACCATGCGTTTTTCCCACTTAAACTTGGGTAAAAAATCTATTCAAGCGGAGGCTGGCAGCCTCCTTGAGTTTCGATTGTTTTCCATGTATTTAAAGGGATAAAAACACTGTTGCCAAATCGCACGAGCCGCCACTGTTATGCTGGGATACAGACAGACAGACGTATGCGCCATCGCAATACTTTCTCAATGTCTAACTTTGTTAGTTGTGAGACAGTAGGTAAAAATTACTCAATTACGCTCCCAGAATCGTAACGGCGGAGCTACGCAGGTATCATGGGAGATTCCTATCTAATTTGAGACATTTCTCTGTGTTTCCGTAGAGAAAGTGACATATTAGACGGGAGTCTCCCATGATACCTGCGTTGAACCACCATTAAGATCTGGCCGTCATAGCAATTATTTTAGTTTATTACTGAATTTTAAATTTTCTTAGTATGTGATTTTCGTGATTCTCCTTGGTTTTTTACATTAAATTGGACTATACATTTGCTCACAGCAGCCCCATTTCAGATTAACTCATTCCACAATTCATAGTTGGCAAAGTCTGCAATATTATCGATGGTAAATTCTCAGTCGAGAATCTTCTGCGTTTTTCTGACACTTGGCAACTTCGTCGCGTGTCTGTAACAGCATAGGTAATTTGATTATGAACGCGAGAGGAAAATCCAAAAAGAAACACGATCATCATTAAAAACGTTTAAATTATATGGAATACTTTTCTCAAGGAAGAAACCATTTTTTTTTTCTTTTTTTTTTTTTCAAGGTAAGTACTCCTGTATTTGTCCACAATCTTGCCTTCTTTCATGCTCCAAATAGCGTTGAAAGTACGAAAGAAGGAGTAAAAGAAACGAGGGAGATTTCCCAGAATCGAACCGCAACTTATAATTCTGAATACGTGACAATTAATTATAGCTATGTGAGGTACTATTAAATGAATTTTGAAGTTTTTTTAAGGACGTTGGAGTTACAGGAAGTCTTAGAATCGGGTGCATAGCTGTTTTCCATTTTCAAATTATCCTTCTCAAATTTTCTCGCTATCACGCCTGTATTTTCATGTATTTGAATGAAGAATATCATTCTTGCCTGGTTAATTGAGTTCCAACAATTCGCGAAAGAGTATTATAGAATAAGTGTGTTTTCCACGTAGAGTTTATTTTGGATCTCATGACAGTTTTTGACGTATCATATTCTATGTGGAACACATACTTATGTGGTGGCAAGAGACAATTTTGCTAATGTTGGCAATGTGTGAGTATTTATATGGAAAACTTATGAGTCTTACCTTAAAACAATACTATCCTTTCATGGAACACTTTTTCATAAAATGATGAGCTTTGAATTCATTGACAAATTTCGAGGCCGGGTGAGCTAATATGGCCCATTTGTTCCTGGCTGAAATAAACCATAAAAGAGATGATTCATCCAACTTTTCTTAGAAAATGAATGCATGCGTTTGAATTATTGGCTCCTTCATCTGAAATTTTATTAAAGCCTCAAGGAAGAAAGGGAAAAAAACAGACAAAAAAAAAAAATGGGAAATAATATAATAATTCACTCAGGTTTCACCTTAAGCCACTTCTATTTGACAGGCAATGGGTTTGAAAGACACGTGTGGAGTGGCGAAAGAGAGGGAAATGGATAGAGTTGTGGGTGGACACGCGAGTGGGTGTATAATCAAATTAACTTCCAGGAGAAAGAAAATATCCAGGCTGATTGATTACTCGACGAACAGATGACGCATAAAATTGATCATTACACACAATTTATAAGACTCTTTAGGCATTGATGTGTCTTGAGAAACTCAATTAGTGCTGCCGTTTCGCGTATAATTAATGACATTTTTTAACTTACCGATGACCACATCGGTTAAGAAAAGATTACAAAGTTCAGTTCAGTGTATGACTCAGTGGCGGATCCAGAAAATTTTTCTGGGGGGGGGGCACGCCTGTGAAATTTTGAAATTTGAAGCGTCGGTGGAAGCAATTTCGGGCTATTTTATGTTGAAAAAAAAGCAAAATTTGAGCCTTCTGGGGGAGGGGGCACGTAAAAACGAAAATACTCTAATCTGCAATGCTTTTTCAATCGTTGAAGTCGTCGATAACTTTAGAAAACTTGCGGGTATTTTAGTAATTCAACGGCGATTGAGCCGGTTGAGAAAGGATTACAGATTATTGTATTTTCGTGCAGCATGGTCATTCATTGAACTGAACTGTGTAATCTTTTCGCAACCGGTGTAATCATCGGTGAATTGAAAACAACCATGTATTATACGCTATTGAACTCATATTAACCGGTTCAATACCACGCCCAAGTGTAATCATTTTCATAACTTGACCTGCCTCACACAATTCCATTTTCGTGTTTACAGTAAAAGTGATTCTAAATAACCGTTAACATTTTCAAACCAATGTTTCATCCAGCGCCTTCAATTAGAGGGATAGGCAAAGTGATAACCGTGGAGTAGGAATATTTAACTACCCACTAGATTTGAGCGGGTTAGCGTTGATTTTGTTTAGTAACTTGGCAGTAGAGGGGTTCAGGCACACCGTGTAAAACAAAATCTTCATTGAAGTCGGGCTCTTGTAAGGTTTTGCTGTGAGCAAATGAGTAATAGTCTTATGTGATGTAAAAACCAGCGAAAATCATGAAAATCGCACGAAGAAAGTCTGAAACTCAGTAACAAACTCACATATCTGCTATAACGGCAAGATCGTAATGGCGATTTAACGCATGTATCATGGGAGATTCCTGTCTAATAAAACTTTCCCTCCGGAAACGCAGAGGCTTGTCTCAATTTAGATTGGAATTTCCCATTCTACCTGCGTCTTTCCGCCATCAATCCCGATTTTCTGAGAGTAAATTTCGTGATTTTGTAGCGTGCTCATCGTGATTTTTAAAGTTGCTTATGCAAGGATCAACTCTTCAATCCCCTGTACTCTGTAGTAAAAGTTTACAAGAGCCCCATTATGATTTCTTCTTCGAGGTATGAAAAGAGCAGAACAGAATACAATATTCAAAAACCGAAAAGACGAAGAGTAAGAAATTTCAGCATGCTCGGTTGAAATCGTATCCAACTGAAAACCCACAGAATTTCCCATGAAAAAACCCGCAAATATATCATTTTTATACCAACGTCTATTGAGTTTTCTAATGGAGTATGTATTTCAATAGATATTTTCTTGACCATGGACCACATAATGTTTCGTCCCGGACGTAACTTAAGCACGGCCATGGGTGTAACGCGGTGATTCATGTGCGTAAGCTCTCTGATTGATGGTCGAAACCGCACGCAAGATGCACGCAAGTCAACTTGCGCACACTGTCAGGACCATACATTTTTTGGTCCCATATCACTATTCGAGAGCTAAACCACTATGGTTTTTCTTATAAGTTTCAAAGTAATTCTGCGACGCGACGGATTTCTGTCGCAAAACTGTATGGCGGCTCGTACAAGCTGGCAAAGTGGCAACCATGCTTTTTGACCATTTAAATCTATACAAATGTATCGATATAATGTAGGTGCAATATCACCTCCTGAAAATAGATTGTTTTTCATGAGTTTAATTGGAGAAAAACAATGTTGCTACATTGCACGCGCCACCGCTGGTGGTAAATACCTTGAAAATCAATTGAAGTGAATCGAAAAGCAAAACGTTCGACAGCGCAAAATGTGTGAATTCTTTTTCTTTGCCCGCTTTCTGTCCACTGTTTGGCGATGAATTGAATTCATTATTGGTTCGCTCTTTCGAGAGCTATTTCCATGAAAAAACGATGAGCGAATAGTTGAACGATGCCGTAAACAAAAGGTTTCAACCGCGAATTTCATATCATTTTATAATTTCTGCTTTTAATCTTCCCTGCCCCAAATATTAATAACGGGTGTTTATCTCATTCGGTATGAAATATTTGATTGATCGATTTGTGGACTTTCCATGTCCGCGTTGTTGCCGAATGTCAGAAACCTCTTTCCTTTTAAAACTATTACCACACTTTTTGAACCCAGCGGTGTTTGGTAAGGTATAATTTTCAATTTTTTTTTCTTCTTTTTTTTCTCCAGTTTTATTGTAAATAAGAAATCTTTCTTTTTCATATTCAATCTTCGGGCTACTTGTGTAATTTTGTTATTGTAAATAATATGAGTTTTCAACCAAGATAGGCTTTCAAATCAGCCCACTATAGTGCTTCATTAATGAATATATTACCCTGTCAAAAGTGAATCCAGTTATTTGTCTATCTTTTTTTTTTCGTACATTTGAACATTTGTGTTAGAAAATAATAAGAAGAGGGGACCCTAACGGCGCGGCGCGGCGTGGCCAAGATAGGCTTTCAAATCAGCCCACTATAGTGCTTCATTAATGAATATATTACCCTGTCAAAAGTGAATCCAGTTATTTGTCTATCTTTTTTTTTTCGTACATTTGAACATTTGTGTTAGAAAATAATAAGAAGAGGGGACCCTAACGGCGCGGCGCGGCGTGGCTATTTATCTTATTATATACCCATCTATTCTTTTTAACACATGCGTTTGATGGGCGAAGCGATAGAATTACAAATTCATGGATCCGTCTCTGCCTCTGCACGCCACCCATCGGTTCACCTTTCAAAAAAAGGTGAGGGGAGGGGAGACGGAGCTATAATTTTACGCTTTACGGAGAAAATATGTTATGTTTGATTTAGGAGTAATCATCCACCCTCATTCTGTTTTCATGCGTTTCAGTCGTGGGAACGCTTTAATATCTATTTTAATTACTTACAAACAAAATAAAAATACGAGTTATAGGCACATTATCGTCCTATTAATCCTCCAATGAGCATAGCTCGTTCGGGGCTAGCCATATAAAAACTAACGATCAAAGCCGTTGCTAGGAAATTGTCTTTCTCTCTCTTTGCTCATTTGACTGCATGCGTTAGAGAAGGACAGGCATATCGGATGAACCCATTTGACAGCCTCTAATGCCATCCTTTTCTAACACATGTGCCCTAATGGGCAGTAAGGTAACGGCACCCACCGGTAGCCGGACACTTAAGGGTTTTCCAAACTTTGACAGGTTGCCAAAAATCGGAAAAGTGACGAAAAAATACGGGAGGTACATATTCGTTTTCAGTATTTAATGAGGTTTTGATTGATGTATATTTTTTTTGAAAAAACATCACCCATGACCTCTAAAAACCGAAATTCTCGAAAAAAGTCAAAATTCACCTATTTCCGGACAAGTCATCCTCAAACCCTATCTCCGGACGTTTTGTACCAGTATCCGGACACGTCACAAAACCATCAATATTTACGCAAATATCGCAAAAAACGTAATGAAAACAGCTAAAAGAAGTGTGAAATATTAAAAATATTTATTTTAAACAAATAAGAGGCCATAAAAAAGAATAAAAACGGTAAAAAGGTCATTATCTATGCATCATAATGAATTATACCTACAGGGGTGAGCAAAAGTAACGTATACATCACCCCCTCTAACCTTTTTCCTGATTGATATTTTGAAAATCGGTTTCCGGCATTATTTTCCATGTTGAGGGGCTACTCAGGCTACTCTTATGGGGCTACTATTATATCGCTATGCCTGAAAGTAACAGAAGGAGAGTAGCGTGGCAATAATGTGGCGACAACTGCATAAAATCTATCAGAACCAACCTGCTAAAGTACATGAAAAGACAAGATACATTATGGACTAGAAAAAAAAATAAAAGAAATAAGAAAGAATAATAATAATAAAAAAAATATATATTTACTTAAAAGATTGCATTTCTGGAACTTTAAAGTGACCACGATTGCCGAAAGGTTGTGGTGATTTAATAATCATTTTGACATCTGGATAATCATAAAAACAAATATCATCTTTAGGTGGCTACTTCCAAACGCCAATTCCAGCCATCGCCATTGATTTCACCGACACTTTATCATCATCCCGCTGTAATACTATGCCGGGGAAAAATTCCTCTTCGTACTCGACAATAACATGGTTGCCCACTTGCAGCATTGACTTAAAAGATCCAATATCATCTTCATTCTCGCTGTTTAAATCTTCGGGCTCCGGTGAAGGTAGCTTCCGTTTCCTACCTGAGACTTACTTTCCGTTTCGCTTTTCCTTCTGTAGCCGCAGCTTTCTCCATTCGCTTTTTATCTCTCTCATCTTTCTTTCTCTTTTTTTCTTTTTCGATATTTTCTTTCTCTTTCAATTTCTTGGCATGAAATTCTTGCCACTTAGCAGCAGTGACAACCGGAATCAGTTCCAGCTTCACATTTTTGTTGGCTAACCGCTTAAATTGTTTTTTAACCCCAGGCCAAGGCAGGGCTCGCTTGAAGGGGGACGGCAGTTTTGAAGTTGATATTGGAGACTTGGTACTTGAAGCTTTTTGCGATGATTTAACGACAGTTTTACGAGATATATTCTGTGTAGAAGATCCAGATGACACTTCGCTATTCCCCAGAGTTTTTAGTTGAGGTGTGCTTTCGAAGGAAACTGACTGTGCTGAAGATTGAGGCGTTATCGATGCACATCCCTTTTCATCTGATGGAGTTGATTGTTTCTCGGATTATCGAGAGGCTGTTTCATTGGAGATGGACTGTTCGGCCGCCATTCTACCAAGTGAAGGTGATGGTGTCGGTGTACTTTGGAGGAAACCCAACGAAGTAGAATTCTTTCCTGTAGCTGGAGTATCTAGTAAAATTGACGATATTTGAGGTGGTTCAGTCATATCAGGTTGACGGGAGACTGATTACATAAAAGATCCAGGCAACACTCCAGAATCCCTCGACGTTGTTGGCTCGCAAAGAACTGACTGATGGCCCGAAGATCCGGGTGTTGTCGACTGATCATTATTTGTTGAAGCTGATGGGTCAATAGATGGCTGGATGAGAGTCAACGGTGGTAAAAGCACAGGTGCATTCTGAGGTGAAGAATTAATTGAAGTTGAAGAAGGTACTGATACAACTGAGCCGGAATGAGATAGCGTGACACCATTGACAAGTTTCGAAACGGGAGGAGGAGTCTGTATAAGAGGAACAATAGCACCATAGTCGATCAAAGAATCGAGCGTTAAAATTTCAGTTTCAAAATTTTCTATCACTTCGTCAAAGTGCGCTGTCGAGTCTGTTAATAATGGTTCAAGTGAGGAATTTTGAGGTCCATCTACAGATTCAATTGAGCTTTGAGGAGCTGCCTGATCGACGTTATCTTCCTGAGAAGTATCAAACGTATACCGCCAGTAATTGAAAAGGCGATGATCATCTTCGTCAACAATATTTGGCGAATCACTAGAGCTCTTCACACTCAAGAAAAATTCCTCCTTGTTGCTTCCCAGAAAAGACCGAATGTGCTGCAGGGCTATCTGCTTTTCGCTCTTCAATGTGGGTGTGGGCACCTCAATTGTAGCCTCTTCTTCTATGTTTGTAATCGATGCCGTTCGAATTTTTGAATAATCAAGGGCGTCTGGGTTCCAAGGTACCAACCCACACTTCCTGAAGCCATTTTTATCACAGATTCTGTCAGTGACTCCTTCACAGCTGTGTCAAGCAGTTGAAAGAAATCAGTTTTACTAATCGTAGGTTGCATATTTGAGGTACGGAAGTTAGTTCCTACTTCCAGCCATTTAGCTGTTAAGGTTTTAAAGCACGATACATCAAGAGGCTGTAATAGATCTGTTGAGTTGGCAAGTAAGGCAATGAGAATAATTTTTCTTTTTCGACAGAATATACTAGTATGTAGAGTTAAATGTGAAAGATGATCATCTACGAAAAGGATTACAGGTCTGACGATGTTATTTTCTATCAACCACGGGTCAAAAATATTTGCGATATACTCGAAGAATGTATCGCTCGTCATCCAACCGCTTTCAGAGTTACCCACACCCCAGTGACTCGGAATGGCAGAGGCAACCTTTTCAGGCAGTCTTTGATATTTCAGAACGACCATGGGTGGCAAAACAATACCTGCTGCACTAACATTGTGTAGGACTGTCACGCATTCTTTTTCATCCACACTTATTAAAATCAAAGAGCGCTTGAATACGTAACTACACAAAACTTCACCATAATGAAAAGAGAAACGGAGTCAAAAGGTGGTCAAAACACAGTTGCGTGAATGGTTCGCCGAATTTCTAAATCAAAGTAATACTTGACGTAAAATATCCCAACGAGTCACAAACATTTGCAAAATCCTGGGCCCGAGAGCTTCAAAAAAACTACTCCAAGTGACCCGAGACCTACAAATTTTCGGGACGGATGTTCCCTCGTTCTCAATCCCAGGTAGCGAATCCTCGCTACCGATTGGCTGAGACCCCTCCTAACATTACAGAACAAGGTCCGTCCGTCCCAAACATTAGTTGGTCCCCGCTTCTACAGCTTGTCCCAGAAAATATTGGATTTGACAGTTCTGCGGCTTTCATGAAAACATCAGCTTCAAACCTCAGATATGGCAACCTCATTGGTTAGGAACAGTGAAGAAGCAGATGTTTTCATTCAAATCTACAGTTGTCAAGTCCAATCATTCTTGGAACCGCCCATACAATGCAATAAGAGAAGAGACTTTCGTTGCTAAATACTGATTGTGAGTAAAAAGTTGGACCCAAAATATGGGGTAGAAACACTAAGGAATTACTTACTTCCCTTACAACTTGCGTAATTGTAAGCTCTAAGGATACTAACTTATTTAATTTTCAACTTACATACTTGGAAACCTGTTATACTTAAATTTAAACTCCATTATGTTTAATATCAACAAATTGATTGCAATTCTGGTCTTATCTGATGGTTTCTAATCCTTCCGTAACACCATGATTATCGCTGACTCTTAGAGGTGTAGATTCTGGTGCTTTCCAGTTCAATTCTTTGAGCATCTTAATGAATAGTGGGAAATTATGGCTAGTAAAGTTAATAATAATCATAAAAATCCAAAAACAGGTCCAAGCTCACTTGATTTAAAAGATTTAAAGAGAAAAGTAAGGAAAAAAATAACATGTCCGGAAATAGGAACATTCATAAT
Source organism: Trialeurodes vaporariorum (assembly GCA_011764245.1). Taxonomy (NCBI): domain Eukaryota; kingdom Metazoa; phylum Arthropoda; class Insecta; order Hemiptera; family Aleyrodidae; genus Trialeurodes; species Trialeurodes vaporariorum. The sequence continues at coordinate 55,055,817 of VMOF01000111.1, read as the reverse complement.
CTGAAAGTTCCTAAATCCGAAAACTGCGTCCGGATACTGGTGCATTTGACAAATTCGTGGTTCCTATACCCGGACAAGCAAATAAATACCGATAAATAATCCAAACATGAAATTTTTTTTATTGAAAAATGTTTCTGAGAACACGGAGAACAAATTGACACCAGAAACACAAAGATTGACTGAAAATTGAGGTTATGAGACCTTATTTACACTTACCGATTCCTTAACCAATCTATCAACGAAGTCCTTCTCTTGGTGGTTGATTGGACTGACGTCACTTTCCAAGCATTGTTGGCAGATTTACCAGCGTTCAAAAAAAATAATACCTCTGTAAAGTGTCGCCCTCTATGTCTAAAATTAGAAATGATAACGCCCCTTTGCCACTTCGGCTTGCTTATTTTTCGAGAAAAACAAGCGAGGGTCCGGCTACCGGTGTCGTTACCTTAAGCGAAAACGACACCCTCCTGGCTACGACTATTGACTATGTCAAAATACAGAATCAACAACAACAGTGCCGATTACAACTACAAACAACTACAAAAAGAACAATTACAATAAATCTGTGAAAGTGAAAGCTGAAAGATATATCTATGAATGAAAAAAGGACCTTTCAGGTCATTGTCAATCCAGTAAACCTCCAAAAGCCCCAATTCTCAAAAGGGTCCGATCCAAAACCGCCAATTTATTGTTGGCGCTTATGGAGATGCAAATATTGGCGCACTTGGATGCATCGTATGTATATTAGCGCTTTACGCTTTAAGAGTATATGATTAGAGCCACAGAGAAAAGAAGGAGTGGAGAGTGAGATAGAGAGAACGAGAAACCTTTCACAGTAAAATGAGAAGCTCGGGATCAAATACGCGTGATCGAGATCGCATTCCTACGATCAGGATCACCTATCGGTGAAGCAACATTGCGAAGCACGTTGCCTTATTATCTCTGGAATCATGAATTATATATACATTGCTTATTTGACTTTTTTTCAACTTTTTAAATGTTTTTGACCTAAAGTGCGAATAAACGCGGGCAATTTTTTTTTTTCATCAATTATTTTTTCATTAAATTTTAATCTAACATTTAATTTTTTTTTTTTTTTTTTTTTTTTTTTGACGTGGGCCATTTACACTCCCTAAGTACGGATAGATACATCTATGATCTTCCTCTGACATTCATCCCACCGACGCAAATTTTCACATTAAAAGGACATCACAGGTGGTAAAAAGTTCCCAAAACTTTACTGCTGCATGTAAGAAGCAAAGTTTGGAAACTTTTTGTCAACCCATCCCCTCTTTCATCGATTTATTTATTGTATTAAAGTCCTAGTGACAAATCACTGGTGAGTACATTTACTATCTATCCCTCTAACCCTCTCTCTCTCTCTCTCTCTCTCTCTCTCTCTCTCTCTCTCTCTCTCTCTCTCTCTCTCTCTCTCTCTCTCTCTCTCTCTCTCTCTCTCTCTCTCTTAATATTTTTGGTGCTCTTTTGAAGTCATTCTTTTAGCGCTTTTGGACTATTGATTTCGCGATAAATCGGCGGTTTTGAGCTACTTTTTCAAAAATTCCTTGGCGCTTTTGGTGCATGTTTTTGGCGCTTTTAGCGTATCTTTTTTCGGGATTGGTGCTTTTGGATGGTAGTCGTCAATCCCATTCAACTTCGGAGGGATACTAAGAAAGAGACAACAATCCATCGCTCATAAAAAAAAAAAAAAAAAAAAAAAAAAAAAAAAAAAAAAAAAAAAAAAAAAAGTAGACAACGAGATGAAATTTTAATAATGTACGCTCTGCATGAACGGAACACTATAGAATAATCGTAAAAAGACTAGAAGTTTTCAGGAAATAAATAGAGAAAGAGAGAAACTCCGGCCGCTTCTCGAGAAGGCCATCACCGCCTTGGTTCTTTTAATGAGACGCGAAATGCTTCCATCTTCACCTTACATGCATATTTCTATCGTAAAGCTGCTGGAAAATTCAATGAACTCGCCGTCCGTTTTAATGGGTTCTCTTCTGGCGCATCCCTTATACTCTTTATTCCATTAACCACGTCCCAAGCTTGCCCCGCATGAGTCCCGGTGGAATCCGGTAATTTCTCTAAACAGTACTTATCATTTACCTTTCCGACACGCTTTTGTAATTAAATTACGATAACATTTAAATTTTAAAAATTATTGCTCTCTTCGGGCTCACTATAACCTCACACTTTTTAAACATCTCCTAATCCCACTCTCTATAGTTTTAAAGCCGTGGTACATGAAAAATGAATCAGCTTTTTTCTTTTACACTACTCGAACCCCCTAGAATGTAACCATTATTTGGCACTGGCGAAGTGTTCAATCTGGGCAATCTGCCGCTGAGGCGGAATCCGAAATTTTTCGATCTCTCTCTCCTCCCATTTGAATACTTGCGTTAGAAAATGACAGAGATAGGGTCTTAAGTCAAGTGATGGCCCCCTCTGCCATCCTTTTCTAACGCATGGGTTCAAATTGGAGGAGAGAGAGAAAGACAAATGCCTGTATCCGCCCATGCAGGCGATAAAGGATACGGAGATAAAAAACAAGCAACATTTGTAGGAAATTGAGCGTTTATTGTCTCTCCGCTTCATTGAAAATTTGTTTTGAAAGTTTGCCTTGCTCAGTGCCTTTCTTTTCTGCCGGTGCTTTTGTTTGAAGATCTCAATTTTCAGTGGCGTGTGGTGGACATAAAATTCAGGCGGACAATTTGTATTGCGAAGAGTATTGAAGTTCATTTTTTAGAATAACCTTTATAACCTGTACTTCCTAAGTGCAGAATTTCGTCGAATGACAGAAAACCTATTGAATATGAGAAGCGTTTTAGAGTGATTTTTAGATAATTCAGAAAATTGTTAGACCAAGCAGTGTCTGCCTTGCCTGCTGGTACCGCACGCCTCTGCCAATTTCCAAGGAATTAGGTTTCTCAAAATTACAGGAGAAAAAAATTGCTACTGCAATGGGGCTCTTGCAAACGTTTGCTACATGGGATTCAAGAGTTGATTCTTGCATGAAAACCTGTAAAAATGATGATGAACACACTAAAAAAGCATGACATATTCATTCTCAGAATCGAGCTTAATGGTGGAGATACGCAGGTATCATTCCTATCTAGATTGAGAACTATCTTTGTGTTTCCGTAGAGAAAGTGACATATGAGACAGGAATATCCCAAGATACCTGCGTTGAACCACCATTACGATCTTGCCGTTTTAGTATTGTTATGTGAGTTTAATAGTAATTTTTAGACCTTCTCAGTGCGATTTTCGTGATTTTCGCTGATTTTTACATCAGATTGGACTATTTATTTGATCACAACACAAATCTGCAAGAGCCCCATTAATTTGATTGAAGGTGACTTACAGATGCCGAGATAGATCTGACAGCGCTGCGGCCGGAATGACGCGGCGCGCGTTACGATAGTTTGCACTTACTCGCCTTAAAGCTTAGCGCAGTGCAGCTGATACAACGTAGGGCGTATAGGAGGGGGGGGGGGAGCGCACGGCCGCGGTGTGATCCCAATGGGTTGCAGAACCAAAACATTGCAGGTCAAACATTCACGTCGAGGCCAATGTCGCGTCGATATGCTCGTGGACTGTGTAACAGTGGTGAGTGGAGTACTATAGTGGAGTAGCTATTCCCATTAGTTTGATGAGGTGAGCTTGTGTTCGAGTTGGAGTTGGAAGACGGGTGATGTCGTTTCGTATCCAATGGCGTGTTGTGACGTGTTATCGGTCATCTAATGTGGTAACTCAGCGGTGGCCGGTGGGTCAAGATCAAGCGACTAGATTTCCTTCTTAGATTTGTGTTCGAGCGAAGGGAGGAAGCCTAAAGCTATATCTTGTTTTTTTTCCCCCGGCCCACTTACTTCCGTTTCTTTGATCGAATCTTAATTTAGTGCACGAAACTGAAGATTTTTATAAGTTGCATTCGTAGATGGATGAGTCTTTATCTACTGAAAGAAGGCGAACTAACTTAATTTCGCGCATTTCGTGTTTTTCGTTGTGTTTATGCAGGTATCATGGGAGATCCCTATCTAAATTGAGACATCAGTGGCGTAACGTGCAATTTGGCAACGTTGCAATGTATCCATTGAAACCCGTATAAAAGTCGAATGCGTAGGTGTTCACCGAACACCCAATACTTCGATATTTTCATGAGCTTACATGGACGAACTGCAAGGTTGCCAAATTGTACGTAACGCCACTGTGAGACGTATCTCTGTGTTTCCGTATAGAGAAAGTGACTTATAATAGACAGGAATCTCCCATGATACTTGTGTTGAACCGACATTACGAACTTGCCGTTGTAGCAGTTGTCTGAGTTTATTAGTGAATTTTAGACCTCCTTCGAGTGATTTTCGTGATTTTCACTGGTTTTTACATCAGATTGGGCTATTTATTTGCTCACAGCAAAAGTTCTCAAGAGCCCCACTGAGACGTTTGTTCACTTGTTAACCAGCAATATAAATTGCCCTCGTTGACCGTCTTTTGGTGCTCATGGCATGCATTCAGGATGCAGGATTGATTCGCCCATTCGACCGTCATATTAAACTTTTGTTGAATCGCCTTTTGTGAGTTTATGAGTGGATTTTTAGACTTTTTGGTGCTTTCAATGTGATTTTTACGCGATTTTATAAGATAATAGACCCTCCATTACGTTGCAGCGAAAGATTGCTCGACAATCTGAGCGAGCATTTTCGGCGATTCTCGGCAACCTGTGTGGTTGCGATTGGTTGCGCGTCACTCTTGATTAAAAATATATCCTCGAAAAAGACGTCTGTCATTTTGAATAGTGAGTTAGCATGATTGCCAGTTTGTTTCGGGAAATTCCAAATCTTCTATCCATTGGCTCATGTGTGGGGTTTTGTTCTGATTGTAATGTAGAACTGCCGTTTTTGCGTTTAATTAATAATATTTTTCAATTCACCGACGATTCCACCGGTTGAGGAATGATCACACAGTTCAGTTCACTGTATGCACGAAAATACTCGAATCTCATCTCAACCAGTGAAGTCGTCAATGCAGCTCTGTTAAATTGTGAACCAAGAATACGAAAAATACTTCCGAGAATATGACGCGTAAATGGGGCTCTTGCAAACTTTTGCTGTAGGGGATTGAAGAGTTGATTCTTACATAAAAACCTGTACAAATTACGGTGAGAGCACTAAAAAATCACGAAATTCTCTTTCGGAATCGGCTTAGTTGCGGAGAGACGTAGGTAGCGTGGGAGATCCCTATCTAAATTGAGACATATCCCTGTGTTTCCGTAGAGAAAGTGACATATTAGACAGGAATCTCCCATGATTCCCATGATATACCAGCGTTGAACCGCACCATCACGAACTTGCCGTTAAAGCAGTTATGTGAGTTTATTACTGAATTTTAGACTTTAGCAAAAGTTTTCAAGAGCCCCATTACTGTTTTTAGACTTTTTGAAGGTTACACAGAAAAAATGGACGTGCTCTAGACACAAACTTTCCGTGTTCTAGACACGAATGCACACACCAGTACGGGAACGAGTTCTGAGGTCAATCTATTTAGGTTGAGTTTGCGTCTGAAACGCATCCTGTCGTGTCCAGAACCAGAAATGTTTGTGCTTTGAGCACGTTACGTACTGGTGTGTATATAGATCGTGTCTGGAGCACATCCTTTTTTTTTCTGTGTATAATCAAGGGCCGAGAGAAATATAGGGAAACAAAAATACATATATGCATAGCCGGAGCTAGAATATTGTATTTCTCTCTCATAGCATATTTAAACGCATATGTGTCAGAAAAGGACAGAAACAGGGGCTGAAATCACGTGACTGCCCCTATATCTATCCTTTTCTAACTAAGACCTTTAAATGGGCTGAGAGAGAGAAAGAAGTTCTGGCTACGGCTATGCATGTATACTTTCCAAACGCGACGCGTGTAGAAAAGAACGAGTCTTTTGAATGAATCGAATTCAAAAGAGAACGATTCTTAGCGAAACGTGGACGTGACCTGCGGGACGTGAGGATTTTTGAGATTATATCATCAGTCGACTGGTTTCTGTGATGATGAGGTTTTAGTTGCTGCAGCTGCACTCCTGCAGAGCTCGAAACAATCGTCGCGTACTCAAATTAATTAGCACAAGGACCTCTTTTAGCTCATGCCAAAGTCTTGTAACAACATCATCATATCACGTGACCACTCGACGCACATTTGATTGAAATAAGGAATATTCTGAACATTGTTGTAGGAGAGGAAATGAAACATATACATGATAGGATGTAAAAACCAGCAAAAATCACAGAAATCACACTAAGGAATTCTAACATTCAGTAATTAACTCACGTAACTGCTATAACGACCAGATTGTAATGGCGGTTCAACGCAGGTATCATGGGAGATTCCTGTCTATTATGTCACTTTCACTACAGAAAAATAGAGGTATTTCTCAATTTAGATAGGAATTTCTCATGATACCTGCGTCTCCCCACCAGTAAGCCTGATTCTGAGAGTAAATTTCGTGGTTTTTTATGTGTAATTATCGTCATTTTACAGGTTTTTATGCAAAGGAAGAGCTCTTCAATCCCATTTTTACCAAAAGTTTGCAAGAGCTCAAAAGATTGAGCCCTTTTGTTAAGATGGCATCGATTTAAGCTGAAACGTCCTCACCGTATTCTAATTGCGTGTTTTCCAGAATTTTCCCGTTTTCACCTTTTTCATGTGTGGAAATGATAAAATAAGAAAAAAAATTGAATTTAAATTTTAAGATAACCAAACAAGAAACTATGAAATCAATTTTCAGGTAGCAGCTTCGAAATTGTAAAGCTCTGTGCTTTTAAGTGGAAAGATCAGCGATGTCCTTTTTTTGAACGGAAAGAAACTTGAAAATTTTCTTGTCTGGAAAAATCCATGCTCTGACCTAGTGTGCGGTGTCCAGAAGGAAAGTTTTTTCACCCTGAGGCTCAAATGTCGCTTCACTTGCTCAGTTCCTAAGTGAAAGGAGCGTCACAAATTGACGATGCAAAGTTCATGATTCACAAACTTAAACTTGTGTCTCTCTTGAGCTTTGTATGAAGTGCACAGTGGGGGGAAAAAAAGTTAAGACGCGATGCTTGGAAATGGGTTTTTTGTATGCAAGATTCTAATTTTTGACTAATTTCATGGAATAATTGAAAATTTGAAGTAAAATGAATGTCGTTTGACATTTATCTTTAATATTCTAGGCCTCTCGGTTACAGAGATTCAATTTTGAACCAAACGTGGTTTAAATAAAGTAAGTAATAAAGATCCGAAACTCTAGAGTGCTTGTTTGTTTGTTTGGAGCCAGTGAATGAACCAGCGACATAATCAGCATATTAACCGCCAAAAATTGACCTCTGTGATGTGCTGTTACCTGTTTGATTCAGTATAAGGAGTTTGCTATTTCTTTGTGAATACAGTTTTTTTTTATTACATCTCAACTTCATTGGTTTAATCGGCAATGACTTTAAATTGGACTGTGAAAATTATTCTTCTTCGCGCTATCCATACTCTGTATGGGGAGTTGGTTTTATGGACCTTATGGACCTGTATGGACCATTTTTGCCAGGGCAGTCCCAAGCCTGTGAAATGTGTGAGGGAAAAGATGAAGCATTATTTGATTAGCTATAAATATTAAATAACCTCGGAAGGAAGTAACTGGGGGGGGGGATTTCCTCGGGGGAAAATGTCCTCGGGGGGAATTGTCCTCAGAAGGAAGTGTCCAGGGGGAAATGACCGGGGGGATTGCGGGGGAAATATCTGTAAACCGCAGACTGCAGCCTCTTTTTGGGTCCACCGGTCTCTGACATTGTGGAATCACCTCAAGAAGCAGTCCTTTCTACTGAACAAATGTAAACTCATATTTACCTTGACGCTCTCTAAAAGACGGTTTTAGTGCGAAGTCAGTGGTTAACCATCAATCTAAACAAATGCCCTTTTCGGTCGCAATCGATTGTGCTAAAACTCGCTTAGCGCTCCAAACTACCTCACTAACTCTTTCTTGACACACATGTACAGTGTACACCCATCTCTTCCCAGTTTCGTATAAAGAACCTTGTTTAACAACAAATTATTGTGAAAATCGCTTTAAAATGTTTTGAGAGGAATTCATTTCTGCCCGAAAATTTCAAAAAATATGTCTCTATGTACGATTTTTGAAATGACAGTGAGATAGCAGTATATGGGGGTTACGTAAGAGCAAAAGAGACGGTTTGTCTTTGTTTGGAACGCTCATCACCAGATGATGTCATCATTAAAATCATCTATTAGGTATGTAACTCAGCAGAATCACGTAATAAAGTAATTTTCCTATAGCTTGTTTTTCTCCCTCTGGAAAATGGTTGAAAGTTTGCGAAAACTCCCGGGATTAGGTTGCATCCCGTTTTCTTCCTCGTTTCATCCCCTTTTTATCTTAATCCTTAAGGTGTTTACTGGGATACCTCCCTGCTGTCGCGTCTGTGCAAAAACCTTTTGCGTATTTTTCCACGAAGGTATACACTTTCTGAGCAATATGTTCACCAACACGAACCAGCAAGAACAGCGATCTAATTCGGTATTAATCCGCTTCGCTCATCCTTGTAGTTAAATACCGATTCAACCGCGGTAATTTTACTCCGCCATCGAAGGTAGGAAGGGGAAGGGGGGGGGGGGGGTTGGAAGTTGCTTTTATTGGTATTTCGCGTGACGGGCGAATGGGCGAAATTTTTATTTCCTAATCAGCGTCTGGGTAGGTAGCAGTTCGACGTGACAATGACGGGAGGGTCAGTGTGTAATCAGGTCAGCATGATGAATCAGGTTGAGTGGGGAGTATAAGGAAGATGGGAATTCCCATGAACATCAATTATTGATCTTGTTTTATATGCATCGTTCGTCGTCATCTGAAGCACACTTTTCGGACCAGCGCAGCGTTGCCAAGTCAATGAATGGGGGGGGGGGGAGAAGCTCGAGCGAGTGGTTTCCGCAGTTGCAGACTACAACTGCAGAACTGCTTTGTTCTGCTTTAAATGTTTCCTCAAATTCGTCAGAATTTCACCACCCAAATTTTGCATTTTGATTTAACTTTTGACTCGTCGAATGTAAAATATTCCCGACCACTCATTAATAATTTTTGCCAGTGAATTTTTAATTTGAACTTTAGAATTTTAATCTGACGACCGCCGGTATCAAACTTTAAGGTTCGGTTTATCGAAGACGAAAATCGATATTGACTTGCGCTTTGTTCTGAAAGTATTTAAATTTTGCAGTTTTTCTGAATCTGCAGTAAAAAAATGAGGGTCCCTGTTTGAAATATGCAATTAAGGGGGGTTTAGTGTGATGCCTTTTATCCCCCACACCCTCTGGGGGATGCCGAACATGGAAACCTCCCTTAATGATGATGGCCCCTCCAAATAAAAGCGAGCACGTGTCTGTGCGTTTTTCGAAACTCGAAGCCGCGGCCGGGAGCAATTCAGCCTGGCTCGTTTTTTTTTTTTTTTTTTTTTTTTTTTTTTTTTTTTTTTTTTTTTTTTTTATACACATGCACCCTGTATTATACCTCAATGCTGAATAACTAGAGCTGTTTCTTTGTTTAGATTCTAATGTTTTTCAAACACCTATCGATGAGCATTTTTTTTTTTATTTCAGGCATATAGTTTTGTATGAATGTGCAAAACATTCATAAATGTCCTTATAAAAATCGATGTGAAGCGTAAAGACTTTTCATCACAATTTGGGAACCTCGATGGATAACAAACTCAACAAATCCTTGAAATTTGCTTGACAGTTTTTGAAAATGAATAACCTGAAAAAACATTTCAAGTCAGCTACTCAAATTAAATTGTGTCCTTATTCATCCAATGAGTTTTCTATTTATTTCCTTGTATATAGGTATAGTAGAGAAGATCATCATTATAACGACCCGCAGCTAAAAGAATTGGTACTTGAAACATTTATTCATCGTGTATCAGACTGATTCGACTGTCTCACTGACGGTCCTTGAGACATGAAATATCGATGTTTGGATATAAACGTCTAATAGCCATGGACTAAAAAGGCGAAATTACAAGAAATAGATGACAGTATAAGTTAATGATTGATACATCCAATTAGGTTCACTGAAGGTAACTGTAATGGAAGATAATGAGTTGGTCTGTCGTTTGCCGGGCAAAACAACGAAAGGATCGCAGTTTCAGGAGTGTGCGAGCTTTTCAATGCGTTGATAAGTTCAAAAATAGTTGATGCCGTCCGCGCGAATTAGAACTCATCCCGAAAGTCAGTTTTTACACCGGGACACGAAAAAAATGAGAACTCTAACCTCCGTAGGCCACAATACAATTAAAATAAAAAATCAAACAAAACGTACTGCACGACAAACAAAACATCAAATATGTGGACTATCCCCTTTTTTGGTGTTAAAAATGAATTGCTCAAAGGCACTGACACCCGATAATTTTACTAACATTTGATAGTTCGTTTGAAGGTGGAGGGCGCGAGTCGTAGATTGCCGAGTGCAACGCAAGTTTGGCAAAGAACGCAGGACGTGGAACACTGATTGTCAAGAAAGGTGTACAGAAGCAGGGAGCACGAGGCGCACGGTGCAGACTGCATAAGCACAGGATTTTTGCTAGTTGTCAAAAAGGTTTGCAGAGGCAGAGATTACGAGACGCAGGGTGCAGCCCTAGTAAAAAGTTTTTGATGACGGTCATTAAAAACACTGAGAAATGGAACGCTGACCGGTCAACAAATTTGATGGTTGCCATCAAAATTTTTGTTGGCGACCAACAAATTTGTTGACCGGTCAGCGTTCCATTTCTCAGTGTTTTTGTTGACCACCATCAGAATTCTGCTGGTCCACCATTAAAATTTTATTGATCACCATCAAAAAGTTTTAACTGGTTAAAAGGGTTTTAAGGATAATATTGGGGATTAATGAAAGTAAAACTTAACTCACAGGCATGTACGGATATACACCTACGTCCGCCGATCGGATGGAAGCTTCCAAATTTTAGGTCACTACCGGGATTCGAACCCGAGACCTTCCGACTCCAAGTCCGATGACCTAACCGTTACACCACCCCGATCAGATGTGTATAACTGACGAAAATCCGGTACATAAGTTTGTGAAAAGAGAATATGGTTACTTTAAGTCTGATTTGCATGAAAATTGGTAATGGAAGGTATTTTTGGTCGAGGAATCTGATTCTGCATTCAGATTTTTGGTATTTAAAAAACTTGATGAGATAAAATCAATTTGTTACTGGGTGTAACAGAGTCTGTCTCCCTTTCTTCAAATTTTGAACGGTCGCGGAACTTGAAGTTTGATCGGTCTTTGAATCTATATAATGTCACGGAAATCAAATTATTCACATGGAACATTTTACCAGGGATGTTATCTGTTTTCCAAACACATTTAAAAAAAGAGTACTAAAGTGCTGTATTTGTTCATACAGCATACCAAATAAAAGCTTCTTTAACTTATTGTAAGTGCGGCGGTGTCAATTGTAAAGTGTCTCAATGTTTAGTTCAAAAAAACACATTTATTTCCTTATATGGACATTATTCATTTAAATTTTATAAGCGGATACAAAGAAATACGGCCAAGGTATGCAATACGCAATGCACAGTATACTATTCAACTCATGTATTAGGCGTGTGTTGCATATATATATATATATATATATATATATATATATATATATATATATATATATATATATATATATATATATATATATATATATATATATATATATATATATAATATATATATATATATATATATATATATATATATATATATATATATATATATATATATATATATATATATATATATATATATATTATATATATATATATAATATATATATATATATTATATATATATATATATATATTGCATATACTGGCCAGGTTTCTTTTTCCCCGCTATAGTGCGATCCCTACATAGGTGAAATATATCCACAGGTGTATCATATGTGTCAGAATAAATATAATGTATACAGTTTCTACAATACACACTTGATTAAAATAAAATAAAATATAGGGTTAATTTTTATTTAATATTGTACTTTTTTCAAGTCCGTGTTGTCTAAATACTATATTTCTAATTCTTTATCTATGGAAAAGTCAGTTTTGAGCTCTGAATGGGGGTAAATAATTTGTAAACATCCTGAACGTTTTAAACCGTCAACATAGCCATGTTCTAGTTTTGTGAAACTTGAGAAAGTCAAAACCTAGACTGTAAGTTGAGACATACTTAGCAACCGTATGTTCCACATCATGATATTTGCGAGTTATAACAAAAAGTTTACCGGACAGCACTAAAAAATTAATGGCCACGAACAAAGTTCCTTTCATGCGTAAGCTATTTACTGGTCATATCAACAAAACTTATTTGGCCACGAACAAACTTTTGTTGGTGCCAATACTTCTTGTGACCGATCATCAAAAATTCTGTTGACTGCCAGCAAAATTTTTACTGGTCGGTCACAAGAAGTATTGGCACCAATAAAACTCTGTTGGCGCCAATGCTTCTTATGACCGACCATCAAAAATTCTGTTGGCTGCCAGCACAATTTTTACTGATCGGTCACAAAAAGTATTGGCACCAACAAAATTCTACTGGCACCAACAGAATTTTACTGGCAGTCAGTAAAATTCTGTTGGTGTCAGTAGAATTTTGTTGGTGGTCAACAAAAAATTTTTACTAGGGAGACTGTATAAGTATACAGGGTGTTTCAGACCACCTGGCCAGATTTTATTGTGGCCAAACTAAAGCAATAATGAAAAATCGGTAAAACACGTGTAACGTATATCGACCCCAAAGAATTCGGGGAAAATATTTTCAGCCCCCCAAAACCACCCCTTGGGGGTTATTTAGGGGGGGTGGGTACCCGTATCTCGAAAAAATCAAATGGAAAGGGTATGTTTTGACATTGGAATCTAATACGGCATAAAAAAATAAAACTTTTTTATACCCAAGTTTTTTTTTCTAAAAACCACCATTTTTTGAGTTAGGGGTGGTTTTCAAAAAATTTAGGGGTAATCTTTGATTGACCGCTGTGACCCTCCAAATCATTGGATTTCAAAAAACTAAGAAGTTTCTGAAAGGGCAGATCAAGGGCTTTCTTTTGATGTATCACATGCCTATTTTTTGTGAAAAAAGGTACACGGCCCCCTCACCCCAAAATTTTGGGGCTTCGGGGGGCCCTACGTGAAAATTTTCAAATGTAAAGGTATGGCTTAAGATACATCATTTGAAAGGTCTTTCAGGGACGAAAAAAGTGATGCCCCCCAAAAGTCGTAAAAACAACCCCCATCCAAAATGGCGGCCGTTTTAAGGTTAGGGGGCTCAAGAGGGGGACCTTTAGAAAAATGATCCAAAATTGAACGATACATGGCTAAAAGGGTCTTAAAAAGAGAAAAATAGTGGTTCAAACCACGAGTCAAACCGACTTTTAAATCCAAAGTTACGGCCGATTGAAATTTAGGGGTAGTTGGGTTTCCCAAAAAGGCACCCTTGTTGCTTGTTTTACTTGTCAAAAAGGTGAGAAGAGGCAGAGAGCACGAGACCCAAGGTGCAGACAGTATAAACACAGGATTTTGCTTGCTTTTTTACGTGTTTTAGTTGTTCAAAAGCGTGACTTCGGGAACGAAGTTCTTGTCAGGAATAGCCGAGTTAGAAATCGGTTGAAAAAGAAAACGAAAGCGGCTTTCAATCAGAGGCTCAGCTCATGCGTAGTCTATAGGAACTGCGTTTTGAAAGATCGGTCGCCACCTACTCGGAAAATTGAAGAGCGGCTGTCGAGATTTGTAGTTGAACAGTGCGAAATGGTCGTGGACAATGTGAGTCAGTCCCGTTGGGAAATTAATTTCTAACAATATTAATTAATTATACACAGAAAAAAATCATGTCTTCATATTTTCTACCATGCTTGCTGAAAAAGCCTCAGCTACCGGGATCGAGTGTTTTTTCTACCGGGGTAGATTTTTTGACTACCCTGGTGGATTTTTGTAGGTCTTGATAGTAAAAAATCTACCATGGTGGATGAAAAATCTACCGTGGTGGACAAAAAAATTACCGTGGTAGTCGAAAAATCTACCATGGTAGAAAAAACACTCGATCGCGGTAGCTGACGCTTTTTCAGCAATCATGGTAGAAAATATGAAGACCTGATTTTTTTCCGTGTAACTTGAAATGGGACATCAAGTTTGTGAAAAACTGTTGTGCGTAATGGATAGAGGGTAGAATTTCTTGGACAAAATTTGGTGGGCCAAAATACGTGGAGTGAAAAGTTCCCTTGGCTTACAAAGGGCGAAGTAGCCAACAATGGCCGCTGTAATAAAGACGTAGACGTGAACAAATTGGCCAAGATCGGGAAGGGATAGAATAGGTCAATGTACTGATGACAAAAAGACAAGGAATTTTACTCAAGAGATTTAACAACTGCTGCCTAAAAATCCTTCCCTCAACCCCATTTCTCAAATCGCCTCTTTATTCGCGAAGTCCGTCGTGGAATCGATAAACAATGGCTCGACTTGGCGAGTAAAGTACAAATAATTATCTTAATGAAAACTAGTTTCTTTTTCCTCTGTTTCTCTCAATGAATAATGCATTTTCATTGATCCATCCACCCCTCCGCTCTTTACGACGAATTGCACTTTACCCGGACGTGAAGAGAAGATAAAATTACAACCTTCTTGTTCTGTCACCCTGCCCCCTCTTAAACTTTATACTTACGATTTTACCCAAGAACCTGAAGGTTTCTGCCACTTCTACCATTGCGATAGCTATTTTCAACCACTCGCTACATCTTATAAAAGTAAGTACGTACATCGCATGTATTTCCAGTGCTGTTTACTGTATCAAGTGTTGAAACTGGTGGTTAGCAATTAAGTTATAATAGCTGAGCACGATGAATAAAAGGCGGACCCAGCAATCTAGCAACTGTGTATTATTTCTGTTTGAATGCATGAGAAACAATCGATTAGTAAAAAGGCCATGGGCCCCTTATGGATCGATTGTTTCTCATACATTCAAACGAGATAAATTCATGGTTGCCAAATTGCTGGCACGAATACGGAAAATGGCCGGAAGGAAAAAGTGGGAAAAATCAATATGTTTTCGTACAACCCAACTAGACTCAGCGGTCTAACGCTGGGTAATGATTTCTGGAGTATTCTGGTTAAGGCCTCAATGCTTACACCACGTTTCGACACCGAATATTTGAAGTCGTGTCATCACTAGCGGGTCCAGGAAATTGTCCTTCTCTCTCTTTTTCCATTTGAACACATGTGATGAAAAAGGATAAAAGATGGAGCGAAATTAATGTGATTGTCTTTAAGCTTTCTACTCGGAAAATAATGTTACTAGAATCTTGGCTCTATACCTCTAATGTATCTTGGCTCTAAAGTAATGTGACTGCTCCCTAATCTGTCCTTTATTATCATTCACGTTCTAATGGGCAAAGAGAGGAAAAGGCAAAGTCCTAAAACCGTCATTCGTGTCATTGAAAGAACATTAACTTTCTACTAGGAAACAGAAAGGTTATTAGAAGCTTGGCTTTATGCGATCCGCTTTATTGAGATGACTTTTTTTTATCATTATGACGATTCTTTTTTTTTTTTTGCCAGAAAGTTGTTTTTTTTTTTTTTTTTTTTTTTTTTTTTTACCAACTACGGATTACATTCGTAGGAACTTACCTTCACGACTAGAACAAATAACCAACTTTCTGGTAAGAAAAAAGAAACCCGTCTCACTGAAAATAGTAAATCTGATAAAATATTACCATTCAGGGATTTGGTTGACATAGAATCGTAATCAACATGCCAATAAATCTCAATTTTACCCATTGAAGGAATTGCCGAAATCTGTTCTCAAAATGACGATTTTATTTTTCAACATTTATATCTGTTCACTGAACTGAACTGTGCAAGATTTTAGCCAACCGGTGAAATCACCGGTGATCTGGAAAATGTAATTAAATATATGTGTATAAAAAATGGCAGCTCTGGATGATTGATGGTTCAACAAAATAATAGCCAAACCGAAAACACTGTGACGTTCCTCTAGTTTGCATACTCGCATTTATAATCCAATTCAAATTATTATTATTTAAAAGCGGAATGCCGGAAAGTGACAAGTGGCGTCATCTAGCGGTTTGAAACAGTGACGGTCCGTGAGTTCAAAAGTAGGAGGATTTGAAAAAATGATATGCCTTTCTTTTTTTCCTCCTCACCTTTCCAGAGCCCTCTCCTTATCAAAAAGGGGGCTTTAAGGTGTAACGACTTTTGTTTTTTCCTTTATGAGCCCTTTTTTAAACAAAAACAAAAAAAAAAACTGGGGGATCAAAGCTCGCCTTGGGGGGGGGGGAGGTTCCCCATTCGTGTAGAATTACCTAAAGGCAAGATTGAATGTCAATATTTGGTGCGTTAATTTTTACGTAACGGTATGGTAAGGCAACCTCCAGAGCGCGTCCGGCTAGCCGGAGGTTTGATAGGGTTCGGAAGTTGTGTGCGAGTGTGCGCGCGCGCGTGTGTGTGTGTTGTGTGTGTACACCATGGCAGTCTTGATAGAATATTCATAAACACACCTTAAGTAGTTAATAAATGATTAGTCGACCACTCTCCCCCCAATGCTTCTCGCATTCCACCTTAACGTTATACCAACCCCTCCCTGACCACTTATTCTCTATCTATTCTCCGTTAAGCTAATGCGTATTCTAAGATGTTTGCTTCGAGGATGTCACGTGGATCTGCCGCCCCCACCCCCACACACACACAGACACATACACACTATTCCTATGTTTCCGCTCGGTGGAGTGGTATTTTCGAATTTTAGAACACAAATTATTATTATTGTTCTTTTTTTCGAAATAGTATGTGTAAACCCACTTTTTTTAAAATGTAACTTGTAAGTTTTATTGACATCTCTTTTTTCATCACCCATTTGTGTCATTTTATGTTTTTTCGCATCAGCGACACGTGGAATTTGTCAAAAGTGTTTTTACCATTTGAAAGAATGTAAAAAAAAGCTATTCGCAAGTAGGCCAATCCTGGAAATTTCGACTTTTGGATAGACTGGATAAGAATTGAGTGATTGGTGGAGACGAGTCGCGAAGAGGATCTTTTTTAGCGGTGGCTCGTGCAATGTGGCAACGTATTATTCTCTCCTTTTAAAACTATGTAAAATCAGAAGGTTCATTGAGCCCCTAAGAAATCGATACTTTTGCATAGGCTCAGTGGCAAAAAACGGTTCCCAGATGACATGTCCAAAACATTTAAGTCCAAAACTTTTACGTCCAAAAATGTTCGATGTCCAATTGCCTACGTCTAAAACAATAAGTTGTCCGGTGACAAAAAAGTTTAAATATGAAAGTCCAACAAAGTTATCACTCAATGTCCAATGCCTAAGAAATGAAATTAAAGGTTTACCAGAGGACGGAAGAACCATTCTCTTGATGTATTCTCTTTAAAATGGTTCCATCGGATATTGGACACATTATGATTTTCACAATAGGACTTTGCATTAGATGAACTGGTTGCTATGACTTCGAACGTTTCAATGTTTCTAACCTTTGCACCATTGAAAATGGTGCGGAATGTTGAAATGCGTAATGCGTATTTCTGCATTTGTCACTGCTGTAACTGACAAATACAGTGACAAATAATCGTTTAAACAAAAATTAATCCGTTGTATCGGCGATCAAAATGCTATCAGTAAGAATATTTGCATTTATTCAGTGTTATGAGGTGTTATGGTTGTTCTCTATTCAGCCTCCTTTTCCCGCAGTTCCTTGTTCCTCTATAGTCTCCCTCGTGGTAAATATTTTGTTGGCCCTAACGCATTTGGGCATTTAATTAATGGACTTATGTATATTTGGACCTCTATAATTTAGACATTAAGTTCCGGACATTTCGCCTTTGGACGTTGCATTTTGGACATTACAGTTTGGACTTACAAATTTCGGACCCAACATCCGTGAATCGCAAAAAAAATGGGTTGCCTAATGGGTCCGTTGCAAACTTTTGCCACCAATTTAAAGCGGATCGATTTCCGTGTGAAATTGCTTGAAAATCAGCTTCAAAGCGTCAAAAAGTCTCAAAATCTACTCGCAAACTCAATAATGCGTTTAACAAACTTCCAAGATGGCGGTCGAATAAGCGGGTTACAATGGGGGAGTCCTAACCAATTGCAATTGTCCATGCTGAGAAAATTGACTCGTATCATAGAGAACGCTGAAATTAGATGGGACTCCCCTATTGTGACCCACTCATTCGACGGGTACCTTTGAGTTTTAATAAATGCTTTTATTTGAGTTGGTGATGGGGTTTCCAGACTTTCCGATGCTTTAAATGTGATTTTCACGCGATTTTACCGCAGAATAGACCCTCGTTAAATAGATTTTCTCTCGTTTCATCGTTGTTATTCGAATATTCTCAAGATGTATCCCCAATGTGTGCTGCCGCCTGCCGTGTCAAATTAATGGTGGTCAATGTGGAGGAGGAGTGGGGGAGTGACGCGTATTTGACGCTTGCAAGTGATGACCGTTTGCGATAGGCGATGCGCTCTATGGAATAATGTTAGTCGACAATGTTCTCGAAGCTGTCAGCTTGGATGTTTCGGCCGCAGTACATGTTGAACTCGGCGGGACAGCCGGCGGCCACTCGACCCGGTCGCCATGGTCTGGGTAGTCGCAACACTCCTCCGATACTTACTACATTCTGTTCCCTTGTCGGAGCTTCTAGTCCCTCTGACTCACCGCAACAGTGTGCTTGCTCCTTTTCTTACTCAGCGACAGTGCGCAATCAACAACGCCTCGAATGGACCCTTTGAACTTGCGTACGCGCATATATCAACGGTAATTTTCAAACATTCTCTCTTCTCCCGCCAATTTTCTTGTGGTTTATTTCAGTTCCAATTGACTGTTCGAGGAATTCCGGTTCCAAACAAACTCTGATTCAATGTACTTTCTTCTTAATAAGCGCATTTTTTAACGCACAGAAAAAAAGATTAGTGAAAATAACCATACGGATACCTGATTTTGGCACCTGCTAGATGTTATGGCAAACTTGACCAGAAGTATGGTACATTTACCGATACTTTGAGTAAATTCGACGTGCAATCAGGTAACATCACTTAGTACCTAGTCAAAACATAGTATACTTCTGGTTAACATTACCTTAACATCTAGCAGGTGCCAAAATTAGGCATCCGTATGGTTATTTTTACCGTTGTTTTTTTCCGTACGGAAATTGGTCTGTTGTGTGCTTTTGTTACAGCAATAAGGCCCATTGATTCTAACGAAAATTTCGGTGTAAATATAAAGATGCGCACATTAAAAACTTTCAAAATCCACTCATTACCTCAGGGAAATCACTTCCATTTCAAACAACCCGCACTACTCTTAGCGCTTTTATCACTGAATTTATTATTATAGCACTGTCAAAACTTGGGACTGATCAAATTGGAATTTAAGAGTCCAGGGAGAAAACGACAAGTGTCACAAATATAAAAATTAAAGTTTTCTTGGTTAACTAATAGGATGCAAAAGTACAAATTGAATACAGATCTACAGAAACGCAAAAAAGTCGATTTTAGTCGATGGAAATACATTGATTCTCATGAGAAATATTATTATTTTAACGTCATTTCCCATTTTCCTTCAGCTTAAAAGCAATTTTTTTTTTTTTTCTTTTTAACATGAATCGTTCCTCCCCGGGACTTTAATCGGTTTAAAATACAGGTGAACATGTTTTAGAGTGGCTATCCAGACACGGAAATTGTTATTGCTGTTTCTTTTGGAGGGATTTACACGATGAAGAAACTGCCATAAGACAGGAAGAATCAAACTTTTAGTTGTATTAAGATTTAGTGTCTAGATCACCACACTCAGAAAAAAACCGAGGAAACACTTCAGGCACTATATCGATTCCGATCATTATTTAGGTAGGAGAACCAAAGTTTTAGGCAGATTGCCCAAATACTTTGGTTCTCCTTCCTAAAGAAAGCTCGGTATCGATGTATTAACCACTCACTTTGGTCAGTGTCCCTAAAGTGTTTTCTCAGTGTAATCTTTAAAACACTTGCTTTATTGTTTGAATGGACAATTTCCACGGGATTGATTACAATGTTTGATTTAAGGTAAAAAAAAAAAAAAATGAGAGGCACTCAAACCTTCCGTCCATGCTACATCACTTTGCGTTATGACTCATAACGAGGCGTCGACCCTCTTCAGTAATAGCTCGTTAATTATACCGTGTTTACTCTTCTTCAACTGATAAAGAATTTTAAGCGTATAGTATAATTTGTATTTACTGTTTAGAATGAAGCATCAAAAAGTAAATTGATTACACGGAGAAAAATTTTTGATTGCAATTGCGGAACGTATTAAGAAAGTGTGGTAAAAGAAATTCATTTTAAAATAATAAGAATTTTTATTGATTCGACGAGAATTATCATTGGTCCAATTGAACGTTCTGATTATTCAGAAGAATCACTAGAAAGAATCGTTGGATCCATAAGCATTCTTATTATTTTAAAAGAAATTTCTTTTTACCCTATTATTAATAATACGTTCCGCGATTTCAACCAGAAATTTTCCGCCGAGTACCTTAACTCGAAAAAGTCGGAGAGTAGATGAATGAACTGGGGTCGATTATTGTAGGTTGAGAGCGTTGCTGAAAAAAAATTGAGAGCGTTGCTGAAAAAAATTGGTTGAGAGCGTTGCTGCGAAAAAATTCGAACGAGTACGTATCCTCTTTACTCCCTTTTCAAATCCTGGTTCCACTATCCAGGGATGAAAATGCGGTTTTAGCGGAATTTAAAAAAAAAAAAAAAAAAAATCACTGGTTAACATTTCAACTTGCCGTTTGAATTGATGGCCGATAAACCTTTCGGTGAATACACCACTTGAAAATGAAAAATGTGAAGAGAGCAGCCTCCTGTCTCTACCCCTCTCCCCCTCCCACCCGCCGCTGTCTGTGCCAAAGCTGAAGAGAAAAGAAACACTCCCCAACTCACACACGTAGCATTTCAACCCAACCTCTGATTCTAATCAATACTCCTCTTTTTTTCAACTCTTTTTTTTTATTTTTCCGAGGAGAAATATTGCATTTAAATTACTCTCGTGGCACACTTTCAACCCTACAACACCTTATCCCCTTTAAAAAAATAAATAAATAATGATAATAATAATAATAATAATAATAATAAAAAAAATGCTCTCCTATTTCCGAAGCATTTATTATTCAAAACTTAAGCCAAGCAGAAAAAAGGGTAGAGAATAGAAAAATCAGTCAACCTCTTTCAAAATATTACAACAGAAACTTTTACATGCTGGAGAGCGTCCAAATTACGTTGAAACCGACTGTAGGGCTTTGACGCTCAAATTTTTGTCGCATATAGTCGAACCTAGCCACAGGTGAAACACTGGAATAAAGCTGCGACTTTTAGCAAAACAAATACACTCTTTACATTGTATCCTCTGGGAAAGGTATATTTTTTGCTAGATCTGGCTACACTGCATTGGTTCCAGTGCACTCATTTCTACTAGTGTTTACTTTGGTCTGACGAAAGTTTTAAAAGTTAAACATTACTGGTTGGCTGCCGTTGCATTCATAATTTTGGTACTTCCCATTGGAATGAGAAGGAGGGTGTGTGTGTGTGTGGGAGGAGGGGGGGGGGGTTTAAAGCTTGACTCGGAAGTTTTAAATTGGGTGCTTTGTATTTCGCATGACGATTCGGTATCAAGAAGCAGGAGCGGTAAGAACTAATCGTGCTCGTTTGTTCGGCGAGCGCGACAAGGAATGCCGAATGGAACGAAAAAATTGTAGGAGCATACAAATCTCCTTCAATTTTAAGTGATGCAATACCAACTCCGGCACGTACGAATAGTTACATATCCTAAAAACTGCGCTGCATCGCTCTTCAGGAAGATTCTGTTGGTAGTACCAATTTCCATGTCATCTTCTTCATATCTAATATCCTCTTCATCATTTTGAGTTTCCTCGTTCAAAAGTCGTGTGGTTCTTAATAGGTTAGATCCGTTGTCAGTGGTGATTGAAAGCACCTGCCTAACTGTAAATTGGTACATTGCGAACACTTTCTTCAATACCTCCTTCACATACTCTCCGGTCACTCGCTCCTTAAGTTCGAAGAGGGACAATGTACGTAAAATGATTGTTGACCCTGTTATATATTGCACATTTACTCCAAGCATCTTCCGGTCCAAACGAGTCGCAACGTCTATTTTAAGAGCAAGGAGCTTACCTTGTAAGGTTTTCGAAACACTATCTTTCAATTTCCTTGCCTCTTTCAACACTTCACTTTTAATGGATTCCGCGCTCATTCGCAAAGATGGTATTGCTGCGATAATCGGATCAATAATTTGCCTAAAACCGGTATCATCGATAAGACTGAAGGGTCTTCCATTTTCTGTCACTAATGTTATAAGAGCGTTCATTAAAATTTGGCGTGTCAATTTAATAGAAATCGTTTGGAAAATTCCCGTCTGCCTTTTACGTGAGTGCAAAACATCTTGACCAAGATCTTCTTCTGCTTTTCTTTTCCCACCACCGCCATAACCCTTCTTTTCCTTTTCTTTTAAAAATTGCTGGTACTCTACCTTATGCTTCCTTTGCAAATGGCGCTCCAAGTTTGCTGCGTGCCTCCCTTTCAAATTTACTCCGGCTAATTTACATTTACTTAAATAACTCGCAATTAAATATAAAAGAAAATTAAAAATTGGATGGGCCATTTTTGAAACTCCCGTACTTTTTCTCCGAAAAAATTATGCAATGAACATGCTACTCTTTCGCTGCATTGAAAACAGCTGCAGGCTATTCTACAGTAACGAAGAACGATTCTTTTAAAGATTCTTTTTCGGCGACAAGCTCCTACAATAACAATTTAAGACTCCAGATTCTTTCGTCGATTCTCGGCCATTAGAACGGTTCAAAATGTAACGGTTCAAATTTTGAACCCTCCGTGAACCGGTTTTTTTGGTCGGTTCACACTGTTCACTGTTGGTAACATTTTCGGTTCGGGTTCGGTTCGGGTTCAAGACATTTTTAAAATTAAGGTTCACGGTTCGGTTCGGTTCAACATTTTTCAGCGGTTCGGTTCGGTTTTCGGTTCACGGTTCGGTTCGGTTCGACTCCCTAGCTGGTACATACAACGCTTCCAGTTTCATGAACTTCCAGTCTTTCCAGACGGCAAATATGTCTGTTTTAATAATGATGGCCGGCCTCACCTTGCAATAATTTTTCTAGTCTCGATTATTTTCGGGCTGTGTAATCCGTGGTCAGATTTACTGCCGCTGAAAATAAGTAAACATTTTCCGTTTTTTATCGGTGATCAAATAAAACCAGGAACATTATTACTCGCTGACCTGTCTTTGTCTGTACCGATGAAATCTGTGAAAAAAGCAGGGGGGGGGGATTTAGTTTTGATCCACACATCAACTTACTTTCGATTTCAACCAGAAGTCGAGTCGATAGTTTGAATCTTGTCCGCTCCAATGGAGCTGTTGCGAACTTTTGCTACAGGCTTATTAATAGTTGAATATGGGGTAATACCCTGTAAAAATAACGATTAGCGCACTAACAAATCACGAAATCCACTCCTAAACTCACAAAATGCTTTTAAATGCGAGACCGTAATGGCGGCCGAGGCCGCGGTTTTCTTATGGCAATTGTATGATTCTTCTTCTTCTTGTGTGGTGTTGCGAGAATACCTCGTGTAGATGGCGCTGATTGAAGATAGGGAACCCCAATGAAAACCGCGGCCCCGGCCGCCATTACGGTCTCGCGTTTAAAAGCATTTTGTGAGTTTAGGAGTGGATTTCGTGATTTTTTAGTGCGCTAATCGTAATTCTTACAGGATATTACCCCACAATCAACTATTAATAAGCCTGTAGCAAAAGTTTGCAACAGCTCTATTAATAGCTGAAACGAATGGTGTTCTGAAGCACTTAATCAAAATAATGAAGTAGTAATAAGCGCAAGCGGCTTGGTCTGTTCGACCCGCAAGAAAACTCCAAACCTTTAAATTGTCAGCCATTTGATAGTTGCACTATTTCTACCTTGATTAAGGACATCGAAGGGAGATGAAAACTTTCAAGGTTGCAAAATTTTGAAGTGAAAAATATAATGATATTTTGCATGGATTTAATTGGTGGTATGCATTGGCAGATCCAGGAAACTTTCTTTCACTCTCTTTGCCTACACTAAAGCAAACGTTAGTCCTGGCAAAAATGATCAATACAAAGGTCCACAAGGTCCATAATCGAGCTCAAATAAAAGGTAGACCAAAGGGTGGTTCGGTAGCTAAAGAACAATGGTTGTTTGCGCTATTTGGCAACCTTGTTTTTTTGCCATTCGAACCTACGCAAAATTATCAATTCGAATATTGATTTTTTTAACGTAGGATTAAGTAAATGGAGAGACTCCGTTGATACCACATTGCACAAGCCCCCACTGCTAAAGAGCTAGGCTCTTAGTAACGAACAAATCATCCCTGAGTAAATAAAATTGATCAAAGGATGACTCTATAGTTAACGATTGACCCGTTTAAAAAAATATAACGATGAAGGAAATGATTAATCGATATTGATATCGTTTCTATGGGGCTCTTGCAAGCTTTTGTTACAAGCAAATGATTAGTCAAATCTGATGTAAAAACCAGCGAAAACCACTCGAGATGGTCTAAAATTCAGTATTAAACTCCGAAAAAAGCTAAAGCGGCAAGATTGTCATGGTGGAGCGTAAAGCTACGAAGGTATCATGGGAGATTCCTGTCTAACTTTTTTGTTTGGTAATAATTTGTTTCTTATGGAAACACAGAGGTATGTCTCAAATTAAAATGTAATCTCCCATGATACCTGCGTAGCTCCACCATTGAGCCCGATGCTGAGAGTGAATTTTGTGATTTTTTAGTGTAAGGTAGGTGACCCAAAGGTGGCCCACCCCAGCTTATTTCAGTTAATTACACGAATTGACGATAGATGGCGTTAGTGTTGAGTAGCAGGATGCTATCGCTTCCCCCACTCCAAAAATCAAGAGCATTGGACGATTCAGTCGGCGCGGAACAGTGCAACGTCCATTTTCGCAGGTCTTTAGCTAATTTTCACGGAAGTAAACAATCGTAAAAGCTAAGCCCTTAAATTGATTCCACCTTATACTTTCAATTCATCATAATCATTATAATTTCTGGTGTAACTAGGGTCTAGATTCCGTTTTTGAACGATAAAATAGCATTTGAATACTTATCAATGAAATTTGAAAGGGGGTGTCCACCTTTAGTTGCATCAAAAATATTAGGGGTAGCCACCTTAGGTGCATGTTTTGCGCGATGTCAAAATTCTCCTTTTTTTCAAACGCAAAAAAAAAAACCTCGAAAACAAGCAAATTTAAAAAAAAATGAAACTAACATATGATAGCCAACTGTCTGAATAGTTAATTGACATATTTAGTTTTTTTTTTATTCTCTCATGACTTATACCTGCATATTGGCCCCAAGCATAGGTATGGCCACCTTTGCGTCACTTACCTTAGGTATTCACCGCTATTTTTACAGGTTTTTAGTTTGCAAGGGCACCATTGGTTCGATAAAAAGCGCTTTACCGGTGGTGGCTCGTTAAAGTCAATAAAGAATCGGTATCAAATACCCTGAAAAAAAGCTAACTTTAAGTATACTTATCTAAAAATATGTTCATACTAAACATTCTTAGTGTGACCATTTAAAATAAATAAATCAACCCCGTGCTGCTTTAATTTAACTATTTCAAATGGTAAAACTAAGAATGTTTAGTCTTGACCATACTTTTAAGTAAGTAAATACTTAAAGTTAGCATTTTTTTTTTCAGTGTAGGCTTCCTTAAGGAAACTCTACCGAAGAAGGCTGACGCCTCGAGTTGTAGGCTGGTCGTGTCATATTTTCTCTGTGACCCTCCAATGCCCTCCATTCGTCGCAAAATCCTCGATTATGATCTGACATCTAAATGACAGGATAGGCGCAGTTTCACTGTGTTTTGCATTAAGAATGAAGCAAGTTGGGAAATGGGATGGACCTGAGTCTGATTGTGAGTTCCCGGCCGGGTGGAGCCCAGAAAATCGCCGAGTATTCACATCCGCTCCATAACCCTCTTCCGACATCAAAGTGAGGTTATGTTTTATTCATGATTTCACTCTCAAACGAAAGCAATGGTTTAAGGGTAATTGCACTTTGTGTCCCCGAGCAACGCAACGACTAGGCCTCGCGGTGGTGTCGATCCAGAAAGGTGGTTTGCATTTATTTTTATTTTTATTTTTTTTTCGATCTAGAACACATGCCGACCTGTTTCGTTGGGGTTGTATCACTCGTGACTTTTGTGAGTTATTGATACTGGATTATGTTGCACTTTGCACCGGAAGGCGCTCTTAATTGTAACACGTCGACTGAAAGCCAGTACGTTGCTACGACAGTTGACATTTCAGTCAAAGAGCTTTCGAAGTTGATCCATCTGATCCGATCGAGATAAATAAACAATAATTTCATTTGGAACTTCGAATAAGCCGGATACCTCCTTACAAATTTTCATCGTCCTTTTTCTATATTTTTACGGAGACAATTTTCTGGTTATCGTAATAAGTGGCGCAGCGTGCAATTTGGCAACGTTGTATAGTATCCATTTAAGCCCACGTAAAAGGTAAAATGCACAGGTGTTCGCCAAACACACAATGTTTCGATATTTTTCATGGATTTAAATGGACACTACGCAACGTTGCCAACTTGCACGCTACGCCACTGATCGTAATTTTGTTCAGTCGATATGCCTTCGGTATCTGACGGCCGAAACATCCCAGATTTTTTCGTTTGGAAGTATAATATACGTCATTCATCTAGAGTTGGTTTTTCTGTGATTTTTGTTCAACTTTTCTTAATATTTTTCTCTACGTCAATTATTTCATTCACAGTGCATCAAATGATTCAATGTTAATAATCTAAACTGTGTTTTACCGAGATTTATGAACTTCATTATACGTGCTCCAATCGTGCTTGGTCATAGTTTTTAAGTTTTTGTGAAAATGTGTGTGTTGGAAATGGACTGAATTAATTTGTTTTGGGTGCCCTACTAGCTCTACTATGGTATAAATATATTTATATTGTGATTGACACCTGAATAATTACCCACAGGAAAGTGCCTGATATTAGTGGACATATGCATCCATATTGCCAGATCAGGTTTGCTTTTCTCTTTCAAGAGGTTATTTTCGATAAAAGTGTTTATCTTCATTTTACTTTTACTCTATAATTCAATACTGTATCACATTAATGGAGTATTTTATATTTTAATGTTTTACCGATAGAATCATGGAGGCATCAGTTTAATCCTTGCCCAAACGGGAATTTACAAGTACTTTGATCACAGTTACTGAAATTCTGGTTAGAAAAGTATTAAACCAGTGGCGTAGCGTTCAATCTGGAAAAGTTTCATTTAGTCAATTGGAACCAACGGAAAGAATCGAACTATCTAGGGATCAGCGATTTTTATCAAATTCGACCTTTTTTGTGGGTTCAAATGGACAAAATGCTACGTTGCCAGACATAGCCCTAACCAGAAATTAATCTCCCTTTCTTTGCCCAATTGAACACATGTATTATAGAATAAGACAGAGATAGGGCAGAAGTCACTTGACAACTCCTCCATCGAGTGTCTATCCTTTTCTAACTCATGTATTTAAATAGGCGGAGAAAAGGAAAGACGAACTCCTGGCTATGACTCTGTTTCCAGATAGCACGCTTCGCCACTGTGTATGTCAATAAAGTAAACTCCTCAAAATGAAAAGATGCTCTTTAAAATAAACAACATAGTGTTCGATTTGACTATCTCTGAAAGTTGAACTTTCCGACGCTTCTAATTTTAAAATTTTACTTTATATGAGTCATCATAGTTAAAGGCACGTGCATATTACTTAAAGTGGGGGGGGGGGGGTTGTAAAACATCGCAGTGCAACAAGAGCTTGAAGGTACAGTGCCAAGGACAGTTTTTAGAGCACCGATAGAAGATTGCCAGCCACCCGCCACCGTCACGAGTGTCACTACAAGTCACGTGCTGTACCGGTGTAATAACCCAGTAAGCTTCATAAAATCGTACATGACCAGCATACTATCAGCATCAAATATCTTCTGAATGGGTGCATGAAGAGCCGCCGTGGTAGCTTTGAAAGTGATTCGAACAGTATTGCGGCCATTATATAGCTTCCTGTTTAAACCTATACGTGAAAGACCAGGAGCAGAATCATTCGAACCGTTTACACAGGAACATAATTTGTAAATGATCTTCATTTTTTTATGAAAACGATGTATTTTTGAAAAAAATTTAATGGGTGAAAAGGGGTAAATAAAAACTTGCATGTATATGCTTCCTTCAAAAATATTTCAAGATACTAGGCTGTTTCAGATAGCTTCGGTTCTGACACATCTTTCTTTACATGAGCGGAAGGACGTTATCAAGTCTTCAATTACGCTTTTATGTTAATATTCACTAATTACGATAGTAAACCGAGTTTATTTTGTGGCAAAAAGTTCTAATGATTCATTAGTGAGCGGCGTCAACGTTTTCACACATGTATAAGCAAAGAGCTGTCAGAACCGAAGTTTTCTGAAATGGCCTCTAAGATATAAAGCTTTGAAATATTATTATTTTTTCGGTCTTGAAAAAGCATTCATCCATAGTTAGGATTCTGAGGAGTGGGAGAGAGAGAAAGGGAGGGAGAGAGGGAGTGGGAGGGGGAGGGAGAGAGGGAGAGGGAGAGGGAGGGAGGGAGGGAGAGAGTTTATATTGGCCATAAAATTACAAAAACAAGTAACAAACTAAAATATAAGGGTAAATAAACTTAAACAATGTGTTAGATTAAGGCTAGGAGAGCAAGTAGGGCGATAGATCCCTCTCCTACACTTGCCCACATAGCTCACTCTCCATGATACGAAACAAAACAAGGGGGGTTATGCGCACACAGTTTTCAGTACAGACGTGCTTACAACTAATGAAATAAGGTAATACATACTTATAGGCCTATGTCCAGGTAGTTTAATAATTAATGAAAAAAAAATAAAGATAGAGAGAGAGAGAGAGAGAGGGAGAGAGAGAGAGAGAGAGGGAGTGAGAGAGAGAGAGAGAAAGAGGGAGGGGAGAGAAACTTTTCTTTCGACGTTTTCTTGCTGTCTCTTTAATTTATTCCCTCGATGACGGCAACACTCCACTCATTTATTTTGCTCGAGTCACTTCCTGTATGCGCCCGTATACCTTTGCCGCCCTATCACAGCAAAGCGCGTCAAATCCAATTTTGCGTTCGTTTGGTGGCGCTATTGGATTGATATAATTCTAATTAACCGCGCCAAAACCGAGATGATACGATAAAAACGCGCCCGATGAATTTGCATAATCATGAATAATATTGTAAAAGGGATTGTTTAAACGCTTCAATTTCACTCTCTGATTCGCGTGAAATGTCAACCTGATTAAACATGAAATCAATTAATCAATAAAGTTCCCAAGTTGAAAGTGCCGACACTCACTTCGCTCTCTTGTTTATTTTGTGTGCTCGCGATCCTTGTCTGTCAGTCCTATCTCAGAGCAGAATACGTTCTCACTTTATAAAATGCTCGTTCCGGTAGATCCAACCCACCTTGCCGCTATTTTTTTTTTTTTTTTTTCGTTCCCTTTATTCTACAAAGAATATCCTTTATTCCTTTATTCTTTAGAATGCATGAGTCTATTGCGGAGCTTCTGCTGTAGCCACGTGGCAGTTGCAAGCATCTAGCCGTAGTTATAGCAATTTGCAATGGCACAAACTTGGGATTTTTCTCGGGGGAGGTGGGAAGCAAAACAACTTTTGAGAGATGCACTATTAGGGGTCCGGGGGTCCTCCCCCGGAAAAACTGGGGGAAAAAATCACTTTAGATTTACTTTGGGCGCGGTTTAAGGGCAAAATTGAGCTACTTATTCTTTCCAGTTTTTGCTTCTAGGTTTCTGTAATTATTTGTTTCTTCTTCATTTTTTTGTATTTTTCCGTCTTTTCTTCCATTTCTTTTCTTTTCTTTTCTCCCTGTCTCTTTTTCCCTCCTCTT
The DNA here is from genome assembly GCA_011764245.1 of Trialeurodes vaporariorum. Lineage (NCBI taxonomy): Eukaryota > Metazoa > Arthropoda > Insecta > Hemiptera > Aleyrodidae > Trialeurodes > Trialeurodes vaporariorum. The sequence continues at coordinate 55,025,727 of VMOF01000111.1, read as the reverse complement.
TTTCATCAAATTATTGGTGGGGGGAGTGACACTCCCCCCGCCTCAAATATTGGAAGGGTAAAAAGACCATGCCCCCCTAAGATTACGACATTGGCAATTTGTCTTTCTCTCTCTACCCGTTTGAACGTATGTGTTAGAAGAGGATGGAGGGGGGCTGTCACATATGACTTCGGCCCCTGTGCTTGTCCTTCTCTGAAAAACGTCATGAAACACATAGTTGTTGGAACCTGTTTGAAACGCTGAACATCACTTAATAGACGGTGTTAGTGCGAAGTCAACGCGTAGCCAACAACCATAAATCAGTCGCAATCGATTGTGAGAAAACTCGCGTCGCGTTCCAAACCATCTCACTCACTCTCCCTCAAACCCAATGTATACCCATCTCTTTCTAATTTCGAAATGCGTTGGTATACAGGTCCTTGTTTCATTATATTTTACCATCAAAATCGCATTGCAATGCCTCGAGATATCCTGCCAAAAAAAAAAAATGTCACTAAAGATGTCTCTGTATACGACTTTTGCGGTGAGAAAGCAGTACATAGGGGTTACGCGAGAGCGAGAGAGACAGTTTGTCTTTGTTTAGAACGCTCATCTCCGGATGACGTTATCACTAAAACCGTCTATTACAGACTAAAAGCTTTTAGATTAATGTCAAACATATGATCTTTTAAGTATGTTGTAATATTGGTCAAGAATGCGATTGCCCCGAACTCCTGAAAATGTTGACTGGAAAATGTACGAACGTTTTGAAAGTCCTGTAAAAACAAAAACACTGTGGGATTGACACAAACGTCAACGCAAAAATGTCACTTTTTCAGGAACGAGGTCAGAAAGGCATTCCTTTTCATTGGGGGGGGGGGGGAGGAGGAGGCGAGGAAAGAAATGTTCACTCACAGAGAATTGTAAAGGCTTATGTTGCTAGATTTCAGACAAAAATCTGATTATCTTGCAATGATCCTTATGAAAAATACACGTGGCCTAAAGCCGTCATGGGCGAATAAAGGAATTTTCATGTCTCTCTTTCCTCTCATTTGGATGCGTGCGTTAGAAAAGGACGGAAATAGGGGCTAAAGTCACGTGATTCCCCCTCTGCCATCCTTTTCTAACACATGCGTTTGAATGGGCGGAGAGAGAGAAAGAGAAATTCTTGCATCCATCCATGAAAGCCGTACACTTGGCAACACTAGGCTCACCTTTGACTTTGCTTTCAGAAGAAAAAGAGGAAAACACTCGCCCCTGTATCTGAATAGCGCGCGTGAGTCTTTTATTCAAGAATCTCATTCAAAACAACTTTTTCGTTCTACTTAAAAAAAAAAAAAAAAATTGCTTGAGTCTCACCGTCTGTTTCAAATGGATGTTTTCTTACACCGTTTCTTTCAACCAGGTATGTAAGAGGTCCGGGAGTAGTGTCGGTCGGGGTTTAGGATCGAGAAGCTCTAGCCGAAAATTCACAACCAAACCTGAAAAAAAAATCTATCTCAAGATTTTGATTTTGACTTTCGAGGAAGCCTGTTATTCAGAGGTTTAGGGTTTTCTTTTGGACTGCTTAGAGCTGTGAATTGGAGAATTGATGGGGAAGGTTATTTCATATTTATTAATTTTTTGTAAAGAACTTGCTTTGTGCAGCGTTCTACGCTTCGGGTTTTTTTTTTTTTTTTTTTTTTTTTTTTTTGCGATGCCATAAATTGGATCATACCTACAATTTGTTGGTATTGGGCCGAAGTCAAAGATCCTCTTTTTCTGGTTTCCGTTTGAAATTGGGTTTGTATTGAGGTGGCTGCCACTATCTGCAACCTATTTTACAACGGAATGAGAAAATCGGAAATTTCTAAAACGTGTCTCTAACTGAAAGTAAAGACGTATTTTTTAAACATGTCACAACATTCAAAGGCGTCCTCCAAAGATTTGCATGTTCTCCCTTTTTAACGTGTCATTTAGGTATTTATTTACTGTATCTGTTGATAAGGAATCCTTCAATTTAATGGTATGTTTGAGGGACAGCTATGAACAATAATTGTATGTGGTTCTGACTGTAAGGGCTTTTCAAAAGGGTGGGGGAGGGGGTTTCTACCGCCCCCCTGAATGATGTACAAACTCAAAATTCATTCCAAAATTGATATACGAAAGATAGAACAATGCAAAATGTTTGCATGGTCGAGTATATTCACCCCTCCAGCCGGCTTCTGTGGTGTAGTGGTCTAGGCAGCTTGCTGCTAGCCTTGAGGCTCTGGGTTCAAACTCCGGAGGCGCAAGCAAGTTTTTTTACAGGCCCTTGTCAGCATTGCGGTGATTATATGTTCAATGGATCTTTTCACACACTATGTGGGCTTTCAGAGATCAGACACGAACATGGTGGGGAGTATTAGAATTCCACTTGTTGTTAATTGAAGTGAACGTAGAACACCACGTGTACTTGCTTCGTGGCTGAAACTTAGAAGACCTGGGCCCGAAAAAATGTTGGGACGAAACAGTCACTCTTCTTTGGTGGGTGGTGAGGACTGGAGTATGATATTAGATAGCTTAGATCCTCACCAAACGTCAAGGCGAAGTACCATTTTGTCCCAACATTTTTGATCCCTGGGGAATATCTCCGCACCAAGAGGCTTACGGATAGTAGAGGTTAGTATAAGTAAACCAGTTCACAATTGGTCTATACAGGTCCAGTGGCGTCACTAGACTTTAGCACTTAAGGGGAGGGGGGTCTCACCCCCGTAAAATGTTGAAACATTTAGGTTTATTATGCAAAATTTCACGTTATTCTGAATGAAATTCTACTTAAAATCACTGACGAGAATTACCAAATTATCTCATTGTTTCCACATGGAACAATGTAAAACATATATTCATCAGAATTTAGGTCAGATATCGAGCATTAAACTATCGACGATGCAAGTTTGTTTAGTTTAATTTGTGTTGTGTATACACACACCTCCCCCTTAATTTTTTCTTCTTTGACTCCTTCTCATTCTATTTTTTTGTCTATCCACCTTCCTTTCTTTTTCTTTCTCTTCTTTTCTTTTCTTTTCTTTTACTTTGCTATATTTTTTCACACGTTCTCTCGTCTTCACCTGCTCCCGTTTTCGTTGAGAGGAGGCCGAGGAGGGAGGAGGGGCAAAAGTCTTGTTCGGAGGGTCCATTCTCCTTAGTGATTCCACTGTACACTGTACAGGTCTCGGTGTCATCGCACATGGCTTGTGGTTTCGATATTTTCTAAAAGTGAGTGTGTGAAGACCGTAGGCTATGTCCACCAGTTGATAATCATAATGAAAATAAAATAAAACTAATATTCACCCCGCTCTCCCCCCTCAAAAAGGCTTTGTCTCCTCCACTAGTTTTATTTGAATGCGCTCTTAGCTCTGAGCCTCAAAAGAACAACCACGAAGTCATTTCTGAGTCTCAGGAGGAACCAGTAAGATAAAAAAGAGAGGAAGGAGGTCCGAAATAGAAACGAGGGAAATAGGTTTAGAAATGAGCGGGAATCTAACCATTGAACCTAGATTTGATGACACGTCCCTCGCGTGCTATGGTATCAATTTGAAGACAAATCACATACCATTTTCAACCCTTTCCAATCCTGACAGCGACTAAAACCAAAACAAAGGCAAAATCGATGCGGCAGCTGAATCTAACCTTACGGTGGACGTTGACTTGGAGGCGAAACGTTTCCTCAGTCTCAACGCTAAAGACCAAAACTTACAGGCGCGCATGCGCACTAGAACGTCATTTGGTCGGTCGGACGTCACCTTCATCCGTTGCGTCACGGTTAAGTTTCCTCTGCAAAGAAGCGAATTGAGACGTTCTCCGGGAGATGGGCCAATAATACAATAATACAAAAGGTGTGCTCCACCGGAGGAATTCTTTTACTATCACAATGTTGATTTCTAGGAAAGAGCGCTCCTCATGTTTTCGTCGACCACCTTAATTTGGCCCCGGAGGAGATAAGACACATCGCGACGATAGCCTCCCCACTCCCCCTCCCCACTCCCCCTCCCCACTCCCCCTCACCGCTCCCCCTCCCCCCACTCTCACTCCCCCTCCCCACTCCCCCTCCCCACTCCCCCTCCCCACTCCCCCTCCCCTCGTTGCTACTTTTTCTATCTCTTTTTTTAAACAACCGGTCATTTCTCCTGACACCGTTTTGTTCGTCATAAAAGTTGAAACGTGGATTCCTTGATGACGACGCATTTACTCCTCACCGAACCCTCTCCCCCCCCCTCCGCCTTATTTCACCCCTTCTGCCCCCTTTGTCCTTTCAACCTCGCTACCACGCAATAAAATGTAACATGCTTTTGACTCAACTCGCGTCTCGCCGACCGACCGACTGCTCGCCTTTGACATTTACTCATTTTCTGCTGGTCCTACAGAAACAGAAGCGACGATATCCCACCCTAACCAAGGTAATTTCTCCTTCCTTGGAAACTTGTCGGAACGCGGTAAGCAGAAAACGAAGTGTCTTGAAATCCTTACCGCTCTGCAAACATGATTGCAACAGTGGCGGCTCGTGTAATTTGGCAACAATGTTTTTACTTCGTTTGTAATCTATGAGTGCATAGAAAGATCTATTCCATGGTGAAGCAGCGCTTCACTAGAAATCGATTGCTTTACATTTATATTCAAATTGAGAAAAAATGCCGAATAACCCTCTAAAAGAAAAGCAAAAATAAATAAATAAATAAATAAATAAATAAATAAATAAATAAATAAATAAATAAATAAAAAAAAAATAAAAAAAAAAAAAAAAAATGATTGAGGAAACAATGTTCCCGAAATACTGCACGATCCGCCAATGGATTACATGTAATCCATTGGCAGCTTTGCAAAGCTGCTACATCCTGTAGAAAATTTTGAAAATTTGAATTTTAAATCAAAGTAAAGTATGAAGATATCTTGCACCGCCTATGTAGAAATAAAGATTAGAACTTCGTCACGTTTCATTCCGTTTCTTCAAACCTATGAAAAAGTTTGAATACGAGAGGCTTGCGCGATGTTCGATGCATCGATCGAAACTGTGAAGTTTTTCTGACATCAAATGGACTCGATGCTATTGTTGATGTCAATTGGTGCATCGAAACTCGTTAATTATCAATATTTCCACTAAAACAGACCTAAGAGTAATTTTTAATTAACCTCTTAAGGACCAATCCCGAGTATACTCGTCTTCCTCCTCTAATTTATGTCACATCGTTCTAGTATCATGAATCCGAATAAACGCGACTATCGATGAAAACACTTACAATACAATGTGTCTTCGGACGCCTTCAATTTATTGTATAGGCAATTCCAACTCCCCCGAGTACGAACAGTTAACTACCTTTTTTACATAAATGGAAGAGAGGCGTTCTTATGAACAAACCTGGTCTGTAAAGGGTTAAACGCGTTGACTCCAAGTCAATGCTTGCAGTCAGAGTAGACCAAATGCAGTTGTTCCCACCAAAGTCCAAAAGCGGGGGTTAGGGAATGGCTTTTTGTACGTTTCAAAAATGTCCGCCTCATTATTTTCTGTAGAAGTCAAATTAGTCAGTATATTAATTAAAAATATTCGTAGAATTTATTACCATTTGCGCAGCTGATTTTGGCGTCTGCAAGAAACTATGGTGAATTTTACCACAGTATGGTATAAATGCAACTTACCGAGTAAATTAAGTGATCCTGTTGGTATATTTTACAATAATTTAGGTAAATTTACCAAACTTGCTGGAAGACTCCAAAATCAGCTATGCCGAGGGTAAACTCTACCAGTCTTTTTTTTTTTTTTTCGTGTAATAGGGGCCGATTTTCCTCTCAAGAACCGATTATTTTACATATGTTCAATAAATTCGTATCCGAATAGTGAGACCCACTGTTGCTTCTATTCAGTCATCTAACGCAGGTATCACTTATTATTTCGATGTAATATTTATCCGAACAATCTCATATATTCATGGTTCTCTACAAAAACACAATTTGCGGGGTCAGGAAGAAAGTGAGTGAGCGGTGCAAAGGATGATTAATTGTTTTCTTGGGCGTGGTTTCAATTTGCCACCCGCTGTCGTAGACGAGACGGCAACGTTGCCAGATGTCTTAGAAAAAACAACACGTTTTCTCCTCCTGCTCAAGCAAAATTGACATGAATTGATTTTCTTAATGTTCGGCAACCTAGAAGGATCTTTAAAAACAGATAAAACGGACTGGTTGACTTCCCTTCCTTCAAGGTATTCTGGATTTCATATTTTGCCTCTGTGATCATATTTGCTGAATCAGTTCAATAACTTCAATACATATTTATGTAAAAATTTATTGAATCTTTTTGGTCTCTTTTTAATTTATTCATCAACGGGTCTACTTCAAAAGAGACATGATTTATTGAATCAAAATATTTTCATGAAAATTGGTTGAAAACTTAGAAAAAAAAATGGAAAAAATTTAAAATCACGATCACTGTAATCTATTTGCTCTTCCACACAACACCAGTCTCATTTGTTAACAACTTGTTTTTTTTTTTATCATTTTTTTGTTTTTTTTTTCCTTTATTTTTTCTTTATTTTTTCTTTATTTTTTCTTTTTTTACTTTTTTTCTTTGTTAGTTTATTTTAAAGACATATCCGTTTAAGTTGTTATTCTAAAAATTCCTGATCCTGTGTTGACATTCAAAACTTGGAAAAAGGTTGTAAGTCATATCTGCATGTATAAGTACAAAAATCGAAACTGATAAAAATGTTGAATCGTGTTTGTTAGTCTATTTTCGGGTACTCAAATACCTTAATAATGTATACCTACTTGCGCCCTTTCTCTACAATGTCACTTTAGCCGTATACTCAAGTATCTTTAGCAGGACGCCATTCGATTGATTTCGTTTCAACTCGAATGACTCGAATGTATTACGACAACCCTTACATAGTTTGCGACAACAAATCCATCTCACCCAAAATATTATTATTTTTTTTTCTTTTTCTCTGGAGTCGATGCATATTTAATAACGTCCGTCTGAAAGCTATTGAAGTTGACGAAAGAAAAAAAAAAACATTTGGAAGTTCCGAACACGGACAATCGATTTGTAAAGCCTATAAATTATTTCTTTTTATTTATATTTGTTTATTTTTTATGGTATGTTTTTTCATCCCTATACTTGGGGCTAGACCTGTGATTATCGACTCTCCGCACCCCAAATAGAACACGAGGTTTACGTGTTTGTACAAGCACGCGTGGTTGTCCATTCACATCAAAGTATAACCAATCCTGAGAATTGGATCGATGGTCCCTTATCAGGCCAATATGCCTCCATTTTCTTTGCAAGCTGAAAAGCGCATGCCTGTGGAAGTACTAAGAGTTACGTATACGTAATCGACAAATTGCAACACCTTGCATGCATGCTTTTTTACTCTGCCCTTCTATTTTCCTACGCAATATTCAAAAGCAAAAATACAACTTACTCTCTGATGTTTTCTGGTCATCGCGATGGCATCAAAATCACCGAGTTTATCTGTGCTCTAAGTGCTTCGGACATAATCAAATTGGCATCGATGAGCAGGTGAGCCGACTTTTGTATGTTGCGTCTTTGTTCTTTCCGTCAGGAAGCCTGCGTACACGCATAACCATGTTTCGTCAAACTGCAGCATTGCCAACTTGACTATCCTAAAATTCAAGCATAGACTTGACCAAAACACCTCAAAAAGGGTTCTGTCAGTTTTATTTACTGAAATTGGTAAATAGATGGCAAACCATCCATCGTGAAATAATGCAGCAATGGGTCTGTTGCAAACTTTTGCTACAACGATAAAGAGTGTATCATCGTATGTAAAATCGCCAGGAAAGTCCATTGGTGACATCAGAAAGTCATGAAATGCGATAATAAACTCACAAGAGACGTTTAATGAAATCCAAGATGGCGGTAAAATATCGAGTAATCTGTATGCATGCACTTTTAATATCCAAGGATTGCCAACGTTGACGACCTCACAGCCTCAGAGGTTATGTGTTTATTATTTACGTTGTGATTGGGTGTGATCGATATTGTGAGGTTGGCTATCCTTGGATGTTCGTGGTGCATGCATACAGGTTGCTCGATATTTTACCACCATCTTGGATTTCATTAAACGTCTCTCGTGAGTTTCATACTGCATTTTATGACTTTCTGATGCCACTATTGGACTTTTCACGCGATTTTACATTATATTGTACACTCTATAGCGCTGTAGCAAAAGTTTGCAACAGACCCATTGGACGAACGGAACATCAAATTGAACATGCATAACGGTTTGCTCGACTGCCGATTGTGGTGGAGTTCGGCTCATCGATTGATTGTTTGATCGTGTACGAAGCGCTAATCAACTACAGAGTTATTTAGGTGTGTTTTATCTATTCGCCAATTTCAGTCAGTAAAATCAATAGAACCCGTTTTTGAGTAGCTTTAGTCAAGTTAATTTTTGAATTGTCAAGTTGGCAACCCTACAGTTTGATCAATCTCGTTTGAGCTTGTACGAAGGCATCTACCAAAAAGTTTGGCTCAGATGAATCAGATGACTTTGATGCGCACCATCAATACCCGGAAAGAAACATCCGCAACATCTGTTTTTTTAAGTTTGGCTGCGGTCAACTCGATCATGAAAATCCAAGGATTGTGTCACAGAAATAAACACGCCTTCATTTTTTTTTTTTTTTTTTTTTTTTTTTTCGAATTTTAGACGCTCAATTTGGCAATCATGTGAAGTGACCGATGACCCTTTGACTGATGTATGATGAATGGCTGTCCGTGTGTAGCGGGTTGCGTCGTGTCGCGTCGAAGACTCTCTTTATCGATATGTCCCTCATGAAAGAGTCAGAGGATAATCAAATCCCCTGATTCCCCCCTCTCCCTCTCTCTCTCTCTCTCTCTCTCTCTCTCTCTCTCTCTCTCTCTCTCTCTCTGCTGTCCTCTTTTCCCTCTCTCTGAGAGCTGTTGACTTATTGATATTCTTTTATAAAAGAGAAGTTAAGCGGTTACCCAAGTGTTTACTAGATGCCTTCGTTTTAACAGTTTTATCCTGTGTATTCAAATGTCTTCAAACTGATGGACCGCTAATGAAGTAAATTGAATACACGATTTTATGTTTTATGGTCTTGGAATACTCTCTGCGTTGTTTTCAAACGACGCACACTGGATGGAAACATGTATTTTTCCGAACATGAGCATTTGTTGTTTTTTTTACACACACATTTTTCACATTAAACATTTTTCTGTTGATTATTATTCCTTTAAAAGCATTTTTCTGTTGATTTTTTGCTTTAAATACATTTTTCTGATGATTTTTGCTTTGAAAAGTGTTTTCTGTTAATTTTTTTTGTTGCTGCAATCATCTTATTTGACTCATATTGTAAGCTTTTGAACGTATGATCCAACACACTTTTTAAATTATCTTACTGTTTATTGCAGTGGCGTCGCGTGCCATCTGGCAACAATGATACTCATCCATTTAAACTCATTAAATATATCGACTTTTCCTTGTGCACTGTGCCTCCCCTGAATTCGACCTTTTATATGAGTCTAAATGGATAGCATGCTGTGTTGCCAGACTGCACGCGACGCCACTGGTTTATTGTTTGTAATCTTGATTTTTATTCTTAGAATTATGTTCGGGAAATGCAAAGTTTTGATCCACTGTGTGATGGGTTATTCCATCAACAACTGATTTCTTCTTTAGTGTGGAAGTGAAATTCTAAACCTTACACAGTTTCAGCCAGCCTCGTCGGTTGATTAATGATCCCGTTGAATAAGATAATGATGTATATTGAATATCAATTAAAACCATCGCTTAATCCTTCCTACCTTGGAAATTCCCGGGGGGCTCTCTACGTTTTATTTTTAAACTTTTAATTCATTTTTTCTTCCAAGTATCATAAAATGTGGACGAAATATTATTGGCCTTCAGTGGCGTCGCGTGCCATCTGGCAACAATGCAACTGCTCCATTTAATCTCATTAAATATATCGAACTTACCTTGAGCACTGTGAACCCTCTGCATTCGATCTTTTACATGAGTTTAAATGGATAGAATACATTGTTGCCAAATTGCACGCGACGCCACTGTTGGCCCCTCTCTTTGTTGTCAATTTCTAAATTTTGGAAAAAAAAATGTCACTAAGAATATTGTTTTGCCTTTAGAAATCTGAGATCCCTTGAAAACCTACTCAAGTCTTTTAAGCAGATTTTAAAGTGATGAAATCACGGCGATACACTTCTTGCAGTGGCGAGGCGCGCAATTTGGCAACGTTTCTTATTTCCCCTAAATACATTAGGCCGGTTCATCGCCGATGACCAAAGCATTCGATTCTTTCAGTGAGTTTAAATGGAGAAAGTACATTGTTGTCAAATTTCACGCCTCGCTACTGACTTCTCGAAATCATTTTTCCCTTTTAAGTGAACAAAATCCATCTTTAATTCTGTCACGCAGACTGAGATTACAATGCCGCGATTGGTGCTGATTTGACGCTGCTCATACATTAAATTTCCTGATCCCTGCTCTTTGATGTATTTGTCAGTATCGACTCAAGCAATCTGTCAACGGTGCTATTCTACCATTTAACTTATGCAAACATATCGATTCTACTTGTAGGTGAGGCACTGTGTCTCACTAAATTATACAGGTTTAAATGAGGGAATCCATTGTTGCCACATTGCACGAGCTGCCACTGGTATTTGTGGGTTTTCTCATTATACCTTCAAGAACGTATAGTCCAAATCTGCTAGTTTGCTGTGATTATGTGCCAGAATTATACAGAAAATAAAAGAGGATTAGGTAATCAATAATTATCACCGTTGACCGAAATTTGTTGAGTGTTTGTTTTCAGTCTCAGTGCCCTTGTGGCTGGAGTTCAAGCTGAATTGACAGAACCCAAGCACTTTAAAAGTCGAACTAGACCTTTGATCCACAGTTCCGAAAATACTTTGAACGCAGCTAATTAGTTATTCGAAGAACTTTTCGGCGGGACATCGGAAGCCCATCCAATTCAGTTTCATTTCGTGGAAGATTCATTCGCAGAGTTTCGGTATCTGGATTATATCTATACAGAAACTGGCGCAGTCACCCGCTTCTTGTTAGGTACTGGGGCGGGGGGGGGGATACGGGTGTCGGTGAAGATGGGAAGGGGAGGGGGAGAGGCACCCTGCTCACGAGGTAACTTCGAAATGTTGAGAATTGTGAGATCTGTCTCACAACTTCTGCTCGCTATACATATAGCTTCTTTAGTATATATATAGCTATATAGCTCATAGTCTCATCTATAGCTATATATATATATGTATAGCTTTCTAAGTGAGAGGCGAATTACTTAGTGTGGCAGCGACGATGTTTTGTACGTAAGTAATCTTAACTTTCTCCGCGTTGAGGTGAAGTGATGACGATGAAAATGTGCTCGCATGTTTTCAGCTACGGTGGAGTATGAAAAACAGAGGTCACGGCAACGAACGCCGTAGTCATGGTAACCGTAGATTAAGCAAATTTTAGCGCGTCAACCGAGTCATCATATTTTCCTCAACCCGTTCGTAATCGCGGAGTCGCCATTTTGTTTTCTAGTCGAAGAGACCCTAAAACGGCTCAGGTTTCCGATTCATGAATTTCAAATTTTCGGTCCGATTTGATTCTCCATGTTCCAGGGACAGAGGGGAAAAAATAAGAAGGAGAAAAAAAAGAGCGAGCTGCTCGCCTGTCAGGCGCACGTCTTAGTATCAATTCCAAAGCGGTCCACAACCGCACCCAAGCAAAATTAATCAGAGCTGAGGCGTCCAGATTACTAAGGTGGTCTTACTCAAACGCATTGATCTTGAGAAAATCAAACTTATAAGTTATCACTGATTGTTCAATGCCCATTAAAGCACGAGGGTGTAACTAAGAAATATTCTAGTTGGAGGGGGGGAGGAGGCAGAATCAACGAGGGAGGTGGGAAGTTCAAGTCTTGCCCCTTTTTGACACTTAAACACTAAGGATTTTAACTCTTTAATCAACAAGAAAGACTGTAAAAGTGTAAAACCAACAAGGAATACTGGTTAATCAACAAGACAGACTGTCAAATCAACGGGAAAAATTTCGTTGTAGCCGGAAGAAATATACGTTATCGTGACGTTAAAGGTTCCTCTATTATTCCTTTGGCAACGAACGAAAGCAGACAACTGGACTGTTGATTTAACACCATTTTTTTTCTTCGCAGTGTAGGCTGTTTCAGTGGCGTCGCGTGCCATCTGGCAACAATGCAACTGCTCCATTTAAACTCATTAAATATATCGAATTTTCCTTGTGTACTGTGCACCACCTGAATTCGATGTATTACATGAGTGTAAATGGATGGAATACATTGTTGTCAAATCGCACGCGACGCCACTGGGCTGTTTAATAAACAATAAACAGTGTTTTTTGCTCTTTTCCCTCCAATTATTGCGCTTTCCAGGGACAAGAGGAAGCCAGTTTTACCTATAGTAAGTCCCCTTCCAATTTATTTATTTCTTAAATTTTAGATTGCCGTGTATTTGCGAAACCGAAATAGTATTTTAACTAGATTGCTTTACCGTTACAATTCCTTGTTTTCTTACTAACGGCGTTTTCCAGTTTTTCCATTCATTGGTTCTCAGGTAGTGAGGCGTACGCGGAGAAGGGGGGCTGACCCCCCCTGACCTCAGATTTTAGGGGTGTATCTGGGAAGAGGGGAATAATTCTTAGTCAAACGCTCATCAGTGCAAGCCCCTACACCAACAGGTACGCCATTGCTCACAAGTTACGTAAGTGGAAGAGGCCAGCTGACTTACCGTGTTATAAACTTTTTTTACGTGGGACCGCGCCCGCCTCAATAGAGAGTATTCTCCTTCTTCGGAGAAGAGAGGCAGATTTTTTAGTTTTCTTCTTCTCGTCTTTTTTCTCGGCTATTCTTATGGTTTCTTGAATTTTTTAATGTTTTACCATCTGTTTTAGGAGTTCGTATGTGCTTTACACAAAAATATTGATTCTACTTGACTTGTTGCCGCAAGCCAAAAGTTTTTGGAAGAAGAAAACCCCTTTGAGTCACTTTTTACTTCTTTTTTGTCATATTTTTAAAGTCCACAGCGGCTGGACTTAAAGACATGACTCCAACTTTTCAGTCAATACTGAAAATAATGCAACTCTATATCTTCTCGAGCGCTGCCTGGTGCATTTTTGCATCAATTTTTTGTCAAATTTGTTTTTTTCCCCCCGACTTATGACTAATCGATTATTAAATCTTATTTTTCGTTTTCTGATTTCAGAGTGAGAGTAGAATACTATGTGAATGAAAATACGTTCAAAGAAAGACTGCAGTTGTATTTCGTAAAGAATCAAAGATCAAGTAAGTTCCTATCTTTTTCTCTTTCATGAAAGCACTCTTAAAGTACCCGACGTTATAATAGTTGTCGAGGTAAACATAAAAAACAGCTGGTGTGGGGGAAGGGGAGCCATCGTGAGCATATAGGCTTGCTTTTCCGCATCTCAAGCCCGGGTAACCACTTCCTAACCTCTGCATAACTCGATATAATTCGAAAAATGCTCCGATGAGCTAAGATAAATCGGCACCCCTTTTAACTTGAGAATGGGGCTGTTGCACACTTTTGCTATAAAGCGATTTATCAGTCGATTCTGGTGTAAAAACCTCGAAAAATAACAATGGCAGTACTAAAAACTTCCGAAATCTTCTTCTTAAACTCAATAAACGCTTTCATTTACGAGGGCGGAATGGTGGCCGAGGGCAGTAAAAATGGGAGATTCCTGTATTAATTTCGTCACTCTTTCTTTGCTGACAAGGATGATTCACGGAGTAATTAGTCATCAGAGTGATGATCCACATCCGATGAATGGTACATCAACACCTAGTGACACCGGTGTCAAATGAAAGTCGTCTCTTATTGGTCGCTTCTTGATGGAGTGACAGTATTGTAAGATGGGAATCTCCCATTGCTCCTACCCTCAGCCACCTTTACGCCCGCGCAAATGAAAGGGTTTATCGAGTTTAGGAGTGGATTTCGGAAGTTTTTAGTGCTGCCATCGTTATTTTTGGAGGTTTTTACACCTGATTCGACTATTAAATCGCTTAAAGCAAAAGTGTGCAACAGACTCATTAAAAGGTGACGCCGCAGCAACGTGCACTTCTGAGATGCGCAGTAGCAAGCCCAGAAGATTACGTGCTTCCCATCATCGACTTGATCCAACTACGTGTAGCTAAGTGCATCTGCTGTGTCTCAGTAGTTCTTTGACGTAACCACTATTACAGTCCATTCAACTATTCTTTCAGAAACAATGTGCTCAAATTTTGACTTTGCTCTCAACTTTTTCCCTCCAACACAAACTTAGATTGATGAGCTTCTTTGCATGGTGTTGTCCTTTTGACCTATCAAAGCGACGTTTACACATTGCACGCACCTAGATCAGGAAACCTTACGAAATTCTGATTGTGAGTTGCTGTGCAAACTGAATTAAAGCTGAAAACTGTTTGTTAAATTTAATTCAAGCCTGCTGGCCGATCCTTGAAATTCCCTACTTTTGGATAGCCTGTATAAGAGTGAAAAGCTATTATTGGAGATAAGTCACGTGGTTGCCCAGTCTAATCAAAAAACAGAATTTATGTATTATTTGATTATCGGGCAGTTTTGAGAACTTGATAACAAATTAGATAAATTCTTTCTTTCGATTGGACTTGGCAACCACTTGACTCGTCTTCTTCAATCACCGGTTTCCATTCTTATCCAGTCTACTCAAAAGTCAGAAATTTCAAGGATCCGCCCGCTGCAGGATGTGAGAAGCAACAATGAATTCAAGAGTGAAAAGGGTAAACATCAGTGCTGCCGATTTGATGCAGTGGCGTCGCGTGCCATCTGGCAACAATGCAGCTGCTCCATTTAAACTCATTAAATATATCGAATTTTCCTTGTGCACTGTGCACCCCCTGAATTCGATCTTTTACATGAGTTTAAATGGATAGGAAACATTGTTGCCAAATTGCACGCGACGCCACTGATTTGATGACATTCTTCAATTCACCGATGATTCCGTCAGTTGAGAAAATATTATGTAGTTCTGTTCATCGTATGACTGTAATGCACTAAAGTAGGCATTCGCATCTGTAATCTTTTCTCAACCGGTGGAGTCGTCAATGACTTTGAAAAACTTTTAGATACATTAATCACTTAATGGCGATTTCACCGATTGCGGGAAGATTACAGACGCAAGTATTTTTGTGCATTACAGTCACGGACTGAACAGCTGTGTCATCTTTTCTCAACCAGTGGAAAAATCATCGCATCTGATGTCGACAAAAGTGGGAAAAAATGCAGCGAGAAAAGTCTTGAACAATGGGGCTCTTGCAATATTTTGCTATGTGGGATTGAAGAGTTGACTATTTCGTAAATATCGGTAAAAATGACGATGAGTAGGTACACTAAAAAATCACAAAATTTACTCTCAGAATCGGGCTTAATGGCGGAGAGACGCAGGTATCATGGGAGGTTCTTATCTAAATTGAGACATATCTCTGTGTTTCCGTAGAGAAAGTGACACAATAGACAGGAATTTCTCATAATACCTACCTGCGTTAAACCGCTATTACGATCTTGCCTTTATAGCAGTTATGTGAGTTTATTACTGAATTTTAGACTTTCTTAGTGCGATTTTCGTGATTTTCGCTGGTTTTTACATTAGATTGGACTATTTATTTTCTTTATAGCAAAAGTTTGCAAGAGCCCCATTATCGGTTTCGGACTCCTGTGCTTAATTTAAAACTTTCCAGTGACATTTGTAGGTTTAACTTACTGGTTAAAAGTGTCCTCTGTGGTTAAAATTTGTCTAGAAAAATTATAAATGATAAAAGTTTCTGGGGAATCTACTCTCTGACTTTTAGCCACTTTTTGATAAATATCAGACCAGATTGCATCGGTGATCTGAAAAAATGTCACTAAATATTACACGAGCGGTAGGACTGGAAAAAACAGTCAACAGGATGAAAGAAAATTAAATAAGTAAACAACTAAACAAATGGACGAATAAAACCGCATATAGATCCGCTTGGAAAAGCTTGACCACTTATTACTTGAGTTGAGCGAAGGATCAAAAGAGCAAGCTAGGTCACTTGTCCCAATCAAAGCATCAAAGCGGCTTCGCTTGTTAGAGAAGTGCTTTGGAAAAGCTGAGACAAGAGGATGTAGCATCTTCATTTCTCTCTTCCACGGCTTGCTTTTACAGAGAAAACTGCAATTGCATAGCGTAACTTCAGTGACTACTTTTACCCGTCTTTACACGGATATTCTTGAGTTGAAACCGAATTGTTATCAGCGTTCAGGGCACGTATCACCACACGCGCTTAATCTAGTTTGAAAACAAGTCCAATAAAAGGTCCACGAGCTTTTACGCTCAGGTGCTTTTTCTTCACCTGCAACAAAAACTTTCACCGAGCTTAACTTATCGTAATGGCAAATAAATCTATCAGTGATTAAGTTTGGAATTTATAGACGGTCATTTTATGAGAGATATTCAATAATCGAAGTGATAATTTCACTGTAGCGTAGAAAGTGAAAATATATAGCTTAATTTTAGGTACTGATAAACGACAATTTTCGTTATTCTATTCATATTCTCCTTTTAACATCGATACTCTTCTCCTGAAAAAGCAACGTATTAACCAGAAGTGGTCTGATTTAGAGTCTGAAAGTTTTATCGTCCACTTTGAAAATGGTCCATAATGTTTCTCACCTGTTCCAATTCAAATACATCATTGTCGATTTCTGGGCTTACAATAATCCCTAGTAATACAGTTGTCAGAGCTCTGTATTTCCAGTTTTTCTAATACATCGTGCTTTGGAAAGCACGCAATATCATGAAGTGTTTTTAGTGATAAATTCTGTTTTCGTAGCAGGGAAATACGTGCCTATTGGTTTCATGTCTTCATGGCTTCAAAAGCAAAGCAAAATTTGTATTCTGTCTGTGAGTTTTGGTCGATGATATCCATTCTTCATCGTATCCTCCAGCGTTGGGCTATGGGACTCCATTAATCCTTTGACTGCTAGTTTAGGAATGCGGGTACAGTTAGATGAGGAATGGAAAATCATGCAAATTTACGATAATTTTATTTTTTTATTTTATTTTTATTTTTATTTTTTTTAAGGGATCTAGTCACGATTGCCGGTCAACTCGTACATAACACTCAAAGCTGGTTAAAGAACGTTCCAGAGAAGTGAAACATGTTGGGACGAAATGGTACTCCTCTTAGATGTATGGTGAGGACATAAGCTATCTAATAGCATACTCGAGTCTTCACTATCCACCTAAGTAGAGTGACGACTTCGTCCCAACACTTTTTTGGCCTAGAACAGTTTGCCGTTCATAGATTTTTGTAGACATGCATAAAGTAGCGCATTTATTTCTCCTGCGCAGGTTGTCAGAACCAAAATCTGCGCATATAAAGTGCATTCAATGTCTCTACTGGTTGAATTGTTAGAAACTTGAGCAAAGAAGATGGGAATGAACCCCTTCCACATTGCATGTGTTCAAAGTGTTGTTGAAGACAAAACTCTTCTGGAATGACCTCTCTTCGATTTGCGGGTACTTCTTAAAAATAATCGAGACGGATTCAAGTGGTAATCGGGGCTACCAATCTCAATGAAACCAATTCGTTATGATGAAATAAATTGTTGTTCGTCTAATAAGTAACTCTGGTTTCCCTGGAATTGGCAGACCTGATTATAATGATCACTGCTTCAGTTCGAATCATGGGCGAATACAGAGCTTTGTCTTTCTCTCTCTCCGGCCGCTTAAATTCTCGTATTTTTAATCCCCCCCCCTCCCGCCTGAAAAACGTTTTTGTAGCCTTCCTCTCTGATGGCCGAGAGGGGAATTTGAGACTCCTCCACTCTGAAGTGGCCCTACTACTACAAACTCCTGCCACTCAGGCTTACAGAACAGAAGCACAAAATTATATAATTTTAAATTGTTGTCATGCTTTTTTGCGTCCTGTTTTAAAAACTGCCCCGTTAGTTATAGTCTGAAAGATTATATGAAGGTCTTTTTTTTATGAAAAAAATTAATAGATTCCAAATTTGACGGAAAGGATAAACTGATAAAACTGTTTTTTTTGTTTTGTTTTTTTCTGTTTTTTTTTTGTTTTTGTTTTTTTTTTTTTGTAAGAAAAAAAAGTCCTTAAGGAGAAAAACGCTTGGAAATTCAAGAAATTGACGGTTTTTTACTGGACGAATAAAACAAAGGGACCATTTTTTCAACTGGACGAAGAAATTCAGGACGAAAATGATCGGACGTTTTTTCCACAACCGTGGACATAAATTCTTGGACACAAATTTTAGGGCAAGCAAAACAAACCAGAGGAAATCTCTCATAACCATCATCGTGAAGGTCCAATGTCCATCTCTGGGATTATAAAATATCATAAATGCCAAGTGAAAATGCAACTCTCGAGCTAATTGTAAGTGGATCGTGGAACATGGAACGGTTGAAATTAGAGCACCTACATTTTTATCAGTGCCTTTGAGGATAAGGATCAAAGGAAGATAGTAATTTAAGGGGAATTAGTTGAACTAAACCTATTTCGTCAACGTCAGAATGGAACGGTCGACCAATCATCAAAGCCAGACTCAAGAGGCTGCAAAATTCTTTTAGATCGTGCAGTCTCGTTGAAAAAGAAAAAGAAAAAGAAAAAAAAGAAGAAGAAAAAAAACTCTTTGAAGTAGAATAGAAGTTGACGAGAAAGAATGGAACTAAGTAGCTCTTGTTCCGAAGTATTGTTTTTCTGATGACGTGGCTCCGTCCGAAAAGAAACTGAGTTTGTGCTATAGGAACGTTTCTTCCATGGTTGCCATTTAGACTGACTTATCAAAACCTCAAGATGGGGCTCTCGCTATTTTTTGCTATTTGCGATTGAATGGCAAAAACCAGCAAATTTGATGATGAGTACACAGATGTACACAGAGATTACAAAATAATATAAGAAATGTACGCATCTGAACGAAACATTTCAATGTTTGTAAGTTCTGTTCATGTTTACATAAACGATTTGTTTCCATCTATGTATTTGTAAGTCGGTGATATAGTGTCTAGTGTAGCGCGGGTTGTTCAAATTGGAAGGTATTTTCTGAGTTAATGAGTGGATTTTGAAAGTTTTTAATGTGCGTATCGTCATTTTCGCCGAATTTTACGTTAGAAACAATGAGCTATATTGATGTACTTAGCAAAAGTACGCAACAGACCCATTCCATAATTTGTTATTGTGCTCATCGTAATTTTCGCTGGTTTTTCACGGAAGAAATAACTATTCAATAGCTTATCGCAAAAGGTAGCAAGAGCCCCATTTGTCCCAGTTATACAGGACAGCGAGTTGATTTTTGAAATGCTTTGCAGATAAAGCTGGTGGGCTGGATAAATAATGGGCTGTTGCCTGTTATTGGTCCAGAGCTGCCGATTCGCGTAGATTTAATGGCATTTTGAAATTCACCGAAGATTCCACCGGTTGAGAAAAGATTTCAGAGTTTCGTTCAGTGTATGACTGTAATGCACGAAAACACTACCTATCATCTTTTATCTTTTCTCAACCGGTAGTGTCGTCGATAACTTTGAAAACTTGCGGATATTTGTTATTAATTAACGGCGTTTCCACCGATTAAGAAAATATTACAGATCAGAGTATTTTCGTGCATTATAGTCATACATTGAATTGAACAATGTAATCTTTTCTCAACCGGTGGAATCATCGGTGATTTTAAAAGTATCATTAACTCTACGCAAATCGGCAGCTCTGCAATACTTCTATACAGTGTTCATCGCAAAATAGAGCTCTGTTTCTATGTGTCCCATCGCCACATTCGATAGGCTACCCTACCTATCCTCTTGATCTCAGTCGTCTTTGCCTTATCGAATTCAGCGCGGGGTACTTTATCGGAAATTAGAGGTATGTTACCAAGTACCCCGGATACTTTAGTAACATATAGCTCTAATTTCCGATAAATTCTTTAGAAGGTTCCATAGTAGCTCTTAATTCATCCTGTCTACCAGCCTTATCCGATGATTTCAAGAATCAGCCCGCTGAAGCTCTTGCAAGGTTTTGCAGTAGCCAAATGGTCTATCAATCCTGATGTAAAATACTTCGAAAGTAACAATGAGATCATCAAACAGGATTACACTCACTCTCTATGAAGAAGAAATTCAGTTCAAAAATCAAATAGACCACCCGTGTGCGTATGCACTACGCACGTTTTTCACCCCCAAACGGAAGAATATGATCAACGGATTTGGGACAGTAAGATAGATGCATTTGCTTTTCAAACATTCAATTTGAAGGTGAGACTATTTCAGATTTTTGTCGCGAAAAACGCAGTGATACCAACAGAAAAATTCTACGTGACGTAATGAGCGAGAAAAACGGCACAAAATTTCATGCCTTGTTCTTTTTTTTCTAGGAGGGGTTGCAAAACTTACGGAAAGCATTCATACAAGGGTGGTTCATCTGAAATTTGAGCTAATTTTTATCTGCGTGGAGTAAGTTTTAGACCTTTTCAATGGTATTATCGTTATTCGCGCAGCATATTACATCAGTTTTGATAGTCCACCTGCCTAATATATCACTTTATCAACGCAAAGATAGAGATTTGTCTCAATTTAGCAAGAATCTCCTATGATACCTGCGTTGAACCGCAATTAAGCTCGATTCTAAGAGTTAATTTTGTGGTTCTTTTAGTCTACTCGTCATCATTTTTACAGGTTTTTGTGTAAAAATCAGCTCTTCAATCCCCTGTAGCAAAATGGAGCTTTTGCAAACTTTTGCTACAGGCTTATTATTAGTTGATTATGGGGTATTACCCTGTAAAAATAACGATTAGGTAAAAATAACGATTAGCGCACTAAAAAATCACGAAATCCACTCCTAAACTCACAAAATGCTTTTAAATACGAGATCGCAATGGCGACCAAGACCGTGGTTGTCTTATGGCAATTGTATGCTTCTTCTTCTTCTTGTGTGGTGTTGCGAGAACACCTCGTGTAGATGGAGCTGATTGAAGATAGGGAATCCTAGTGAAAACCGCGGCCCCGGCCGCCATTACGGTCTCGCGTTTAAAAGCATATTGTGAGTTTAGGAGTGGATTTCGTGATTTTTTAGTGCGCTAATCGTTATTTTTACTGGGTATTACCCCCTAATCAACTATTAATAAGCCTGTAGCAAAAGTTTGCAACAGCTCCATTTTGCAAGAGCCCCAAGCCCCATTGCAAACTAAATTCGAATAGATGGAAAAGCAAGTGTATAAATAATTAAAAATGGCAAAACCGTCCACAAAAATCTATGACATCCATGAATAATTTCGGATCGCAAGAGTCGCGCTGTATCTGAGTCGAGACGCAAGTTAAATTGAATATCTGAAAAACGCGTTTGAAATTCGCTTTATAATTCATAGTGTGAATGAGGGAGGAGAACAAAGTCGAATACAGTCGGAAAGGGAGACGGAGTGTAGAAGGAATACGAAAATGAGAAGGGAAGCTCAATTTTTTAAGCAAAGATATTTGTTAGCTCTGGATGAGTCTACGTTTTGAAACGTTTTTTGAATTGACACTGTTTATTTGCTCCGCGCGGCATCTGGAAGAATAAGTTCTTTCATTTCCGGGAAACGGTTCCAGGTATCTGATATTCCGCGAAACAAGCATTTTTTCTTTGATTTGGTGAATTGTATGTTCACTCCCTTGAGACATATGAAAACATCGATGTGCACCGACATTCTTTTGCACAATCGTCTGCTGCTTATCGGTCGCTTTCATCAATTTCTTTATACTCTCGATTCTTTATACTAGTTTATCAATTTATCTTCTCATCGAAAGTGGGCAGTTGTCTGCAGCGGAAAGTTGTCTGCATTTTGTGTGCGAAAATCAGAGCTGACACCGATTTGATTTTACTCTACAGGTTTTTGAGAAAATCGCCTCTAAAGATGACCCTTTCCCCGCGCTCAAGACCACATAATTAAAATTTCATATACGGCGCGAGTGGACTTGCTACCTCCGGGTGGCCCTTGACGTGGCTGCATACAGACCTATCGCGGCACGCTTTACCAATACATAAATTGTATTGAAGTTCCCCTGCTTGTTTTTTGTTTTTTGTTTTTTTTTCTCTCTCTCATTTGAACAAGAAATATCTTTACAAATGCCAGAAATAATATTTACGTAATGGTTAAATGTAATGCTGGTATAACCTCAATTATAAATTTGTTTACGTGTACAGTAATTATTGTGGCTTTTTTAATGCCTTCTATCATAGCTCCTTTCTAATCTTCTATAATATAATATGTTCTCCTCATCCATTCATTCGGTTGCTACTTACGAGGGTCGTTAAAAAAAAGTTTTATTGATCTATTTCTCCGGCCCTATTTGAACTAAGAAGAATTCAATTACACCGATGAATTTTTTATATCCTAAGCTTTTTAGTGACTTCCATTTTTTGAAATTTAGTTCATTTTTGGTGGAGACGTGGCTATTTTTCTGCACTCACCTCAAAATATTTCTCGCCACCTCCCGCCAACTATTTACGAACAAGTGCAATATTCAAATCACGACACAAAGAAATAGCTCATACCTGAATATTTTCACGATATTTTCTAAAGTTTTCTCACAGTTCAATAGAGAATTTTATTGAAGAAATAACTTGAACTTACATATTTTTCAAGATTTTTTGACATAATCGCCTCGAACATCGATTCACTTCCGAGATCGGCTGACCAGTATCGCAATTCCTAAGGCGTAAAAAACGCACGATTGAAACTCTTGAACCACTGCACCACCATTTTGAAACCATTTGGGGAGACATGTCTGTTTCACCATATACCTCGGCTAATTTACTGTCGATGACTTTCAGTGGGTGGAACTCTTTTCGCGTTAAGAATACGAATCACTCTATGAGCTTCGACATCCGACGGATTCTCTATTGACGCTCACATTTTCGACAATGATGGAGCGAGTGCAACGAACGAGACAATACTGATCTTGACATGTTTTTTTTTTTACCATTTGCGACCTTATTTTGATATCAGATAAAAGTTGATGACACATATCAAGCGCATCAATGATAGCGGATTGAAAACAAATAATTATTATCGCTCATTTGAAGATTGCTCTTGTTCGTAAAAACTTGGCGGGAGGTGGCGGGAAATTTTTTGAGGTTGGTGCAGAAAAAGAGCCATATCTACACTAAAAATGAACAAAATTTATAAAACTATGTGTTGTTGAAAAGCTTTAGGATATGAAAAATTCGAGAGTGTAATTGGATTTTTCTTAAATTAAGTAGGGCCTGAGAAATAGACCAATATAACTTACTTTTTGAACGACCCTCATAATATCAATCGTCCCCTGAAAAAACTTAGTTTGCGAGTTGCAGGTCGTCATCCTCCAACTTTCTGTCTCAATTTCAGAAGTACTTGAACTTTGTGAAATCAGCCTATGAACATCGCTTAAAAAACAAGCACTCAGGTTTCCATTCTTTCTTATAATTTTTGGCCAAGATACTTCGTACGAAAACTTTGATGTGAAACGTAAACTGTCGAATTTTGGAATCGCGCCATTTCCGAGGTGGAAATTTGAAAATCAATACCTATTGATTTTTTTGAAGTTCTAATTAAGAAATTGCAGAAAAAAAAACACTTAATTTGTACTGATTCTAATTTCTGTCTGTTTCAGGTTTACGGATTCGAATAGCGAACCTTTTATTCAAACTTTTAACATGCTTCCTGTATATATTTCGAGTTTCAACCGATCGCGACCCCACCTATGCTGCATGGTAATTATATTTGCAAAACTTTCATCAACTTTTACCTCAACTAATGCGCTTTCAGAAGTGGCGACCTTTCTGCAAAACAGCGTGTTTGCCATACTTTTCTCTCAAACCAGGGCAATTCCAACATCAGGTTTATTGCAGAGTTTTGCTACATCGTTATGGAGAGTCGATTCCTATGTGAAAAAAATCACATTCAAAATATCGACAAATCTCAAAATCTATACTTATAAACTCAAGATATACCGCGTCTTACCAAATTCAAAAGATGGTGACCGAATGAGCGAGTGATAATGAGGAAGTATTATTTAATTGCTTCTTTCTGTACGATGAATCACTTTTCTCAGCATACAAAGTTGCAATTAGATAGGACTCCTCCGTTTGATCCGCTCATTTGACTGCCATTTTTGCATTTTGTTAAACAGTTTATTAAATTCGTAAGTGGATTTTGAGACTTTTTGATGCTTGCAATGTGATTTTCACGCGATTTGTTTTTGGAATCGACAATCTATAAATCTGTAGCATAAAAGCAAACAATAATAGGACCCATTTTCACTTCAGATTAATAAGCGCATTCGAATATTTTAAACGCAAAATAGAATTGGTAATAATAGCATAGCCGTATAGACTTTCCTCAACAGTTTTCCGTAAATCTGGTCAAAAGAAGGAGCGGATGAAAACCTTTAATTATCCACCAATTAGACTTTTTTATTATGACTGGTATTTAAAGAGAGAAAAAATGCCTCCCAGCAGGCCGGTAAGACGAAGTAGCTTCCATGCTTGGTTAAATAATTTTTTCACAAATTTAAATATATATAGGTTATAATTTTAGTTGAATTTTTCTGTTTTATTTTATCAGCTGCTCAAAATCCAAATATTATTGTGAAAAAGATTATATTACCAATAGAGAAATGTGTAATCTTTTCAATGCAAGTGAGAAATAAAAGCTAGGTTTTATAAGTTTTTCACAAACTTTAATAAATAGGTTATATTATGATTTTCTTTGAATTATTCAATTTTTTTTTTTTTTTTTTTTTTTTTTTTTTTTTTTTTTTTTTATCAGGTGTTCAACATTTAAATAAAAATGCCCGTAAGGAAAATATTATATTACTAACAGAAAAATGTGTAATCTTTGCAACGTTAATGAGAAATAAATCTGAATAAGAGCAGCTGATAAAACAAGAAAATAAATAAATAACGTACCTAAGCAACAGTGCACGTGTAAAACAAAGAACGAGCAATTATACCAATAAACCATCCTTGTCTTTCACTTGTAAAATCCCATAAGAAACTAAATAGCTCGTAAAACACGTAAAACACAAGGAAAATTCAAAGAATGGAGCATATGAACTAAAAACATCCTCCGCAATAAATACTAACATTTTTGAAACAAAAAAACAATTTCTTCATATAAAAACACTGCCAAAAAAACCCGAAAAACACATCACCATAACTCGCTTACAACGCAAAAAACGAAAAAATGACTCGAGTAAGAAAGTTGCGTAACAAAACGGCTAACATAAATTTCCCCCAAATAAATACTCAAAACAATCACTCAAAAACACATTTTACGACTCAAACACGGCCTACAGCCCGAAAAATCCAACATCGCACCCTCTGCAAGAAGTAGATTCTTGGAATCTATACTTAAAAGAAAGAAAAAAATATTATCTATGCTCTGTGAATTTTCTTAGGAAATACTCAAGGAAAATTGCTGTCGAATTTTTACACTTTTTTTTCTAATCCTTAACAGTTGCTCTTTTCTCGCCATCGTATGGTCAGTTGGTAAAGTCACCTTATCAACTACATATTTTCTGCTATAAAGGCCTTGAATTTAACAGACAATAATCTCCTCTCTAGTTCCCTCCACTCCACCAATCACCATATTCCCATCCTCATTCAAACCTATCAATGAATTTGTGAAGGCCGGGGGGGGGGGGGGATTCGACGTCCGAGTTGACTTTCCAGCTGAATTTCTCCAGTGCGCCTTCAATTCGTGGTGTAGGCAAAAACAGATCCGTCAAGTAGGAACAGTTAGCTATCTCCTTAGAGTTAGGAGACGAGTAAAATGAAACGATTCCAAAGTTATTTGATGTTTAAAATTAAAGGCAATAAATTACAAGTAAATATTTTTATTTTAAATCAAATTAAATTAAATTAATTTATATTTTCTTCCTTCATAGTTCATGTTAAACACCCAATTTTTGATGCATGTGTTACATATTGGTGACTTTTACTTCGTTTGTTTCATTCAGTTATGGTTGCCAGCCAGGCAACAAAACCGAGTTCCTCATATCACACAATTTGACCGAGGAAGAGTTCCAGGAGCGACCCATTATCAACTGGGAAGCCATCCTATGGGTCAAACGTCCAGTCGAGCTTTGGACATTTCAAGTGTTCCTTGCCTTCATCTCATTAATTGAAACAATTATATTAGCTTATCTCGGTTATAAGGTCAGTTGCTGGGATGCTTGCCTTATTTCTCTTACTATCAATGCTCTTTTCTTCTAGTGCTATACCTCTGTTTCCGTTCCGAGTTCCACATGCATGTTACAGAAAAAGCCAGTAGCAAACTTTTGCCCCCTCCCCCATTTAAAAAATTTACGTGATTTTATCACCCAAAAAAAAAAAAAAAAAAAATGGTAGACAGATAACGAGAGCTGTGAAAATATAACTAATTTTATGACTCGCTGTCCTCAAGTTTGTGGAGTAAATCATTTCACAGGTTTTTAACAAGTTGTTGAAGTTATTTTATCATTAGAATCGAAACTTGAAGTGTTGCAAAAGTTCGCAACGCACTCCACTCATTAAAGGACTAATCTTCATTTTAGCTGCTCTCTGCTGTTCTGTTCCCATTCCCTCACGCTCACGACTTTCCCTGAACTTAGCAGTGATTGGCTCGTGCAATTTGGCAACCTTTTCATTTTCATTTGGACCTATGAAAAAAAATGAATTTTTCAGGGAATCAGTGAATCCCCTGGAGATCGATTATTTTACGTGGGTTTAAATGGAGAGAATCCGCTGTTGCCACATTGAACGAGCCACCCCTGAAACTTAGCATTTGATTCTGGAACATTTCAATCATGCCATAGTTTCAACAGCATTTTACAGGAGCAATACATAGCTTGTTATTTTTTTGGTTAGCAAAAGTTTTCAACCAGTCCGAATGAGTTTCGGAAATTTCGAAACTTTACATATTCCGAACGTGCCCACTTTTGTCGTTTACTATAACTAAGTATTCCCTTTGTTTTTTGTGTTTTAACGATTGGGTGTGCACAAATATGTTGCGAATTTCTCCAGAAAGAAACTACTCGAGGTCTTGAACTGTTCTGTTTGTTGTTTTTAAGTCGGCGACCTTGGTAACATATAACGAGATTAATTGGATTGGCAGAGTTGCGCTGGATGACAGGGACCTGGACGGGTTCCGATAGTATCAGGTTAATGAAATGCAATTCAAAAGGTGGCATGGATAGGTTGATTAGGAGCCATACAAAGAGAGAAGGAGAGGGAGAAGGAGAGGAAGAACAGAGAGAGAGAGAGAGAGAGAGAGAGAGAGAGAGAGAGAGAGAGAGAGAGAGAGAGAGAGAGAGAGAGAGAGAGAGAGAGAGAGAGAGAGAGAGAGAGAGAGAGAGAGAGAGAGAGAGAGAGAGAGAGAGAGAGAGAGAGAGAGAGAGAGAGAGAGAGAGACATGAGTCCGTGTCATGGCATTTGTGTTTCAAGTGCAAAAAGCGTGAAGAAAGGGTTGAGGGTTTGTAGGTGAGGCATCGGGGTGGGGGGGGGGGGTATTTTTATGAGGCTCGCAAATCGCTATCGTTTGAGAGGACGGGAGCGTTTGCGACGGCGCTCGCATCGCTATCTCTCTTCATCAATCGTGACGTTGATTGATTGATTGGCGAATCAATTATTGTGAAAGCTCCTCGTTGCGCCCGCGCGGCAACAGAGTATAGGAGCGCTGTACGCGTGTTCACCTAAAGCTTGCGTAAAGCTCCCGGACAGCTTCGAAAATGACGATCCGCGTTCTTTGTGACACGTTGTTCTGCGCCTCAAAACATAAGCTCAAAAAAAATAAAACAAAGATGGAAAAACTTTAGCGCGGGAATCGAATTCGTGTGTTCGAGTCTTTTAAATGCCACGTAATCGGTTGAAAATCGCGTTGATGAGTCGCTAAGTCAATAATACTGATTTTATTGGCAATTATTACTTCTTATACTGGTAATGGGCTAGTCAGACTCATCGTAGCTAGGTATTGAAAAAAACAAAAAACAAAAAACAAAACAAAAA
Source organism: Trialeurodes vaporariorum (assembly GCA_011764245.1). NCBI lineage: Eukaryota > Metazoa > Arthropoda > Insecta > Hemiptera > Aleyrodidae > Trialeurodes > Trialeurodes vaporariorum. Next base: position 54,997,695 of record VMOF01000111.1, on the reverse strand, counting down.
GTTTTAGTGAGAAACAGAATACTATTTAGAGGAGCAAAAAAAGACACGTTAAGTTGAAGTCAGTGGCGGTCTGTCAGTTCAAAAATGGGGGGGGGGGGCTTTGAAAAGTGTGAAGATTTACTTTTGTCTGTTATTATGTTTTTTGTTGTTTTTTTTTGGGGGGGGGGGCTTGTTTTTGTTTTTTTTTTGTTTATTTATTTATTTTTATTTTTTTTTTTTGCTCTTTTCATTTTTCCCGAGCCCTTTTCCATGTAAAAGTGGCCAAAATTGCTGAATTATTTACAGGGAAAAAAAGGTAAGGCAGCGCTTAAGCATTAGTTTCAATAAGTAGTCCACGTAAACATGCGCAAGTAATAATATAATAAGATGAATCATTCAAACTGCCACTTTTCACATGAATATTCCGTTTCATGAATCTTCTCGTCTCAAGTGCGTAAAAACCTCATCATTTTTCTGTGGGCCAAAAAACTTGGCACTTTTTTTCTTTTTTTTTAAGAACAAAATATCCGGTTCGCTGATAAAAATATGAGAACAGAAAAATTTACTTCTGGAAATTGGGCTTACAGCCTTTCGGGACAGGCGGATTGACAGGATAAACTGAGTCGTCTTTACGTCTCCTACTCAAGTTGAGACGCTGAGCTCTTTGACGCAAATTGGACAGGAAGTTTGCATGAATCAAGACAGGGCTTTAAATCATCGCGTCAGGAAACGCGACATTATCTTATTTCGCGGTTCAATACCCGGAAATTGGTAATCTCATTTTCATCTTTGTTCCCGGGTTTCGCTGTTTTTTGCCGGCGACACCGGTACATTTCAACTCACTCACAACAGACTGTTTGACGTAGCGTCAAAGAGAAATTTCGGGAATCAGTAGTTGATGTGGTTGAGAATTTTCACACTTTCTAGTCCCAATTTTGGGTTACAAGACTTTTCGTCCTGTTTTTTTCGTTCAATTTTTTTCATCCTTTTTTAGTCGTCCGCGACATTTAGTCCTTGATAATTCGTCTTAGATCAATTTTTGTCCTGAAGAATAAATTGCTCCACTCATTATTTTCGTCCTCGACTGTAGTGTCCATGAGTTTTTAGTCCAATTATTTTTAGGTCCAGAGTATGTCCTTTGTCCTGTACTTTTATTCCATTTTTTTTTCCCCCTCAAAAACAAGTTTGTTTCGTCCAATGCACATTTTGGTTCGTTTTCGTTGGTTTACAGGTAAAATTTATAGGTATTAGATTTCTTGATACCAGAGAACGTATTCAATTGGATTTTACCATTTTATTCAATTCAGCAAAGTCTTTCTCAGCGAGCAAGTCTTTTGGAAAGAAATGATCTCAATATTTTGCAAGATATAGGGTACTAAATTACCAGAAAAATACGCAGCCAGACTTAAAATCTGAATTTATCGAGGCCACCTAGTGGTTTTAGAATTGTAATTTGTTTTCGGCGAAATTCTACTTTTCCATTTTATTTCACCTGTAAAAGCAACGAAAATGAGCATTGGAAGAAACCAACCTAAAAACCTAAAAATAAGATGACTAAAAACTCGGGGATGTTGCAGTTGAGGACGAAAATAATGAAAGGTCCGATATAGTTCTACAGGACGAAATTTGATCGGACGGATTATCAAGGACCAAATAGCACGAAAAAAAAGGCCGAAAAATTGAGCAGACGAAAAAAATAGGACGAAAAGTCTGATGACCCAATTTTGTATTACAGTGGACTGATCATTTACTTTTCCGCATAGCAAATCGTGAACCCTTTCAATACTACGCCCGTATACACAGGCTGTCCAAAAAGTGCTGTACCTTTTTTTATAGCGGACAAATGGTGCCAGTTATCAAAGTGTGGTTGGAGTAAGGCTGTTTTCCTTGTAAATACTGATCAAACAAAAACATTTTGAGCTCTTCATATTAAAAATTGACTGAGTTACAGAGTTTTGATAATGACATGTCGACTTGACCCCTCCTGGATGTTAAGCAGTTTTTTCAAGAAAAAAATAAAAAATAAAATTGAGAAACAATTGGTTTTATTAGACAATTTTTCAAACATTATTTTTAAACATTCTTAAAACAGAATGTTACCAAGGTTATAAATATTTTGCAAAGATCATCTTCAGATGATAATCCAGTGACTGGCACTCTGTTTTCAGTAAAACCAATTGTTTCTCAATTTTATTTTTTATTTTTTTCTTGAAAAAACTGCTGAAAATCCTGGAGGGGTCAGATCGACATGCCATTTTAAAAACTCTGTAACTCAATCAACTTTTAATATAAAGGGCTCAAATGGTCTTGTTTTATCAGTATTTACAAGAAACTTCTCCTTACGCAAAACGCATTTAAATATCTGGCACCGTTTGTCCGTTATAAAAAACGTGCAGTACTTTTTGGACAGCCTATGTATAATAATTGTATTTACTCGTTTCTGTTAAACTAGCAGAGCTGCCATTTTGCGCATAATTAATGACATTTTTCAATTCAACGATGATTGCACCGGTTGAGAAGAGATTACACAACTTAATTCAGCGTATTACTGAACTGCCCGAAAATATACTCTGATCTGTAATATTTTCTCATTCAGTAGAATCGCCATTGAATTATTAAAATATCAGCAAGTTTTTTAAAGTCATCGACGACTCCACCGGTTGAGAAAATATTATTGATGCGAGTATTTTCATCCAGTACAGTCATGAAATGAACTGAATTGACGAATTGTGTAATCTTTTCTCAACTGGTTGAAATTAAAACATTCCCTTAAATATACGCGAGACGGCAGCTCTGGTTACTAGATATGTCTCATAGAATTTCAGTTTCGTATTCACAATAATTGCTGCTTCAAATTGTTAATATTTGAACAGCAATATTTCCTTGAGCGCCTTCAATCCATTGTGTATGTAAAATCAGCACAGGTGTGTAGGAATATGTAACTACCCACTTAATTTAAGAGAATGAACATTGATTTGTCTCTGTAATTTGGTAGTTAAAGGGTCAAACCTAATATTGATCGATGGACGCATCGTTCTTTAACTCAGGTCACTGTTATGGGTAATTCCAAACTTAGGTTCATCTGGGTTCGACTAAAAATTGATTAGCTGGTAATAAACATACAGGGTGTAACAAAAGCCAGATACACATTTATTTTTAAGGGTAGTTCTATAGAGGTGAAAATAGTACCTCGTCCTCTGTGAACATGGATGCTATTCCGAAAAGAACTATCAATTTTTCAAATTATGAGGAGGGCTCTAGCTCAAGTAGGGGGGCATTTTCGGGCCCGTGTTTATACGGCAAAAAATTATTCTTTTTACTTTTATGAAAAGTCATGCAAATAAATGTACATAATTTTGTTACATCCTGTATACAAGTAATAGTCAGCTTCATACACCAGACTATTGACCAACTGCCACCAATTATTTTTTAATTAATTATTAATTAATTATTTTTTAATTCAACCAATGGGTCTGTTGCACACTTCGGCTACAGCGTTTTAGAGTATCAATTCCTACGTAAAAAGCCGAGGAAATAACAATGGCAGCACCAAAAAACACTAAAATTCAGTATTAAACTCACAAATTGAGAAAAACACTAGACACTATTCACCCCTGTATCTTTCCACCCCGTGCACGATATTTCGCGAAATTAGCGCGGCACATTCAAATAATCACGGCCGACTGTCATCACAGCTGACTTCATAAACAAATAAACAGTAAACACTGACGGCGTCTGCTCGAATTCTTACGTTTCAATATCCTCAATTCCTCCTCAGGTTGTGAAAGGTACGGAAACCGACATTTGTGTCGACAACTTTTCAAAATGAAACAATAACACACAGGAGTTCCAAGCATAATGATCGAAGTTGGAATCATCCTTGGAACTCCTGTGTGTTATTGTTTCATTTTGATAAGTTTTCGACACAAATGTCGGTTTCCGTACCTTTCACAACCTTTTGTGAGGAATTGAGGATATTGAAATTTGAAACGTAAGAAATTCGAAGAGACGCCGCGCGCCGTCAGTGTTTACTGTTTATTTGTTTATGAAGTCAGCTATGATTACTGTCGGCCGTGATTATTTGAATGTGCCGCGCTAATTTCGCGAAATATCGTGCACGTGGTGGAAAGATACAGGGGTGAATAGTGTCTAGTGTTTTTCGCAATTTGTGAGTTTAATACTGAATTTTAGTGTTTTCTGATGCTGCCATTGTTATTTTCTCGGCTTTTTACATAGGAATTGATACTCTAAAACGCTGTAGCCGAAGTGTGCAACAGACCCATTATTTTTTACTTACCATGTCGTGTAAATTGGCGTATAGAGTTAAATGCGACAACAATGTATAATGTTAATTTCATCTGTTTTAAAGTATCTAAGTTATGTGGTCTCTTACAGGAACCCCCCCCCCCCAAATTTAACTTGCAGGTTGCACTCAAAGCGTTCTTATATGCTTGATTTCATGTTTATATAATACCAATTAATTCTTTTTTGTTCTATCCGCAGGGCAATGTATGGCAACTACTCTTATCCTTCCATTTCATTTTAGAGCTGGTTAATACAGTGCCGTTTATGTTTACAGTAAGTATTCTGCTTCCCCCCCCCCTTTTCTTCGCATTTCAAAGAACTTATTCTACTGGGCTTTGATCGAAATAGTTTAATTCCCCTCGCATTGTCTCCATCATGGTTGCTAATTTCGGAAAATGCTGAAACGGACCCCCTCGTCCAGAAATTTAAGATCTCCGAAAAAGAGTCATTCTCGAAAGAATTTGACACGTTTTTCAGCGTTTTCGAAATTATTTTGCAGCCTGAAACGAAAAAAATCGAATGGAAACTATTATGAGCGACATCCTGTAGAGTCAGATGATTATTCAGACAAAAAAACAAAAAACAAAAAAAAAAAAACAAAAAACACCATATTATATTTTGACTTAACTGGGAAATTTTTGATAGTTTTGGCAAAATCTATCATTAAAGTTCGAAGTCTATAGGAGGCTTCATCCATCAGCTTTATCAATTCAATTACAGGGAAACCATCAAACCGACTTGTTTCCTAGTTGACATCGAAACAAATTGCCATAGGAGAGTGTTTAATTATTTAAAATTTTGAGGAACATTTATTCAGTGAATAATATGGCGACGCCGCCGTGGAGATCAATTTCGAGAATTTTACTGAGCCTTGCAACTCTAAGCCAACTTACAAAAGTTCCCAGAGCAAATTGAGAACGATTAGATTGAGCTCCCCTTGCGCGTGTCGTCTCAAGTAAGTGTCGCCTCAACATAGATGCCGTTTTCGGCCAAACAAATCAACAAACTGTATAAATTTGAATTGAAAATGTTTTGACTTTTTAAGCTAAATCTGGCAACCAATGTCATGACCTAGTTATTTCCTTTCAATCACAAACATACGACGGGAAACAAAACTTGTCACTCACTTGATAGGGACGGGCCAAGATGAACCTTAATTTTTCATCGTATCGCACTCCAATGTTATTCAGCTCGATAAAAACAAACAGGATAGGAAAACAGATGCTATTATGTAAAGTTGACAGGGAGAAACATACTCAGAAGGAAGGGTAGAAGCTGCGTCCGAGAAAATCACCCCTTATTAGGTGAGGTACTACGATGTGTGTTTAAGGTCAACCCGACAACAGTCATTACTATAATATGAGCAGTGTTTGACACTAAGTGCGTTACGAGTGAGTGTTTTAATTTCTCCTTCCCTCCTGCAATTTCTTTTCACTGACACTGGAAGGTCACTAATCGCTTCTCTGATAAATAATACCCTCCCTTCTGAGTGATGAGCAAAATAAAATGGTGGGATCGGCTCAGTCTGGAAATGCAGAGGACACTTTTCTGAGGATACATAGAATTATTCTCAGTTCAGTTTGATTTCTCGACCAGTGCGGATGTTTGTCTCAGTGCGCTCACCGCGAAAATTCTGTCGTGAAAAAGAAAAAACAAGCTCGGTTTTGAAGTGATCGAACTTTGTGCTCAGCGTAAGTGCGCGTCATCAGAGCGGCCGCGGCCGCCGCCGCGTAAAAACAATCGGCTGTGACCGTATGTCGGTTCAAACTCAAGTTTGTAAACATGAGCTCACTTGCTACTATATAAACAATTCATTTTTCGGTTGTCAGAAGTGCCTAGCTAAAGGAAAACTCACTAATCTGAGTAGAAATGTAAAGAAAAATCATTCTCCAACGTTGCCAAGTGGATCGTCGGAACTCGCGATGAGTGACGGCGACGCTGAGCTAAAAGCTCAGGAAAATCTTTTTAAATAAAGTGATTAGATCAAACTTAAGTGGAGTAATCAGCGATCCTTCGATACACGAAAGTGTCAAAAAATTTATGCAAAATGCTCAAACCGCGGTAAAAATTTTAGCGGAAAATAATAAAAAGCACGTAAGTGAGAAACTCTCTTTTGAAGAGAAATTTAACCTCATCCAGGAGAAAAATGCCCAAGTTGTCTCTGGACTGCAAAGTCAAATAGATGAGTTAAATAAACGGAATACATCTGTAAAAGATAAAAATGGAACCCAATTCAATACTGGGGTACCAAAGAAGGCGATACAATCTAAACTTAACTTTCAACCGGCAAAGAAAGGCCAACTTAACCCATCCAACACTCAGTTGAGACATAAAGTTGGTGGAAACAAGTTTCAACAGCTTCAAATGAGGGGGAAAACAGATAAGGACGGAGATATCTCCTCTGAGGAGACGAGGACTCTTATAACTCTGACCCTGAGTTCCAGTCTAAGAGGAAACAAGCTCACAAAACAGCCAGGATCTTCAAAAGGAAGAGGGAGCAATCCAATTCAGACTCGACGCCAGAAAACGCTAAAGTGAAAAACCCAAACCAAAGGAGTCGGTAAGCAGAGTTACAAGCAAGGAAGGACCCCTTTGGTGAGAACTCATCTTATACTTCCAAACCAGCCAAAAAACTTCTACCCCCCCCAATTAAGGTTTTAGGTGTAGACGACTATATTAAACTTAATAACCTTTTGTTAAGAAAAGAAATCAAAAAAGATGATTTCATGGTTAGATTTTTAGCACTGATGTATGGAAAGTGAATCCAAAAACAGACGCGGTTGCTAAGCTAATCATTGAAACCCTTAAAGAAGAAAATGCTTTAAATGAAAAAGTGCAGTATTATACTCACGTTGATAAGAATCTGCGTGATATAAAAGTTATTTGCAAAGGGTTACCCCCCTCTGTCCCTGAGGAGGACATAGTAGAAGACCTCAAAGAAAAGGGTTTTAATGTAAAGAAAGCTACCTGTCTGATGAAAAGAGTTCCAATTGAGGGGGAAAAAAGGTAAAAAGTTAGCTAAAAAACCGGGTCAATCTACTTTAGAAGAAGTCCTGGTTGATTCAAAAAAATGCTGACCCCTTTTTAGAAACATCTCCCATGGAAACTAATCTGAACGCAGCTAGTTCCCATAGTGATAATGGCATTCAAACCCAAACCCAATTTGTTGAAGACAAAGATTACAAGGCCAAAACTAAGCTTATAAAAATTCCTGTTCACCAACTCGATTTTGACTACCGGGAAAATATTGAAAAAATTTATAAAATTAAAGGGATCTTAAGTATTGCCGTTAAAATTGAACCCATCAAAGTAAGAACAGATAAAATCATCCAGTGTCGGAGATGTCAGTCATTTAACCATTCAGCTAATCAGTGGGGAAAAACAGGCCAGGTGCGTAAAATGCGCGGGCAAACACTGGACAGCTGATTGTATTTTTGCTAAACGTATCATTAATCCTAAGTGTGCCAATTGTGGTGTTATAGGCCATCCTGCCAGCTACAGAGGATGTCCGTTTGCTAAAGAGATGCAAGCTGATAGAAATAACTTTTTAATTAAAAAGAAAAAAGGGGATACCGTTATAAACAGTGAAAAATTTCCCCCCCTTCCGATAAAAGGGAAAAAGGCAAAAACAAAACAATCGCTAAGAGAACCGAAAATTTTGCAGGGTTTCACACGGGCCAAATGGCTCAGCCTCAGAAAAACGTGTCATACGCGGAAAAAGTCTCAGGTGGGGAAAAAAGAGCCTGATAACGAAGTTATTAAACAACTTTTAAAAACAATCGAGTCACAGAGAAAACAGATAGAAGAAATGAGCAAGCGCATGGCGCGTTTTGAATCTCTTTTCTTCAAAACGATAGATAACTCCGATGATGAATAATTTAACCTCTCTATGCTCAACTTAATAGCCTGGAACGCAGGAGGCCTTTCTGCTTCCAAAGGGTTTAGAATTAGGAGATACCTTGAGTAATCTCCAAATAGACGCAGCTCTCATCTCAGAAACTCACTTCACGAGAGAAGAGAAGAGATTTTTTGAAGGCTACAAAATGTATAACGCACGTCATCCGTCCAACAATGCAAGAGGGGGGGCTTCTGTAGTTGTGCGACAAAATATTAAACACTCGCTGATTAAAATTATCGAGTCAGAAAAGTTTCAAGTCGTTGTAATTGAGATAGAAACCGAGCTTGGCAGGTTCAACTTGGCCTCTATTTACTCTCCACCGAGACATTTAATAACAAAAATTGAGTACGAGGAACTGTTTCAAAATTTAGGCAGGCGTTTTCTCATCGGAGGCGATTGGAATTGCAAAAATGTGAGATGGGCATCCCGTTTAACTAACAACAAAGGCGCTAATCTAGAGAGCGTGATTAACGACTTGGGAGGTAATTTTATCACTCCAGGTAAACCCACTTATTTTCCGCCTCCTGGCGCTACTAATAAACAACCGGATATTTTAGATTTTTTCGTGTACAATAACATCCCGCTGCAAAACCGTGTTGCTTGCGATGTACTTGATATAAAAGTAGATCATGCTCCAGTCACTTTAACGCTATTTATCAGTCCAACTATTCTAAAAAAGCCTCCCACTTTAGTTTCTCACAGAACAGACTGGAATAAATTCAAAAAAATTCTAACCAATCGAATAAAAATCGATGTAAGAATTTACTCCATTGAACTTCTTGAAAAAAAGACGGACTCGCTGGTTAAACTAATACAGGAAGCAGCCAAAGCCAGCACTCCAGTAGCATCCAATGGGATACGTCCTGCCAGCCTCCCTCTTGAATTAATTCAGCTCATTAAAAGTAAGAGAAAGGCGCGTAGAAAAATGCAAACAACGAAATTTGAAACAATAAAAAAGAATTTAATCGTATTAATAAAAATTTTTAAAAAAAGGTTAGATAAATTCAGGAACGAAAAATTTGAAAAATTCATTACTAGTTTGGGGGCTAGAGAAATAGATGATTATAGTCTCTGGAAAGCAACAAAAAATTTGAAACGTCCCGCCCAGTTAAGCTTTTCCCCTTAGGAATAGCGAGGGGGGGTGGGCGTCCAACAGCCAAGAAAAAGCAGATGTTATAGCCAAGCATCTCGAAAATACTTTTTAGCCTAATCCCTGTGAAAATCCAAATAGATTACGCCTTTTGGAAATAGAAAATGAAAACATCACACTGTTGCCAAATGTTAAAATGGAAAAAATTTCATATGACGAAGTGTTTTAAAGAGATTAAATATAAAAATAAATTAAAAAAAACTCCAGGTTTCGACTTAATAAATGGAATCTTAATTAAACAACTTCCTCAAATAGCCATTAGAAAACTAGCTCAAATTTTCAACGCAGCTTTGGAGTTAAAAAGTATCCCAAACCAATGGAAGAAAGCAGAGATTATCGTCCTACTGAAACCGGGGAAGCCCCCTGCCGAACCGAGTTCATATAGGCCGATATCATTGCTTCCTACAATTGCAAAATTGTTCGAGAAACTGTATATCAAAAGACTGTTAAAAGTAGTAAACGGAAAAAAATTACTCATAAATGAACAGTTTGGATTTAGATCCAAACATGGGACGCTCGAGCAACTTCATCGTGTATCCCCTACCATTGAAAAGGCCCTAGAAGAGGGGAAATTTCTGTAATGCTGTTTTCCTAGACGTCGCCCAGGCGTTCGATAGAGTGTGGCACCAGAGATTGATATTTAAGCTCTCCAAAATGCTCCCGGGCAACCACGTGGAGTTAATAAAAACATATGTATCCGATAGATTTTTCAGGGTTAGGTTTGAGGACTCCATTTCGGATTTTTTGCCAATTAACGCAGGGGTACCTCAAGGCTCAGTGCTTTCACCTTTGTTATATAGCTTATTCACCTCAGATATCCCAAAAGCGCGGAGAGGGTGCAAACTGGGAGTCTTCGCGGACGATACAGTGTATCTTGCCACTGCTCCCAAATATGACCAAACAGTCGCGCTGTTACAAGAAAGTCTGGAAGAAGTTCAGGAATGGACTTCATCCGACCGCAGCAAATTAAATGCAAGTAAATCTGAGAATGTTGTTTTTACCAATAAGTCCTATGTTCACACCCCCTTGGTTCTCAATCGTGAACTCATTCCTCACACCATGAGGGCCAAATACCTTGGCCTTATCATGGATTCGAAACTAAGATGGAAAGAGCACATATTAAAAAAGAGAAAGCAAATCCAGCTCAAAAATCGTCAAATGCTATGGCTAATCGGACGCCAATCAAAATTAAAACTCGACAATAAACTCTTACTATACAAATCCATGATAAGGCCAATATGGGCCTACGGTTGCCAACTATGGGCGTGCGCTGCTAAAAGCAACATTCGTCAGATAGAAATTACGCAAAATCTAATTTTGAGGCAAATATCCAATGCCCGGTGGTATGAGAGTAACAGTGATATTAGGGCTGAACTCGGAATAGAAAGCATTGAAACGTACATCTCTAGGATGTACAACAATTATGAAACTAGACTACATGCCCACCCAAACCCGGAAGCGGTTATGCTCCTGGATTGGTGTGGAGATGTAAGAAGGCTAAAAAGAAGGAAGCCACACGAGCTCTCCACCCCGTATTTTATAAAAGTTTAGAGCGCGCCTTGGCCTGTTTTTACCGCCAGAGACCATCTCTTAGATAAGTGAGAATTCATGAGAAAACAAACAGCATGAATGTAAATAGCTATACTTGTTAAGTTTTTCCCACTTTTTACTGAATCATTTTTATATTTAGTTCATTTTATTTTTGTCTATTTATTTAATTATTTGTTTATTTTTTAGATTTAACTTCTTTTTATTTTTATTTTTATTTTTATTTTTATTTTTATACCTATCCATTGTATAGAATTTTATTTTATTTATTTTCATTTTTATTTATTTTGTTTTTATTTTTATTTTTATTTTTATTTTATTTATTTATCATAGATAAAAGTGGATGTTACTATGTATCACCGATACGATAAAATCAAAATTGTATAGACTAGTAAGTAAGTCTGAAATTTGTATGTACGAATCTGTTAATTGTGAAATTGTACAATAAAAAAAAAAAAAAAAAAAAAAAAAAAAAAAACATAGAATTATTCTATCATCTGCGATTTTAAAGCACTACCTGTACACTGAAAAAAAAGAGGAAGAAAAAAAACTTAATTTCTGGTAATATTACCAAAGGCACAACAATGTGTGAACCACGGAAACTATTTGTTCAAATGCTAGAAAATTCCGGTGTCACTATATCAGGATATGGTCGCAATACCAGAATTTCCTTAACATTTTCAAGAACTACGGCACGGAAATTAGAAATTCTGGTAAAAGAACCATCCCTTACCTTGGTTCACTAGTCATCGTGTTTCTGGTATTTTTGCTTTTTTCCAGTGTAGATCACGGACTCATAAAAGGTGAGCTGTTCTTTGAATAAAAACATCATAATGATTTGACTGAGATTTCTCGGAAAGAGCGTACCAAATACTGTGGCCTATATCGTTTAATTTTTTGTTTAAAACCGAACTTTAAGACAGTCTAATTTCTATCAGTGACGGCAAGGTATATGGAAGAACAGGTATGGACAGGAGGCGGAGCCTATCTCAGTAGGTGACGGCTACGTCACAGATGTTCTAGACGGTCGCGATAAAATTTGCCTACCGTTCCAAACTATCTCACTCACTCTCCCGTGATCCCCATCTCTCGCTACTGCAGCAGGTGACGGCTACGTCATCGTCAAAGCAAGCGTGTCGTCATCATTTGGCGGGAAAACTCGAAAGCCCCTTAAACCCCGCCTCCTGTCCATACCTGTTCTTCCATATACCTTGCAGTGACGGTATTGGTTGAGAATCGCAAGACTTGGCATTCACTCTTCAGAATAGCTTTTAGCTAACGAGTATCTGAACGATTTGGTTACTTTATAGCAAAACAGCCAAGTTTTACGTTTAATTCTCGACCAATAGTGTTACAATCAGTCATACGTTATGCTCCTCGGTCAGTTTTTTCGTAAGTTTTTCGTGCTTATGGTTTACTTTAATTTTGTATTATTATTTTTGTTGCTTTTTTTTCCTGCCGTTCTGTTGTGTTACAACTCTGATTAATTTGTTTCTTTCTTTCTTTATTTTACAGATAGTATGGTCGCCTTTGAGACATTTGTTCATTCCAGTTTTTTTAAATTGCTGGCTAGCCAAAAAATCTTTAGAAAATATGTTTGTAAGTATTTTTCAAATTCTTAATCCATCTATCGGTCAATTTATTTAAATGTTTCGACCAATTTTCCATTTAAAACTGTCATTTGTGTTTCTACGAAAAAAGGATAGAGACGTATGTTGTGAATCTGAAGTTTCAGTCTTCAGTCACACTGCATATTCTAAGCATTAACATCGTCCTTAAGCAGTGTGTACTAACTATATTAGAATCGTTAATTTTCAATCTTCTTCAATTATTCTTGCATGTTTTCTAACTATATTAGAATCGTTGATTTTTAATCTTCTTTCATTATTCTTCGTGTTTAATGTTGTTCTTGTTGTTTTTTTTCCCTTCTCGTTGTTCTCAACCATTCATCAATTTTGTAGTCCCTAATCAACTGATGCAAGATAATAAGATCTTTTAATTCGAGAAACTTTACCAAAATCTAGTTAATGATTCCTAAAAAATTAGCCTCATTTCAGTAATGCTCGAATGGTCGAGCTGCATTGGATACGAGGGCCAGGGGAAATACTTTGGTGGAAGGGAACGGTAGATTCTATCCCTTTTATTCTCCCACATGACATTTAGTTATACCAAAACCCTCTAAATTCTTGTGGCGCGGGTGAAGGCTTGTTGAGCCGTATCAGCTGATTATCAGTAAATTCATCCACCCCCACGTTATTGTGCTTTGAATCCTGTTTCCACGAAACACGACAGATTCTTTCGTTATTTTTTACATCACGGTAATAACTATAATCTTCGAGGGAAGTAGAAATATTTGAAAAATTTGTTTCCATCAAAGTTGAGGCAGGAGTATGCAAACTCTAACGACTCATTTAGAGGCTTGTATAATGTACATGCATATAGTGTATACCTGTATACGTCTTATACGGTTCCGAATATCCGAATAGTTGCGGATCTTTATCGGGTGTCGAAATGTGTGGCTTGTGGTGTTATTACAGCGTAGTGGTTCAGCTTGTTGTGAACTCATCGCGTCGCGCATAACGCTGAAAAATGATGTCTAGAGAAATTCCTCTTTCTGCTTTGCCGCCAAGAGCGTGCGACGAATCCAACCAAGCCACGCTAAGGGAATTCCGCTCCAGCGAATTCTGACGCAAGATGTGTTGTCACCCCCCCCCTCCCCACTACACCTCCTCATTTTTATAGGAACGCTTAGGTTAAAAGATACCATTCTATCTACGCTCGTCGCCACTACAAAAATGCGGAAAATGAGAAGAGAGCGAGTAGAGGGGTGGGGGGGGGGCGAAACGAGAGCGGAGGTGAGAGATAATTTGTTTTTGAGGATTTTTCGCGGCAGGAGCGGCCTATGTTCTAGGAAATTGAAATTGACGAGGAAAATTGCGAAACACTTTCTGTTGCTGCTCGCGTTTTTTTTTTTTTTTCTCCTTGTTTGGGTCGTCGCGGGGTTGCCGCCGGCAACTCAAAACGCTCGATAAATTCAGAATGTTTTCGAGTTGTGAAAATTTGCTTGCGCCAGAGGCCTGTAATTTGCGTGCGATTTGGCTGATCCGTCCATTTAAATCCATTGAACAGCTATAGGCAGTGGCGTCGCGTGCCATGTGGCAACAATGCAACAGCTCCATTTAAACTCGTTAAATATATCGAATTTTCCTTGTGCACTGTGCACCCCCTGAATTTGATCTTTTACATGAGTTTAAATGGATATAATACATTGTTGCCAAACTGCACGCGACGCCACTGGCTATAGGTAGAACTGTTAGGGCCTCACAGAGTATTCCTTCGAATTGATATTTTTCACGGAATCAAGTGGACGGTAGAAAACGTTGCTGGATTGTATGCGACGCAACTATGGTCTGAGATCGTCAAAAAGTGGCCATGTGCCATCGTCGCGTGCCATGTGGCAACAATGCAACAGCTCCATTTAAACTCGTTAAATATATCGAATTTTCCTTGTGCACTGTGCACCCCCTGAATTTGATCTTTTACATGAGTTTAAATGGATATAATACATTGTTGCCAAACTGCACGCGACGCCACTGGCTATAGGTAGAACTGTTAGGGCCTCACAGAGTATTCCTTCGAATTGATATTTTTCACGGAATCAAGTGGACGGTAGAAAACGTTGCTGGATTGTATGCGACGCAACTATGGTCTGAGATCGTCAAAAAGTGGCCAAAAATCTGAAAGGAAATTTCTCATCAATTTTTCATTTATAAACTTCCAAGACCAATTTAAATTACTAAGAACACTAGCAAGTAATTAACTGAACCCATAAATAGAAATTTAACTCATTCCTTGTCACTGGAAAAAAATATTGATGAATTTTTTCACTAAGTTTTGGCCACTTTTGGCTTGCACAAAACATTATTGCACCGTCTAGCTGAATTGAAGCATTGCTGGTGGCCTACCTGAACTAAAATCTAAGGCGTCGGCTGACATTATTAATCCGCCGAATGTACCCGAATATGGTGGTTCTGTCTATAAGTAGCAGTACGTCAGTGCAAACAGTGCATATTGTAGCGCGGGCTGTTTGAAATGGACAAGATTTCCCAGAGTAATGAGTTGATTTTGAAAGCTTTTAATGAGCACACTGCGTATCGTTATTTTCCTGGAAACCTACGACGAATCAATGAGCCATATTGTTGTAGCAAACATAGGCAACAGGCCCAATCATACAGGTAGATGTCACATGAATTTTTGGTGGATCGAACAAGCAAAATACTTGTTTTGTCAGACGTCTCGCACGTGTCGACAATAGTGTTTTTAACTCAGTGAAAAGTCACTCACCGCCAGGCTGCTTTTTAATTACTCCTCAAGCAACGTGCGGATTTGCGGGGCAAACAAACTATAACGAAAATACAAACCTACAGAGTCGTATTCGACTAATTCTATAAGAGGGGGCTCGCGATTCCGCTTTAGTCCAAAGGGCTCCGCTCGACATTGCTGCTTACCCGTTCTGTAGCTCATGAGTTCACCGCAACTACGAGTTCGACTCACCGCGCGTCGGTCGCGCCGTTGGTTAAACCTGGTGCGGCGTCGGTTAATCAACGCTCGAATGAACCCCAATGTTGCTTCATTTTCGGGTTGGAATATAATGTCGATTACTCTACCGCAAAACCGCAGTTGCCGTCTTTATGTGCCTTCTCTTGCCCTTCGCTGACTTCGTTTAACTCGTGTGCTTCCGTTCAAGGGTGAATTTCACTCACTGAATGAATTTCAGCGACATTTCCATAGTACGTACGGTACTTCTTCGTTTCCATATCTTTGCCGTCGCTCTGCTATCCAGCAACATGTAGTTTTACTTTTCATATACACTGATAAAAAAAAGATTTCCAGAAGTATGACAAATATGTGAATCAATGCAAGGGATTGCACAATTACCAGAATTCCAGTCTTTGTACCATGGGCGCCCGCAGAAAAATTTCCAAGGGGGGGGGGGATTGTTGAACCCCAATGGTAGGTCTAGGGGGACACCCCCCCCCCCCCCCCCGAGGAAAAGGAAAACATTTTTTACTTCTTTTTTTCATCCAAATAGTATACATTAGTAAGCCACTGTAGCTGTATCAAATGATAAAAATTGTTTTGATTATTTGATATTACGAATAAGGGGACAAAAGATGATAATGACAATTAGAAAAATTTATAATTCTACTATTCCTTGCGGAAAATAAGTTAAAATCACAAAATATACTATAATAATAAAGATAGTAAACTGTTACTCCTTTGATTAACAATTCATTTTCTTTCATATATTTCACTTTTTATCGTGAAATTCTGACCATTTTGAATTCCAGAGGGGGGCAAGTGCCCCCTTTGCCCCCCGCTGCGGGCGCCCATGCTTTGTACCATAGTTCTTGAAATTTTTTCAGGAAATTCTAGTTCTATGACCATATTCTGGTAGTAACACTTGAATTTTTCGGTCAAAGTATTAGACTTTCTGTCGTTCACATGTCGTTGTACTTCAGGTAATATGACTATACGCTGGTGTTATGACTATAGCTTTTTTCAGTTTAAAAAAGGGTTATTTTATGAGGAGTCGGACAAGGATTTTGGTCAAAATTGTCAAAATTCGTTTTTTCAGCTAACTTTGTTCTATACACCCTCAGCTTTAATTTAAGACCAAAATCACTTATTTCTGACGAGAACTCTTCTCTGTAAGAGTAAAGTTATTAAAAAAATAAAATAAAAAATAAAAAATAAAAAATAAATGGATCAAGCATTTAAAGTATTCCCCCCACCCGGAATTTTTAAATTGTGTTTTCCCCGAGTTTGTTTTTTCATAGAAAAGGTACATTTTCTCAGGATCTACTGAGTCATTTTTCAAAAATGTTGGCTCCTTTAAATCCTTACTTCTTTATGTTCTCTTGGACATGGGGGTTTTCCAAAATTATTTCCTGTCGCCGTTTTAAGCCAAAAATACCACCAAAAAGTATCTTTGTATAAAATTTCAAAAATTTGTCCTAATGTTGCCAATTCAGAGAATTTTCACAAATCCTCGCGCTAATGTTTGTAGGACACAAAGAAGAATCGATTAAGCTAAAAATTGTGAGTCTCTTGAACTCGCAGGTCCCAAGAAAATGTTCCTAGACGGGTATATTAACATAGGCCATAAGATAAGCTGTTCGACTCCCCTTAACCGCGCTGAAGTGCACGCTTCACAGTCTAGCCATAAGTTCTGTCAGTCGAGATACCGTTACTTCAGTGCGTTTTTATGCAATACCATTCCTGATAAGTATGAAAACCCCTATTTATGCTAGAAGTACAAAAAAACCTACAAAATAGTAGAAACCGCATTCAAATTTTCCCCCACTGAATCTTTCGTATCAGTCGTGAAAACTTACGCCACTGACTTTACCAAGATAGTTCTTAGTACCTGAGGGAAATTCGGAAGATTATTTCGAAGTTTCCGGTTTAGTTTCCGCAGTCTTCAGGTTTATTCGAGTTTATTGATACTCATTTCTATAGTGCTTTTGAAAAAGTCAAACACTTAGTTTACTTCTACGTACGCTACCTTGAAAAAGTCACGGACGCAGTCGTAATTTTGATGCCTAATTTAAAGAATTTAAAAGACAGAATTTTTAAATTCCATTGACACCAATTCATTACATTTTTTTTCTTTTTTTTTTTTCATTTTCTTCAAGAAAAGGTTGAGGTTTTTTATACTTATCTTGCGCTATATTGCATGAAAACGCAAAAGAGTGATGGCATCTCGACTTACAGAACTTTATGGCCAGACTGTGTTTATTCGTTTTCGTAACTTGCTCTGTCGCTCACTAGTCTAATTTTTATTTATTAGTTGTAAAAGCTTTCCAAAATAGTAACATTTGCAAAATAACGTTTCGTTTAGCGCCTTCAATTAGATAGATAGGCAAAATAAGCATCATGGAGTTCTCATATTAAGCTAACCTCTAAAGAGCGATCTAGCGTTGTTTTTTTTTTTTTTTTTTTTTTTTTTTTTTTTTTTTTTTTTTTTTTTTTAAACCTGGTTGTTAAAGGATTAAATGACTTGGAAATGGCGAATAGAGGAAGGTAACAGTTAACCCCTCCAGTGCTGAATTATGGAAAGTAGTTTCACAAATCTTGGACTTTTACTATAGTGAATCGAATGACTCTTAACAATGACTCTTAATAATTTCACGAGAATCAATGATAACAGAACGGTCTCTACATGGGACTACGAAGCAAATGGGGGTTAAAAGAGAAATTAAAGGTAGTGGTACAGTAGAATAAACGTGACCAGTATAAAGAGATAATTGAATTTGTAATTTATCAGTACAATTACTGCAAAGTGTTTAACTTTCAATGAAGCTGAGGTGAAGTAATAACAAAAGAATTGATCAGAAAACGTTGATGCCGGCGGAAAAACGAAGTCAAATTCAAAATAAACGCTTGAAATAACGGGGTTAGGACAGATTAGTTAGTACAGAGTCAAACTTTCGGTCAGAAAATAAAATTTCGGTTTTTTTTTCGTTTGCTAAATCTTTTCTGTTCACAGCTGTGACACAGGAGACGAGCAACACAACTCTAACGTTGACCATTTTAAATACTCCTGAGACCCTACCCGCATGTTGTATGTACGTGTAAATAGGTTAAGACGTGCTACATGCGAGAGGGTTATTTTTTCGAGTAGCTCAAGAAAACAACTTAAGCGCGTTTAAGGCTGTAAATTAAATTTTTAATTGCGGAATGATTCTAGTGATTATAGTTGCCATTAAAAAATATAAAACATTATTAGGGAACAAGAATTATCCATTTAGAGGCACGAATGCATGCATATGCATATACAGGGTGAGCTAGAGCACCCGTACCAGGCATTTTTCTCGAAAACTACTGAACCAAATGATTTGAAACAAAAAAGTCAGATAGGGAACTGACCCAAAATTTTTCATTTTTGATACTTTCAAAAGCACCCTACAGCCACTTGGGGCATATTTGAGGAGGTTCATACACATTTTTCAAGTTTTCTCGAAAAAACCTCCAATAAAGATATAAAAATTAGTTGATAAGCTTAAATGAAAGAGAAATGTCGACATTTTTGCTCTTATCAATATTTTCCAAAAAACCCTAATTTTTTTTAGTTAAGGGGGATTTTTGATTTTTTTTTTGAATCGACCCTTGTGGCCACCCTGTTGAGAATTTTTCAACAATTATTACAGATTCTAAAAGAACAGATCAAGACGTTTCGATTGATGTGCCACATGTTACCTTAAAAAGGAAAAATTAAGTGTTTTTCGCTCAAACCATGGAATCGCGTCAATTCTGCAATTGAAGCCCCAAAATTTTGATTAAGCGAAAAACACTTTATTTTTCCTTTTTAAGGTAACATGTGGCACATCAATCGAAAGGTCTTGATCTGTTCTTTCAGAATCTGTAATAATTGTTGAAAGATTCTCAACAGGACCTGGCCACAAGGGTCGATTCAAAAAAAATTCAAAAATCCCCCTTAACTAAAAAAAATTGGGGTTTTTTGGAAAATATTGATAAGAGCAAAAATGTCGACAATTTGTCTTAACTCTAAGATTATCAACTGATTTGTATACCTTTATTGGAGGTTTTTTCGAGAAAACTTGAAAAAATTGTTCGACCGCCCCCCCTCCCCCCGAAGACCTCCCAAGGGGCTGTCTGGTGCTTTTGAAAGTATCTAAAATGAAAAATTTGGGGTCAATTCCCTATCTGACTTTTTTGTTTCAAACCATTTGGTTCAGTAGTTTTCGAGAAAAATGCCTGGCACGGGTGCTCTGGCTCACCCTGTATAAAGTCTCGCAAAAACGTTTTACATTAGAAGTTTTAAACACGTGGCTGAAACAGGTTGTGAGTTTATTTCCAGCTTTTGATTTTTGCTGGACATTAAGTTAAGAGGTTACATGAAAAAAAAAAAAAAAAAAACAGGAGAAAAACTAGGTGTGAACATAAATTTTAAAACAATCTCATTAACTGGAAAAATTAAATCACTGCCTATATAAAATAAATCAGGTCTGGCAACAGCGTGGCTTTGTGCCAAAACCAGCCTCTTAATTACGCGTATCAAATCCTCCCCCCTCTGGCTCAGTTTACCATATGAGCTTCCTCTGGTGTTGCTGCGGCTCTTTGAGTAAATATATAATAACGACGCGACGCATGGGTAGCTTTTTAACGGCGCACATTGGATGAGAACCTTGACTTTTTCTGGAGAAACTTTCAGTTTTTGCTTCTGAAAAGTTCCACTGTTGATTTTTTTTCAATAAGGGCCGTGGTATTTGACCATTTCAAGCTTTGTAAAATTAGTATTTTGAAAAAGTTTTTGAGTATCTTCAAATTTCGTAATTTTACCTTGTTCCCATCCAAAATTATTTTTAAGGGTTTTCATTACAATGTCGGTAGCATTAGTACGCTACTCTGTCCTAGAATCTTCTATGTTTGTTTCGATCTGATCTTTCTTGACTAAATACCTTGAAAAATTAATCTTCTAAACAGACATCACACAGCACACTTAGACAATATAATTTCATGAATTTTAATGCGATCCTTGCAAAAACTATACATATAAGAAATAGTCGAGTTTAGATAAGCATAGTAAAATGAACTTCAGTCCACAGTATACTCATCTACATATTAGCGAAACGCAATGTTAAAAATCTGGCGAATGCCACCCTGGTGGTCGCAAGGTTGAACTAACATCTTCCATTTGATTTGCATTGGACGCGACGGTGGCGCCCCCAAGTAGTCGGAAGGTTAAAACTCAATTTTCCCATTTGATTATATAGAAAACAATACGCTCCTATAGAGTTTCGCTTCTGTAAGGATGAGTATACGAGCTTCTTTTTCTTTGTACGTTCATCGTGAAACTCTCCTTTTTAATTTATATTGACACTTCTCAAGTTGAATGGAGGCATTTATTCAATGACCCTATGATATCCGTCCCAGGCCTGTAATCAAGGACAGCCGTTCAGTGGATGTTAGGAAGAATTTTTTAATTAATTGATGACTAACGTTAGACGAAGAAATTATACAATCCAGGTCAGCAGTGCGTCTCTAACCCACAAAAATACTCTGATTTGTTATATTTTCGCTTACCAATGGAGACATCGTTGACTTCAAAATTTGATGAAATTTTGATATTCACTGATTCCATCGGTTGAAAAAAGGTTACACACCAGAGTTTTTTCATTTGTTAATCATATTGCTGAACCAGGACTGAGTGATTATTTTGATAACCAGTGGTGCATTAAAATTCCATTAAACGTCCGTAAAACGACAGCTTTGGTATATTCTCAAGAACGATCTCAATTTTAGTTCTTGTAAAGATCATGTCTGGAAGGTTCTATGAGTTGGTCTCTTGTGCGTCGTGCCACAAAGCAGGGAAATTTCACGTATGTTTACGCAGTTTATTCGCCGCAGTAAACGAATAAAACCAATGGATGTCGGAAGGTTCGAAAGATCAAAGGATCGTTAATTATTTAATACCGTGTAAGCTTATATGTCCACAAACTTAAACTCGACGCACATAATTTGGTTAGCCCGATTTTCCGTCAATTAAGGCCGTGCGATGCTTTACACGAGCTTAGAGTATTAAATGGCCACGAAAATCAATCAGGTAATTCGCTCAATTTGTGGTTGAATGGGGTGGGGGAGGGGGCAAGGTCTGATCCGATCACCAAAAAAAAAAAAAAAAAAAAAAAAAAAAAAATCTTACCAGTTAAATAAGAATTAGTGTATAGTGGGGGTAGCGCCACTCCTTCTTTTTTTTCAAAAGTATCAATTTATTTTATAATCGGGACTATTCAAGACGTACTATCGACGAATTAAAGATTGCCGCGAGATTTTCGCGAGCTAAGTTTCGCCTTCAAAGGTTCTGGTTCGGCCACTCTTCATACTCCTCACACCTTGCAGGTAAAAGGCCAGTTGGGGTGGGGCGAGAAAGCCGTTGCAGATCAGTCCCTCACTCACACCCTTAACTGAAAATTTGTGAAAATCTCGCGACAATCTTTAATTCATCGATAGTACATTAATTGACGGTTGATCAAAACCCTTGACCCCCCAAATGACGCCAATGTTTTACGTCCGCAATCAGTTATGTTGATGAAACGATGAAACCACATTTATGTTAAGCGCACACTATTCGAGGTTTTGAAGAACAAGTTTTAAATTGGCGGCCGCAAAACAGCTGCGCTAAGACCGATTTAAACAAACTGGATTATTTTTGTGATGACACACGGTCATAAGAATGACTGACTTGATCGACTTGGCGTTTTAACGCGAGCAAGTTGAAATCGCTCAAAACATTATCGTTCTGAGCTTTCATGACCAACTGTAGACATTTGTTTTATATCTCTCAGCTTTGTTCGAAAAGGTGTAACTTTGAATGTGCATGCATCAATAATTTTTTATATCAGGACTCTTTTTTGTCCAACGAAGGATTCTTAAACCTATCATGTAACCTTCAAAATGTTGATAGCTACCTGTAAAATGAGTTTATCCGGTTTTCTACTCTTCTTCCAGAATGATCTACATCGAGCGATGCAGAAGTCACAATCGGCTTTGTCACAACAGCTCATGATTTTGTCAGCAACTTTATTTTGTCTTGTTTTTACTAGGTAAGCCTTTCAATTTTATTTCTCGTAAACGTTTTGAATTTGACGCTTGTGAAATGAGAGGGATCAAGACGGAGACATTTGCACCTTGGATGTGGGCTTGTTTTTAGATAAAATAAAATGATGAGCTTCAACTTTTATGGGGCTCTGATACACGACTTCGATTTTACTTATGATTAGGATGAACTAATGAATACGTGATATTTTGAATAGTTGTGGAGTTTTGGTACCAATTTTGGTAATTTTTCACTTAAAAAAAAAAAAAAAAAAAAAATTATAAAGTAACTTTTCATTCAAATCTCACAGTGAATAGAACTTGTTGGAGTTAAGTAGTTAAACTTAGGTATGTATTAAAAAAATAAAAATCTAAAGTAATAATTAACCAATCACATTTTATTTTGTTCCAGTGTATGTGGTATTCAACATTTTCAACGAGCCGGTCATAGGCATTTAAATCTTTTTCAAGCAACTTATTATGTAGTAGTAACATTTTCAACTGTCGGGTATGGAGATTTTGTACCGGATATCTGGCCATCTCAACTTTACATGGTTATCATGATATGCGTGGCTTTGATCGTGCTTCCAACTCAGGTTAATATTCTTGTTTCTTTCTCATTTTGCCATCCACAAATTATATTGGAACCGAGTGAATTTTGGGGAAAATTATGTTTTGAAGGAATGAATGTCAGGGGACTTTAATCGTATTCTTACACAAACTTTTACCACAGCTGAACGCAAAAAAAAGGTTTACATTTTATCTCGTGAAGCAATGTCGGTTTTACTTTTCGTGGAAACCACCACTTGTCTGCTGTTTAAAACTGATGCCTTGATTAGATCTAATGAGAAAAACGTTCATTTCATGGTGTTCTGCCATTCAAATGAGGTGATTTCCTCGCTTTTTTCAAATTTCGAAAGAGAAAATCGACCTGTTTAAGATGCAAAAAAAAAAAAAAAAAAAAAAAAAAAAAAAATGGATTTAGGAAAAGGAAAAATAGAATTATAATGTCAACATTTCTCCATTGCGATTTCTTGGATTTGCTGTCGATCAAATTTTACAACTCATTCTAATGCTGTGACTTTCAACCCTCTTAAAAATATACCTTTTTTCGTTTTGAATTTCAGTTAGAACAACTAGCTTTTACGTGGATGGAGCGTCAAAAGTTGGGAGGGTCGTATTCATCTCATCGTGCTCAATCAGAAAAACATGTGGTCGTGTGTAGTACAACTTTACATGCTGACACAATCATGGACTTTTTAAATGAATTTTATGCTCACCCTTTATTACAAGTAATTATGCTACATAAAATTTACAACACCTTTTCTTGAACTAAAGACTGTATTATTCTTGACTTTTTTGCTATCAAACGATCGAATTATAGGATCGGAATAAAAATTAAAGAATTTCATAATCATAAAAACCACTAACGAGAGTGAAATAGCAGACAAATTCCCTGGATGACAGTGATTTAAAACGTACAAGAAGGACAAAGGATTTTCTGTTGATTTGACGTCACCATAAACCAATTGATTGCTTATGTCCAGCATATTTGAATCTACACGATTTCATGAGAGTAAAAAATTATGACTTGTTTACAGGATTTTTATGTAGTTCTTTTATCACCCATGGAATTAGACACGACGATGAGAATGATTTTACAAGTGCCGATTTGGGCGCAACGGGTGATATATATTCAAGGATCCTGCTTAAAAGATAACGATCTAAGTCGAGCAAGAATGAACGAGGCGGAGGCCTGTTTTGTCCTTGCCGCGAGAAATTATGCTGATAAGACTGCTGCTGTAAGTAATACCCTTTTCTCCCAGTCATTAAATCTAAGTTTAAGGTAAGTACAATGTTTCACGTCAATCCCAATTAAATTCAAACATTATCCTCTGCCCAATCTAAATTCTCAAAAGTTGAGCATTTCTTACCCAAGTAAATTTGAAACTAGTTTCGTCATCCGTTATTAAACGGCTTGTTCAGAACGTAGTCGAAAACCTATTTCAAAAATAAATGCCATCAAATGGAAAAAACTCCAGCTTTCTAATTTTTCATGGTTACAGTACTTTCTACTCTATGTGTTTTCTATCCTGTTGGGATGAAGAGCGGACGATAAATCAAGAAGTAATAAGTACGGCAGCGGTTACACGCGCGTACTTGGCTTGACACCAAAACCAATCCTTCTCTTCAAAGTTCCTATTGCCTAGCGATAAGTTAAAGGTATAGCTTGTATTTTAATTTTTCAAAGGTAACGGAATATAATCAAAATGTGTGTGATGAATCAACAGCTTATTTTTTATCAAGAGATTTTATCAATAAAATAAAACATTTAAAATCAGGCTAGTAAGACTGAACAAGCATAGCAAATAATGAGTTCAACCTCCCAGTATTTATATTGCCTGTTCGATGACTTTGCGACGCAACTTCTAGACAGGATCCCTTATTGAGATATAGTGAAAATGATCCTGCGATGCTGTAAGTGTCTCATTATTCAACACTCTAATGAGCTCCAATTTTCAAGGATGCAGTAATTTGACGGGAAAGCAATTAAGAAGGGTCTGTGAAAAAGAGGCAGGGATTTGATCCTCCGGATCAATTTCTGAACATTGATGATGAGCTGGCTTCGAAGAAATCCTTAATCTTCCCACATTTTTCGTTCCATTAATTTGACTTTTCCTGTGTTTATTTGAAGGATGAGCACACTATCCTAAGAGCGTGGGCTGTGAAAGATTTTGCTCCAGATGTTCCTCAATATGTACAAATTTTTCGACCAGAAAACAAGCTTCACGTTAAATTCGCGGAGCATGTTGTCTGCGAAGATGAGCTGAAGTATGCATTGTTAGCAAATAATTGCACGTGTCCGGGTGCCTCAACTTTAGTAACTCTCTTGCTTCACACCAGCCGAGGACAGTGAGTGTACTTTGTCTGCATGAAACGAAACTTAAAATTTAGTGGAAAGAGAATTGACTCCATGAACTGAGATTTTTTTCTTAGTGACAATGTTGGAAATAAAGTATGAATAAAATTATTTACAATTTAAAAATAATGAATGCGTGCCCACTAGTCTTTTGATTTACTTCTTTTTTGGATAAAAATATCTTCTTGATGCAATATCCCAGTTTTAATGAAACGTCCTTGATAATGTACTTCTTTTTTATGCGTAGACTTTTTTTTGTATAGTTATTTTAACACCACTTGATCCTCACAAGAAACCACATAATCGGATGGATACTCAAACTACATTACAAGGCGATAGCCTACAGAGACATGCTCCATTTGTTTTTTGTTGATTATTCACGCACTCTCTATATTTATTTTTCTGAATCAAATTTCTCTGTATTGATTTAACATTCGTTGATGTAACTCAGATTTGGTGTCTGGTATTCTAAAGTAACTAGGTGGAGGTATGGAAATATGAACATCTCAAAGCGAAGATCGTAAAGTAGAATGAACAGAGACGTGATGAGGTTTATTATGCAACCCGGAATTAGCAATACTGTACAACCTGGCTAGAATAACGTAACATTACTGACATGTGGTTTGCGTGCTCTTCGACCGTCACGTAGCTGTTTTACTGGAGCCCTTGTCAAACTTGCTCTTCCCATTCATCCGTCATATGTTGAGCGCATCGTATGAAGGCCGACGTGACACCATTTTGCTAACAGACCCGAAAATTTAAAATAGTTTACGTTATTTTGTACAAGAAAACAATCGAGTGGTTTTTAGCAAATATTAATGCTAATCTTCTATTTCTTTAATTTTTACGTTTCTATTTTAACTTCATGGATAACTAACATTGAATTAGCAAAGATATCTCATCTTCAGAGGAGACATTTTCAAGATCTGATTTAAAATTTCACGTTCATTTTACCATCCATTTTATCTAACTTCCTCGAAATCCAAGGTTTTTTGGGACACAGTCTCAAAGTCAGCAAACGATAAATGTCTGGAGGATTAGAAATACTTGAAAGAAACTTGATGGAAAATTTGAGTCCAGTGACTCATAGTATCTTAGGAAGAGAACTCTTAGCTTATTACACAATCTCTTGCGGTAAAGAATGTAGGCTTCATGAGCAATCATTATAATAACGTACATGTCTGTTGATCTGTGAACTGAAAACTTGAAGAGATGTGTAGGTTACTGATCAAGTACGTGTTTTCTCGAAGTTGTTGTGCAGTTACAAAGCCAGAACTTGGATTAGGTTCGATAAGCACAATAATATGATTTCTACTTGCATTTTCAGAGAGGGCCAAGTATCTTCTGAGGAATGGCATAGGCTGTATGGAAGATGTTCTGGCAATGAAATATATCACATATCATTGGCGGACAGTAGGTTTTTCAGTGAATACGAAGGCAAAAGTTTTACTTATGCCAGTTTTCATTCACACCGGAAGTAAGTATATCAAACAAAAAGTGTGTTACTTTCACTTTCCGCCACAATTTCTTCGCTCAGACTTCCGTTTCTGCGTGATTGTTCCATCCATGCTTTGTACACGCATAATTCTTACAAATAAGTACTTAATTTGTTTCTTTATATCGCAATCTGACGATTCTAAGGTGTCCAAGCATTCGTCTGATCTATGGAAGATTCAATATTCAAATATTTTCGCAATTTTTCCACGAATTGTAAACTTGTAAAAACGCGCATTGCGTGAACGTCTATGTACTTTACGTCTTTGGGTATCATCCCTGCATCATTATTATTTTTTTTAGAGAATGAGTTATCACATCTTTATAGCTGGAAAGTTACGAGTACATTGTCTCTGCGGAGTATCTAAGATGAGTTGGAAATTTTCCAACTGCCTTGAGAAGAACACCTGTTTGAATTCAATCATGCTGATGTTTGATACGCTTCATAACCTCTGAAGGGATTGAAAATTCTAACAGCAAGTTTTCCCTTTTACATCGTAGAGTTGAAATTTTTTATGGTGGGCAAATACATCAATATAACCTTTGTGTTTCAGGTACGGTGTCGCATTAGTAGGAGTAAGACCATCAGAATTGCCTGAATTTTATGAAGATACAATTTTATTAAATCCGGGGCCAAGGCATATAATGAAAAAATCAGATATTTGTTATTATTTAAGTATTACTAAGGAGGAAAACTCCGCATTTATAGCTGCTAAGAAGAATGGAGACGACTCTTCGAAACCACAAACCAATAGTGACGCTTATGCTTCTAGTAGTGAAAAACCAGGTATGGTAATCTACTTTTATAGGAATCATTTAAAGATAAATCGAAATAAGTTTCGATTATTTAATTTTGATGTACTGAGACTGTTCAGATTCAGTATTTTATGTTATTGATCTGCAGCTAAATTCAAATTGCCTCGTTGTTGGATTTTTATAAATGAGATTAACAATGGTCTCATTCTCTACTTTGCAACAAAGCAAGAGCTTAAAATGACGTGGCATCTTCAAAATTGAACTCGAAAACTCAAATTAATGAAAATTTAGTCGCAGGAATAATGCAAGGTCAATGTGAATATGACATTTAGCAATCAGCTGGGAGTGCGAGTCATTTCGTATAGAATTAGTTTTTTCGTGTGGGGCACTCAGAAGTGCGTATTAAATCCTTTCAATATAAATTGGTGCCACTCGATTTACATGAAGAGTACAGCTCTCGTGACTGAAGTTGCAGCTTATCAGAGAGTGAGCTCTTATCATTACTTTGGAAATGGTTAGTGGACTCCTTGCATAAAGCCGAAGAAGAAGTAGTGATAATGACAGTAAAAAGATAGCTCATCTGGCTCAAAATACATGCTGAATTTAAGGAATAAAAATGCTCGTTTCTGTAAGCATGTTGATACTTTTACGTACATTATTACTCTTTTTCGTGAATGCCCACTATCGTCCTCCTCATAATCTTTTGAAATCACGCCTGAAACAAGTCTTGCCTGCATCATTATTCTTTGTTCTTCTGGATCTAACAGGTGATGTTCAAATTAAAACGAAAACAGACTCAGAAACTAGCGAGCCATTGACAGGCAACCACTTAGGGGTTCCAAAGTCAGTGGAAAATAATCCAAATTTACTTAGCCCAGAAATTCTCAATCAAAGAAGAGGTAAGAATATAGATACTTTTAAAATGACATTCCCTGTAAACTTTAAAAGAGGTCTCCCTAGTTTGTTTGGCGCCTTAGTTGGTAGATTAATGAAAAGTCAAACGTGAGATGATTAGTAGTGAGTAAGCTTGCGTGGATCGTCGGGAAGCAGAAAAAGGTGTCCGTTTTTTGATTTTTATTAAAAATAGCAAAAGATTTTTATCCGCAGTTTTCAGTATGCATTTACTATCTTCATAAGTATTACCATTTGGATATTATAGCCTATTTATGAATACATCGAAAAACATATTCGGTGTTTGGTATTTTGATGTCACTTCTTGAAATGGCAATAAATAACTCTCAATCGGAATTTCAGCGGTTTAAGGTCTTCTTTGTCAAGTTTTCGCTCTCGATAATCGTGATATTTCTCATATTTTAGAATCCTAAGCTAGGGCTTCAACCCTTTATTTTTCTACGACGTTTCTGAAATACCAAGTCTCATCCAAAAATCAAAACCCCAAAAGTCTCACAAAGCTCGAATGTACGATCCAAAATCAACTGTTTTCCGTTTATGAAACAGCTTGAATTTTATTATTTGTTCATTTTGTTTAATTTTTCAGGGAGTAGAAGACCTAGTATTTTGCCCGTCCCGGACACTTTTCCATCATTTGATTTCGCCGGAAGTCGAAGGCCTAGTATATTACCAGTCCCAGACATGTTCAACAACGTTTCCGTAAATATGGCAGCTGGACATCAGGACACTGATGAGAGCGAGGGTGAAATGGATGACGACGTACCCTGGAGATCGCCGAGTGAGAAAATAGCGTAAGTATCCACCGTAACTTCGCTCGATATTTCATTGAGTTTTGATATCACGTCCTTTCTTTTGCACTGAGAAGCATCTGGTTGAGCTTACTTTTCCTCCACTTTGAATAGTCTTCTACGTGTCTTTTCAATGTTCAAAAATAGTGAATGTTTGAAAGATGTCATGAAAATATGTAATTGATGTTTAAACTATTTTGGCGTTATTCTGAAACGTCAATGCATGTGACTCTTAAATTTTTGAGAAGCCGAATCAGTATGTCAACTTCTTTTAAATAAAATATAAGTTGATAGATGAGTGAAATTCGATCGTTGCTCGAGTTGGAAAACGCAACGGCGCGGCGCGGCACAGCAGTGGCATCGTGTTGTATAAAAATGTACCAAATGCCGCAAAAAATTGAGCAAAAATTAGATAAAAATTAAAAATTTAGAAACTTTGAGTTCACTATTAATGAACTGAACAGTTGCAGGATTGGTAAAAAAAATCAATCTACCATTTCGTGCAAAATAAATTATTTTTGAGTCTATTCGAGAATATTATTTATTAATCGTATAATTAAAATGCATTGAAATGATTATCGCTGTCAAAAAGCTTGTAATATTTCAATACTCCTCGGAACCACTTGTACTATCGTCATTTTTATACCATACGATCCGAGCATAGTACTCTCAGTAGTATTACAAGGGGTGTCCCAAAAGTACTGAGACTGATGCTGTAACTTTTGAACAAAACAAGCTATCGACCTGATCTTGGTTTCGTTTAAAAGATCAACTCATTAGCTTTCGATTGAGACCCAGATGAGCAAAATTGGTTGAAAAGAATTGGCCGAGTTATGGCACTTTGAACATAATAAAAATGTTAACCCCCTACGGTTTTTTTAATGCAATTTATTCTTACCGGAACTGCTAAGTTTAAGCTCCGTCTGCATTTACCTCCGACTCTACTGCCAAATCCTTTTCTTTTTCAAAGTATCGACCATTGAACTGGATAAATTTTCGCATTCGTTCCTGCCACTTCACTTTCATGGTTTTTTTTTAAATTCGTCCGTTGAATTTGTGTTGAAAAATTTTTGAACCTCGGATTGAATCTCAGCGTTCGATTTGAATACGCGACCGCGGAATGCTTTTTTAAGAACCGAAAATAACCAAAAGTCACAGGGCGCAAGATCTGGACTGTAGGGTAGATGACGGATGGTCTCAATTTCATTTCTGTTCATAAAGTTGGTAGTGCAAACTGAAATGTGTGGTCTGGCATTATCTTGATGCAGCATCCAAGAGGCTTTCAAATTCGGCCGTTTCCGAGAAATGTGCATCCTTAATTCCATTAGAACATCCTGTTGTCGATGCGATCAGTTGATGAGCGTTGTCAGTCTGATTGCTAGACAGCATCGTGAATTAGATAAAATGACCATGTAAAGGTGTTGCCATCTCATATCCTGATAAATGATGCACGAGAAAATCCCATGCTTCACTTTTCGCTACGAAAAAGTGTTCGTTTAAAAACCGTAGGGGGTCAACATTTTTGTTATGTTCAAAGTGCCATAACTCGGTCAATTGTTAACCAATTTTGCTCATCTTGATCTCAATCAAAAGCTAATCAGTTGATCTTTCAAACGAGACCAAGATCAGGTCGATAGCTTGTTTTTTTCAAAAGTTACAGCAACAGTCTCAGTACTTTTGGGACACCCCTTGTACTTTCATCTGTAATATTTTCTTAAAAAACTTGCGGCTATTTTAATTAATTAAAGGCGTTTCCACTGATTGAGAAAAGATCACAGATGCGAATATTTTCGTGCAGTACAGTCATATTTTGAACTGAGCTGTGTAATATTTTTTCAACCGGTGGAATCATCGGTGAGCTCAAGCCTCTGTTCATTTAAAACGGCCTGCAGCAACTGCATGCAAGGTATATCGAGAACCGGTATGGACAACACTCGACTCAGGGGGCGTGGTCACTTTGGAAAAAGCGACTTTGCCGCCATCTTGTCTCCTATTTACACTGTGTATCTTGCATTGTTGTTTGTGGTTAGGTTTGAAGGGGAAGTTTATCTGAAGCAATACTAATTTATTTGAACAATGGAATGTAATTTTTATCTTTATATTTTAATGTTGTGACTATAGAATGGATTAACATCATCAATTACGTTGTTCACCTTCTTTTTTAAGATGTGAAATCTAAATTTCGCGCGGTCAGAAAAATGGCGGCGGAGTCGCTTTTTTCACAACCAATCAGAGCCAACCTCAAAGTGTTGTTCATACCTGTTCTCCATCTACCTTGAACTGCAGGGCTGTATTTTGCTTCACCACCGCTGCGCTATGATTGACGATTTAATATTTTTTTTTCGTAAAACACAGAAGAAAATAACTTCAACGTAATGCAACGTATGAAAAAACTCATCGTACAAAGTGTTGAGATACTTTTTTTCGCTCTTAAAAACTCCTCAGCAAAAAACTCGTTACCTCCTTCTCCTCCCTTAGGTAAATGTTTTCTTGCACTGATGTTTTTATTGAGTATTTCCAAATTCTTATTTCTTCTTAAGTCTGTCTCTATTTTCCAGAAGAGGTAACTAAAGTCTGAATTAGTTGTTTTACTTTCTGCCAGACCTAGGAGGTGTCGGTATCAAATGATTTTTTTTATAAAAAAAAAACAAACAAAAAACAGAAAAATGTCGGTTATACATTGCCGGGTTTAAAACTTGAGTTCAATATTCAATTCGACACGTAGGATTAACTCTCCACCGGGGCTTTGGACTCAAGCATTTGACCAAAGGGCCCGGGTCCGGGTCTAATAGAAATTGAATCCTCATGGTCCGGGTCCGGATCCACTGAAATTTTTTGGACACGTTTCTGCGCCAGTTTTTTTAAGAGCCCAAATAAATAGTCATTACATGTATGTATAAGTGAGACGGATTTGAGCTGTCTTATTTTTTCTATTTCTTTTTCTTTTTTTCTTTTTTCTTTTTAACATTTATTTTTTATTTCCTTTTTTTCTTTATTCTTTTTCAATTTTTCTATCTTTTTCTGAGGTATACAGGGTGTATTAAAAACATGTGTCGTCCTGGTAACCACGTATTCTAAAGGTTAAAATAAGACCCCCCCCCCCCCCCCCTATAAACAGCAACTACACATGTTTCCGAAAATGCCCTCCTTTTGAGCTACAGCCCTCAAAGTTTTAAAAAATGTATGGTTTTTTGGAAAAGCAACTACCAATATGAACCAAATGGCATGGAAATTGGTTTTCGAGGTAATTGTAAGTGTAAAATCCATTATGACCTCGAAAATTTCAGATATTAAGTGTGACTGTGGTTTTCAGGCAAATGTGTACCTTCGACGGCACAAATATGTTATGGATTGATAATTTGAAAAATAATCACTGAAATCAAATGGAAAAATCTATAACGAAGAATTTTGGTCCTTTTTATTTTTTTCGATACGACGCGTTTTAAGCGAGTTAATCGCTCCACACGGTGGAAAAGTCAACGCTTTTACTATAGCGAGCGGCCCGAAAACGCAGCGGACTGGCGGGTTGCATACTTACTGCCGCTCTTCATGGTAAAAGCGTTGACTTTTCCACCGTGTGGAGCGATTAACTCGCTTAAAACGCGTTGTATCGAAAAAAATTAAGTCGACCAAAATTCTTCCTTATAGTTTTCCTCATCTGATTTCAGTAATTATTTTTCAAATTTTCAATCCGTAACATAAAAGTTGTGCCGTTGAAGGTACAAATTTGCCTGACAAGTACAGTCAGACCTAATTTTTTTAATTTTGCGCGGTCATTAATGGGTTCTACTCTAAAAACTATCTCGGGGCACCAATTTACATGACATTTGGTTCATATTCGTGGACGCTATTCCAAAAAAAAAAATCATTAATTTTTTAAAACTTTGGGGGGCTGTAGCTCAATAGGTGGGCATTTTTGGACGCATGTTTATAAGGAAAAAATTATTATTTTGACCTTTAAAACAAGTAGTTACCAGGACGACATATATATGTATGTTTCTGATACACCCTTTATATACAACAAGCATAAGAGCTGTGGAAAGAAGCTGTAGGTGGTTGTACTTCCTACTTTTACCTATACCTCTACTTCTACTTAATTTCATTTTTTATTTTATTTTATTTTATTCTATTTTATTTTATTTTTTCATATGTGCACTGGGAGGTGATAACAGAGGATCGGATCGTTTTGGGTTTCGTTATCGTTATCATTTCCATTAAATCAAATGGGCTTGCTTCTGCGCAACTCGATCGCGCAGGTGATCTCCTCCTCACCTCTTCCTCCTTCAAACGATTGAGATTACGACAGCTCCCGACTCATCACTTCCTTTCGTCCGTTTCAATCGTTACGAGAGGCTCAAAACGATTCGATCATTTGAGCCACCCATAAGGTTACATGTAAACGCTAACGATACCAAAACGATCCGATCCTCCGTGATCACCCCCTTGGACCAGTTGAGGCTAGCTCCCGGCAGGCTCTGAATGAATTCGTCCGGGGATCCGTGTTCAGAAATGAAGAAAGTTTCGGTCCGGGTCCACGTCCAGAGAGAAAAAAATTTCTGTCTGAACCCGGGTCCAGGTTCAGGCTCAGGGGAAAAAAGGGGTCCGGACAGGATCCGGGTCTAGAGTTCGAATCCCTGGTCTCCACATCAATTCTAGGATTTCTCATCACCTGTACACACTACACGTCTATAAAAACTTGTATCTCTGTTATATTGGAGGGGGGAGGAAGGTTATTTGGTTTGGGTCTTATTTTTCTGCCGACAGGACAGTTTTCCCTAAGGAAATGCTGATAGCCATCTGAATTTACAATAAACTGCATATGACTCGTTTTCTTCCCTCAAGATAAAGCTATACAGATTGAATGGGCTCGAAGGGGGGAAAAGGTCTGGCATTGCTTTCAATCTATGCATTCATGAAAGATCATGTGTATTTTATGGAGATGCTTGTCGTGCGTAGTATCACGGGATTCAGATTGTATTATTTTTTCTTTCTATGTTTTGCTTAGTGTCAACTTCCAAGAATGTAACCCTACAGGAAACCTCAAATTTTCAGACAAAAATATGCCACGCTTGCTACTTTCTTTCCAAATAGCTTGTTTAGCAATAAAAAACTTGGAATAAGAATAGTTCACCCTCAATTCCAAACGCTGCCATTTTGTGAGTCGCACCTCAGGCTACTCACCTACCGGTGTGCGTTGAGTGCAAAATTCTAGAGAATTGTAATAAATCGCTCCTATTAGACCGCGGTCTCGCCGAATAGAGACGGGAACTTTTAATAATAGCTCCATTCTTCAGTAGCAAGTATAAAATTTGGAATATTCAAAAGTAATACCATCAATTACAAATAAGAGAAGGAAGAGCTATTCGAAGTAACTTTCAAAATTGTTCTCCAGAGTTCACAGATGCCCTCGCATAAATTCCGTTTCCAGCTCGCGCAGGTGATACGAACGAAAATAAAATAGCAATTGAAACGTAAATAAGCTTTTTTCAACGAAGCGTTGCGACAAAGAAAGTTAATTAAGAGTCTAAAAAAGGGCTTTTCAATCTGACTTCTGGGCGTGGACTTTCAATAACGCATGTTTTTATTATTTTCGTGTTTTGATGTACGGTTTTTTTTCTCTTGCTCTCTCTTTTTTGCACTCTCAGTCTTCACATCAGTGCCAATGGTGAAGATTATGTTCCTCCCGTTTGGCATGCTGAATGGGCCCGGTAAGAATGTTATTTCATGTAAAATATCTGCATGTAGACTCTAGGTCCTGCTCTTATCGCTCTAAAAGTTTGATATTCATGTTTAAATATATTTAGTAAACGAGAAATTATTAAAAATTATACATACTAAAGTCTGCTAAGTAAACTTGTCTCCGTAAATTGCTCCATAAAAGCACAATGAATATAAAGTTTAATCCATTGTATCATTTTTGCAAGAGAACCTATTTTAAGCGATCACCGGAACAGATTTAGAAATATCGGGACAAAACACATCCGAATCAATCAAACATATTTTTTTTTAAGAAAATAATAAAAATCTTAACTCCATCATGGCTTTTTGTAACAATATAAATCTCTTGATTTTTTCCCCTTTGAAATTTGATGAAATAAATGTCGACTGTTGA